>JAGKQL010000003.1:3400286-3499155 GCA_018398635.1 Cyprinodon brontotheroides | reverse complement strand
GTGGCGATTATTACGATGGTTGGCTGCCTCAGCCCCGACCTAACCTCAAGATTCCTGATTGGGGAGGTAGTGGGTAGGGAAGCTGGTAGCCTCGTTTCCCCCCTGTACGCACTATATGACTCGCGATCAGACTGTCCCGGGGAAGGGTTCTGTGCGACTGGAAAATCGCCCCGAAAGGGCAAAAAATGGGAGGTGTCACTGCCACCAGGTACTGGCATGATGGTAAAGACCATTTCAACAAGTCGAAAAATCTATCTTGCATCTTTCAGCGGTAAGCAATCTTAAATTGATCAAGAACTTTTTCAACCCCGGTTTTCACTTTAGAAAGGGAAAAAACGTTTTAATGTGTGTATAATAATTTCATTTCAAGTGAATTTTTGGTAAATAAACAGTTAAAGTAAAAACTGATCAAACTTCAGTGCTGTAAAACTTTATTCTAAAACTATGATGAGGCAGTGGAAGATTGATGCTGTACATGTATTCTATTCAATCGGGGCTGAGCAAAAATGGTATAACATGATTTGTTTCTGTTCGGCTAAAGACTAACTGCTCCCTTGACTTTTATTGTCAAGGCATTTACTGCCACATTAATGATTTTTACATATGCTAAGCAGCCTGTGGCTAACCTATGCTCTCCTCTGAGTGGTGCCCTAGACTCCTGAGGGTGAAGTCAACAATTAGATCTCGCTGGATAAACATTACAATCCGCTTGGGTCAGCTTGGCAAGCGAAAGCTGTTTTCTCATGCTGGCACAGTTTGATTAGCTCTATTGGTTGGCAGTCCTGAGACTCTCATTAAGCTGTAGGGATCAAACACAGACCTACTGGCGGTGGATTTTATTATCTGTTTATGTTAGTGTGACCATGATCAGATACTTGAATGCTGTGCTGCCGAACTAATTCTCTGCTCTTTTAAACTGATTTCTGGAATGGCAGAAAGCTTGATTTTCCTATATATCAGGTCACATATAATGAACTGCACTCAGTGTCTATAGGAACAAAATAAGAGATTGATGAAAATTAAGAACATAATAAAAAGTCGCTAAAAGACTTCCAGCTATTGCTGATGTGTTAATATTTTGCCTCTAAGGAACCAATTAATTTGGTGAACATTTGAACTGTCCAATATTTTCTTAAGATTTATAAATCATTTAATCTTACCTTAGCTGTTTTTCATATTTCTACAGCAGACAAAACATGTCGGCGCCTACAACCCGAGAAAAAAGGTTTCCCTGTGACTGTTATGGAAAAAGAAACAAAAAACGAATTTAAGATCACAAACTTTCAAGCTGTATTTGTTATCAGCAATTCAGACAGACAGACAGACGACAGACAGAACAGACAGACAGACCAGACAGACATGCATACATGCATACGTAGGGAATTTGAACATTTGCCAAAGAAGTCCGCGATTCGATTAGAATCCGCGATTCTGAGCCGCGATCGCGATTGTATCGATGCATCACGATACTGAATTAATTGCGATGCATTTGCAATATTTTACTCCTCCATGTCATTTTGTGCGGAATGCCTACGGAAGTATCCCGTGGCGAGGAAATGCTTGTGACACAAGGCAGCGTCGTCAACACATTTTGCAGCGCGACGACATCTACTGGACTGGAAGTTGTATTACACTTGTTTTGGCTGATAATTTTGCCAACCATTCTCGAATTTATTTATTCATTTGCGCCGTAATAATGATTCTTGGCATCAGAATCGATGCGTCAAATCCACGAAAATTAGAATCGATGCATCATCATCACGATTATTTTGCACACCTAGCATACATACATACATACACTTTGCTGCATACATGCATGCATGCATACAGAAAAAAGAAACATTGCATTTTATTTTTATTGCTGTCTGTACTATACCTGGGATATTGCTACAAAATGGTTGTTCTCTTTTCAGCTGATTTTCTTTTGTATTTTTGTTAATAGGTTTACTGACACTAGACATGCTAATAGGGAACTGACAAACCTGAGGATTAGGCAATCAGAAACATCAGGTATGCTTGAGAACTGTCCCTAAAAGGCTCAAATAATCTGATGACTGGCTAAAAGAAAGTGAGTCAAGTTAACTACTAAGGTTCTGGCAGAAAATGAAATACAGCTTACTTTAGAAAGTGTAGAGCTTGATTTAATAAAAGCTGTAAGTAAACAGCAGGATTGGCTTAATGTGTAAGAAAGATTTGTAATTCCTGATTTCTGCATACTGTAGGGACAGTTCAGTGAGGGGAGTTAGAGAATATATTTTCAAAATAATATTTAATTAGGGGGCCAGAGGAGTGCATTCAAATCTTGATTAGTTTGAACTATTTTCTGCAGGTTGTAAAATTATCTTCCTTCTCCTGTGAAGGTAATGACTATCTAGCTCTGGGCCATGAATGCTTAGCCCAGAGGGGGTGCACATAATTTAGGTCTTCCAAACCCCTATTTCTGAATTTTCATCAACTGTAATACAAGAAAAGCTTCATGAAATATCATCACTTTTGCCTACTAATACAGTGCGAGTTGACCTTGTTCCCAGCGGACTCTTGAGTTTCTAAGAGGTAATGGTTTTTGTTTTGAAGTCAGGGCCTATTGGCCTGTTTAAGCAGTCATGAGGGTGACGTTGATGAATAGCCCTCTCTGCAAGCATTTTTGTTATTCAACCTTTAACCCCACTGCACAGTAAGGACTTGTACTTTCTTTTACACATACAGTTGTTTCGTAAACACAATTCTATATAATAACCAGATCTATGCTTGGACAGAAAAGTATGAGATTTCTGGCCAAAAAATTTAAGGACCTGCTAAAACTATATACATGTTTTTTGAATTAATCGGCCCAGAATAAAGGGTTATTGTGTCATGATCTGGCCTGTTTGCTCCTTCTAATTAGTAATTCCTTTCCACCTGCCGTTTTCCCTCCCTGCCTCAATTACAATTTATTCCCCTCACCTGTTTCCTCTGGTTTAAATTCAGTTCAGCCTGAGCATTCAGTACCAGATCATTTCTTGTCTTTCTGTGTCAGTCTGTCTGTTCAGTTTTAGTTCATGGTTCATGTCCTGGATCCTAGCAGCCAGTGGAAAGAGGGTTTTTGTGTCTGTCTCGTCTCCTAATGCGTCCACTGTTCCTCCCCTGCTGAGTCCTCTGGGTTTTGGCTCACATCCGCTGAGGGGAGGTTCAGTTTTTATCCAAGTAAGCCTGGCTCCAGGGAGGGAGACCAGTTTAAAGGTCCTGCATCAAGTTCTGGTTCCCAGTCCTGTCTCGGCTACCCTCTTCACTGAGCCTGCTCTGTTTGCACCTGATCCTGTCTGCTCCTGTGCGTGGGACCAAACTGGTCATGCTTCTACAGTCCCAGTCAGACTCTGAACCCTCCTGGGAGCCTGTGGATGCCTGGAAGTCTGATCCTGCCACCTGTTTTTGTTCCTGCCTGATCTGGATCCTGACCCTGTCTGTTCTGGATCCCTGATCATGATCGTGCTTCCAGCATGTCTCTGGAACTGCAGCACTGGGGACATTCCTGGACTGGAGTGTTAAACCAGGTAAGTGGCCAACTCAGATAATCATCTTCTGTCAGATGATCGTAGTCACTTACCTGTGTTTCTCCCACTACAGAGTGTTTCAGGGATTATTGGAGCCCTCGCCTCCCCATCCTGCATTGTCCACAGCTCCACTTTAGTTTTGTTTTATTTATTAATAAACGTTTTGAACTTTTCCTACTGACTGCCTCTCCTGAATACTGGGTCCCTCTGTCTCCGGTTTCATGACATATTGTTCATAACAGGACAGGTACAACTGTTGAGCAAGTTAAATTATTATTATATAAGTCTGGACCATTAGCCAGAAAAATAGAACATATTGCTGTCTTTAACTTTTCTGCTTGCTTACTGTTTGGAAAAATATGTCACCTATGAATTTGTTATTGTTCCACAATTACTAGATGCATTGGTCCTGGATAAAACCTCAGAGTTTATAGTCAAGTAATAAATGTCTGAAGCCCTCAGGTCATCAGAGGTTTGAAAACCTTCCAGAACGTGATCTAAACCTCATAGATAAATTCCCTTACTAAGTCTTGAATTCATTCAGATCTCTTGATTTGTGGCATTTAGGTAATGATTAGATTTTTTTTAATAAATGCTTTAATGTTTCATGTGCATAAATATAACAGTTTAGGCTTCCTTTTTTGTACTGGAGCAGAAATTGCTTTGTTTTGTTCATGAAAGTATTTGACTTTTGCATAAATGTAATATTAACAGGGTTGTGGGGACTTGACTACTGAAGAGCAGTATGTGATGAAAGACTTATTGAGATCAACCATCGGACAAACTCAGTCATAGCAGGGTATCTTCAAACGCATTTTTATAACATGTTTTTACATTATTTTAACAATCTAATCTTCATGTTAGAACCTACAGTAGAGAAAACTATTTCCCTCTGCCAGTTAACATTCCTAGCTGCTGGAATAGACATAAAAATCCAAAGCCCTGGAGAAAGATATGTTCTTTAAGTGAGCATTTATTGCAGCATGTTTACCAGCACCATACCTGATAGCAATCTCTTCCCATTTCCTCAACCCGGCCCCCCCTCTGAGTTCCTATAACATAAGGAGTAGGCATGACTCTTTCCTTTTCCCTCCTTCTGTTCTATTGCTCAATTAGAGAAGCCTGACAGCTCCTACAGTGCTTTACTTTACTGCCAACACATTGAAAGCCTCCCTCAAACCTCCATAAACACAAAACTAGATAACACATCATTTTCTATCCTAAAATAGCTTTTCTCCTGGTTGTATCCTGGCCAACGATGTTAAGAGCCTCACACCTCAAGTCTTGAATCGGCAGCCAGTGCACCTAAGTGGTCATCAGTATTCCTTCCAAACATGGAGCGGATGGTGTATCATATGGAAGCAGCTTGCTTATGCAGAAATGAAAAGCTGTGTTTCTATTTAAAGGCCCTTCACTCATAACTGTCCTTCCCTTTCCCCACCTCTTCACCCTCCCCTTCAATCACAAAATGCAACCAGCCGTCGTGAAACAATCAGGTGGACATGAGACGATAAGGATTAGGAGGCAATCACGACCCTGAGGGAGCTGTTATCAGTCAAATTAGTGCTTTAATGGCTTCAAGGTCAGGTCTCAACGCTTTTAAGAGACAAGTCACGCTTTTAACAGGCTCACAAGTTTTCTACTTGTAAGAAGACCTTAGGCCTAAATCTGTCTCAGTATGTGGGTTAAAAAAGGACCTGTATACACCAATAATACCCACCCTATATTAAAACAGATTTTTTTTTTTTTACAGTGAATTTGCATGACATGACTCCCAATTACTCTTACATGATGGGAATTGTTACAGTTCTCCGAATGAATAGAGTCAAAAAATATCATGTTTTGCAGATTAACCTCAAGTAAGTCATAAGAGGACCAGGTAGACTCCCAGACATGCCAAATTGTACATCTATAGTTATTAAATCTAACATCCTTTTTCTTTACTTTATGTTCTGCTCTTCTTGCCTAAATTGAACTGGAGGCTGGATTTTTTTGGTGCACTTCTGAATCGGAAGACAAACACTGAATTAGGGACTCTGCAAGTCACATTTTAGTCACCAAAATAAAAGACTTTACAGTGTGACTCAACTAAGATTAATTCCCCAAAGACCTTAAGCTTGGCTGGGATGCTTGGTCTGGGACTAGTGTCAATTTTTATGTCATGTAATGTGTGAATGGTAGCTGCTATGTGTAAATGTTTTACAGTGAAGGCATTTGATTAATATATTTACGGATTATTGGATGTAAATGTTTCTCAATGCCAGATGATTTGGATTGGTTCAGATCAAGATAAACATAACTTACCATAGACATTTTCCTTCTATTAAGCTTTTGTCATTGCAGGGATACTTTTTAGCTAATCCTGATTCCGCCAGATGGATTTGCTCCACATATCCATCTTGAAACCTTCCGCTGAAGTAATTTTGGGAAGGGGGCGAAAAATACTGGTTAGTTGATTGGCCTATGATGTTTGGTGATAGGCAGGGCCAAATAAATCCTGTGATAAGCTTGGCATATGGCGTACTAACAGAGCTTAATGCATCGCAAAACACAAACCACAAAGATCAAACTCTTTGCCTAAATTAAAGTCGAGAAGAGCAAAACATCTTTTCCTCTGAGAAAGCCTCCAGAGCAGTGTTTTTGCTCTTTCTTTTCAGTGAAGAAATACTCTGTAATTCGTATAAAAACTTGCTTGCTCGATAGCCCGCGCTTAACAGCTAGTACTTCATCGACTTGAAGCACGCCATGCGTTCTTTAGACCAATCCGCTGTCGCGCTACACCTCGCAAAAACCATCGGTGAAATAAGTACAAAATTTCTTAAAATAAGTGTATTTACCCTTAATTTTAGTAGGGAGGTAAAATAGACGATTTGCCAATGGAATCAGTATTTCTACCCTAAAATAAGACAATTAGAGAATATTCACTTGGAAATAAGACAAAGCAATTTTTTTTTCTTATTTTAAATGTAAATTCGTCTTGTTCCATTGGCAAGGTGTCTGTTACTTATCTACCTCAATTCAAGACAAAATTTACTCAATTTAAGCAAAAAATAACCTCATACAGATTTCTTCATTTTTTGCAGTGTACTCGTTAAAGTCACACCCTCTTAACCGCCTCAAAGCCAACGCTGATTGGGCGCCTTCCTCGTTTGGTGAACGGCTCCAAATTTTTCTTTAATGGAGAGTAGCCAGACTGATCTGCGAGTTAAACCTTGAAAGCTTCCGCGAGATCAGGATGGTCTCATGAGGCTAACTTTTAGCTGGAGATATCAGCTCCTGTTCCATTAATTTAATTACTTACTATGTCATCCTTTTTTTCATTATGTTTAACGTCTTTATTAACTAAAATTAACATTTTTCATTAAAACAATCCCAGTATTTTTGAAAGTTATCCATCTTAGAATAATATGCATGAATCACAATGAAGATTAGATTATTTTGGAGCTCCTGCAGAGCTTTTCCTAATCAAAAACATTTCCCATGTTGTCTTTTCTTCACTCTCCCATAGTCAATACATGAATATGAGCTGCACTGCTGACACATGTGGTGCTCTATTCCTGAAGAGAGCTTCTGCCTAAGAATGAGAAGTGGCCCATCACATAGAAAAAAAGAAATCTGCACACTTGAGACGTTCATGGTCACGTGAGAGAGTAATATTCCTTATATAGAGACATTTTTTGTTTGCGCATTTAGAATTCAGCTGCGCTTTTTCACCCATTTATTTTTGCTTGGAATTTAAATTACAAACCATACTTGCCTATCTGCCCAATTTCAGGAATGAAATGTCAGGCGCTGTGACAAGACCAGGTGGATATTATACTTGTGGAGAAAATGTGGCAAGCAGGGCTTGCAGGAGGAAGGGAGAGAGTGAGAAGAGGAGCGATGTGGGGAAATATTAACGGGGGAATAAAATGATGGTGACAGCAGAAAATGGCAGTGAGCTCCAACATCGTTGCTTATGGATTTATTTGCCTTGTTTTGAGGGGAGAGAAGAAAGTGAGAAATGTTTTTTCACTACAAATCTCTGTGTGACATTTTTTTCATAGCTTTGTTGTCTCCTAATTTACTCACTTTTCACTCACAAATGACCAAACGTCAAATTTTATCCTAAATCTCTGCCCAGAGTGAAAAGCATTATACTACAGTGTGCTCTAATGATACTCGCCGTTAGAGCTCTGTTACATAAATTTCACTGTAGGTAATCTCTTAAACTAATAAAAAACTGGGGAGCATTTCTCTTAAGTAGTTTCCTAGAGGTTGTATTTAATAGAAAAGTTTTTTTTTCATTCATCCTCCATTTCAGTCAGCACTTTTTAACATATTTTATAGCAGCTACATCTGCAGCTCTTTTGGGAGATGCCCCTTTGCATCTAGACCCTGAAAGTGTATTCCTTCTTGCAAAAGAGCTCAGCCTCAGTTAGACTCAATGGAGAGTCTATAAATATCACATTTTATGTCTTGCCACTGAGTCTTAAACCAACTCTGACCAGCATTTGTGTATCTCTTCGCTTATCCATGGAATAATAATGTCCCCACTTTCTTACACAATGAAGATGGTGTATTCAGTGTGCCATGCAGTGTTATCACTCAGATAGAAAACTATTTTCATATCATCTGTCCAAAACACTTTATTCCACCTTTTTACTGTGTATCCTTTATAATTTAGGGCAAATTTATGGTTTACCTTGAACAATGTTGTTCTTCATGCCACCTTTCATGTAGTTTTAGACTGCAAAATATATTTTTTCCTCTCAATAGGTTCTCCAACTTGAGCTCTGGATTTGTAGCTGGATTTGAACCTTCTCTGGTTCTCCGCTGATGCTGATAACCATCCGTATTTAAGCACGTAACACCGAACACCTGCACAAAGCATCTCCCCGCTAATTAGCAGCCATCTGTGGGAGAGAGGGAGAAAAACAAAGACCAACCCCAAATGACCACAACTGATAATATTATGTTAATATATTTCCTTATAACAACATTAGAAGATAGAATACTAAGATGGACTGGTGACCTGTCCAGGGTGTACCAAGGCTTCTCGCCCCTAGACAGCTGGAGATAGGCACCAGCATCCATTGCAACCCCGCTTGGGATGGATGGAGGGATGGATGGATAGATGGATGGATGGATGGATGGATGGATGGATGGATGGATGGATGGATGGATGGATGGATGGATGGATGATAGAATAACCCAAGACTATATTGCTTCCACTTCTCCTTACAGTGCATTTCACACTATTGAATTAATTAACCACCATAGTTTAGAGCAGTCTACAAATATTGTCATTTTGTGCCACAAGACTCACATTATTTATTTAGACCACAAATGGGGACCATGGCTTCAAAAAAGGACACAACTGCAAGTCCAAGATTGCTGAAAGGATTAAGTGTGGATATTTATAAATAAAAACCTAATTGTTTATGCCAAAAAGCAAAAACTACATAAGATGAATATAAATAATATGCAGATAAATCAAGTGGCCAATCTTTGATTTGTATGATGTGATAATTCGTACTAATCTAACACTATTAATTCATTTTATTCATGGGCATCTTTCAAGACACACAAAGTCACCTTACAATGCAAAACAATAAAAGCAGTAAATGTATATATTTATTTTACAGATCATTTAAAAATATCCAGTATACACAACAAACATAAACGGTAAAAATGGTAAATTGCCTGTACTTATAAGCGCTTTTTCAAGTCAGAAAACTTAACCAAAGAGCTTTACGCTACATTCAGTCATTTACCGATTCACACTCACACACTGATGGTGGCAAGCTACATTTTAGCTACGGCTGCCCTGGGGCTCACTGACAGAAGAGAGGCTGCCGTACACTGGTGCCAATGGGCCCTCTGACCACCATTAGTAGGCAATGCAGGTGAGGTGTTGAAGCCCAAGACACAACGGCACTGAAAGCCAGAGCCGGGGCTCAAACCGACAAGCCTTGTTTGCAGGGCAAACTCCTGCACCCCATAGGACAAACACTATAGAATCATCTAGCTATGTAGGGAAAGTCTGAAAACATGGGTTCTTAATAGTTAACCATGTCTTGAGAGAGAGAGTTCCAGAGTCGAGGGGCTGAACATTTAATGGCTCTGCAGCCCACAGTGAACGTGCATGCAATTTAAATGAAGAGGAGAGAGGTTTAGGGGGAGCGCATGATTCTGCAAAGCCTATGTGGGTGTAGGAGGCCTGAGAGGTAGGAAAGTGCCAGATTATGGACAGTTTTGAAGATGAGCAGCAAAAACTGGAATTAAATATGGACCTGAGCAGGGAGCCAGTAGAACTATTTGAGGATAAGAGTGATGTGGTGGGTCATGGGGGTTCTGGAAATGATATAGGCAGCTGCATTCTGAACCAACTGGAGTTCAAGGATGGACTTGTTAGGTAAAGCAAAATGAAGTGAGTTGCAGCAGTCAATGAGGTATTTAAGAAGGGAGTGAACCTAGAATACTGTGGTGCTATGGGTGAATGATGGATTTAGATGGTTTACATTACAGAGATGAAAAATAGCTTAATGGGTGATACTGCTTATATGTGCTGTGAAGAATAGGGTATTGTCCAGAATAAGACCAAGACTCTTGACCTTTGGCGAGGGGGAGGTGATGGTGTTGTACTATTAAGCTTCTGAAAATTATGGGAGAATCAAGTTTTTTAATTCAGTTAAACAGTTTGAAAGGGGAAAAGGGACGACACAAATTAGTGGGTTTGGATGAAAGGTAAAGCTCTGTAACAATAGAATTCAGTTTATTTATATAATACCAATTCACAACACATGTCATCTTAAGGCTCTTTACAGAGAAAATTCAGCCAGATAATTCAGTTAGGTTGGTTCACAGTTTTCTAGAAAAAAAAAAAAAAAACAGCTGATTACATCGACTCATTGACTGGATAGCAATTCCTCATATCAAGCATGCTTGTAGCAATGGTGGAGAGGAAAAACTCAATTTTAACAGGATGTGACCTCCAGCAGAACCAGGCTGGGTGTGAACAGCCATTTTCAGAGGCCCACTGAGTTCAAGGAGATAGAAGCAGACATAGGAAAAGAAGCAGAGATACAAAAGGCAAACACAGACAGCCCCGACCAGGAAGGATACTGCTAGGAAGACAAGCTCCGAGCCAGCTTCCATGTCAGAGGAGGAAAGAGAACACATATGGTTAGAATAGGAGAAACAGACTACACAAAAAAAAACAGGCCAAGTTTCGACATATACATTATAAACAAATAAGTCGATGACTAGAGCACAGCTGATTTTTTCTCCAGAATATTTCTCTTCAGCCACATGGGACCAGACCCAATGAAGCTACCGTGACAAGAAAAGGCAGAGAGAGCATAAAGTTATGGATGGAACTTCACAAATATTGCAGAATGGAAGAATACCAATAGAATGAAGCACTATGAGGAAAAGGGGTCCCTATGTCCTCCAGCAGTCTAAGCCTATAGCAGCATAACTATAGAGATAGCTCAGGATAACCTGAGCCACTCTAACTATAAGCTTTATCAAAAAGCCAAGTTTTAAGCCTATTCTTAAAAGTAGGCAGAGTGTCTGCCTCACAGACTAATACTGGTAGTTGGTTCCACAAGAGAGCAGCCTGATAACTAAAAGATCTGCCATCAGAAATCTGACTGCAGAATTTTGGCTCACCTGAAGGCTTTTACCCATAGTTTGTGGACTTCCTGATAGTAAAGCATTACAATAGTTGAGCCTTAAGGTACGAAATGCATGGAGTATTTTCGAGGATCACCCCTGGAAAAGATATTTCAAATATTTTCAATATTTCGGCGATGAAGTAAGGAAATCCTAGAAACCTCTACCTAGAAATACAGAGACTTTTACTTTATTATCTGAGATCAAAGACTCATTCAGAAGCAGAAAGTTACTAGCAAGTCAGGTAGTCTTCTTATGTGTTCCAAACATGCCGGTAGTCTATGTAATGGGTTAATTTAATCAGGATTTATGAGTATCACCTTGTTAAGGCGCTCAAGATGGCAGCTATGTGATTTCAAGATATGAAATTCAGGTGTAAACCAGGAAGGAGATCAGGTAAAGAAAACATTTCAGATTTTAAGGGGTGCCAGAAAATCCCAGAGTTTGTTAACATCTCTACAAACTTACAAAAACTTTACTTAGAAGAATATAAAGAGGTAATCTGATAATCTGATAATCCACATTCTGCACGGCATAGCTAAAGCCAATATATGCTATAAATTATTAGTGGGATCAACAGCTTTATTCAAAATCAGTGTAACTAAATTGCTAGTCATGAGTGAGCATGAGTGAGTGACAAAACCTTTAAATAACCTCTTGTGGATTGTAAAATTTGAAATGCATATTGATGCACAGCTTAAGCATCATTTACTGCAGCTCATTTTTTATTTAGCTTCAAACCAAATACAGATATAATCATAATATTAGATTTGAAACATTGGGCTTAAATTCTTGACAATTAAATCTGTTAGAATGAAGATGTGAATGAAATAACATATCTGATAGATTAAAATTTTGTCTTGATCTGCCCTGATAGTTGATATTAATTGTTCATGTTTTTTTGTTTGTTTGCTTGTTTTTTATTCTCTGTAAAGTGACCTTGAGTGTCCAGAAAGACGCTGTTAAATAAAATGTGGTATTGTTATTATTCATCTGCTTAACTCTGCCCGGTTCCTAATTACTCCTCATCCTATCCACCTGTGTTTCTGCTTTATATTGGGCTCAGCCTGAGCTATCGCGGCCAGATCATTGTTAGTTTGTTTTCTGTTTCTCTCATGCCTGTCGGTTCTGTTAGTTTTAGTTAGTTCAAAGGTTCGTGTCCTGGTTCCTGGCAGCCAGTGGATTTAGAGGGTTTTCGTGTCTGTCTTTTGTTCAGATGGTGTCCCGGTCCTTCTCCGTGGAGCCCTCAGGGTTTTGGCTCGAAACGCGATTTTATTCCCATAAGCCTGGCTCCAATGAGGAGACCAGTTTAAAGTTTCCGGCAGAAATCCCGGTACCCTTCTTGTCTCTGTTCCTCAACCACTGAGCCTGCCCATCGGCATCTGATCCTGCCAGTTTACATCCGTGTGTTTGTCTATGCACGTTTCGCGACCCATTCTGACTCTGAACGCGCCTAAACGCTCTGAGGATTCCTGGAACCCAGGATCTATCTGTTCCTCGGCGGATGGGAACCCCTGGTTGAACTACAGACCCCTGGATCTCGGAACTGTTCCTGCCTGATCTGTTTTCCCTTGACCTTGATCGGCTGCCTGTATAAAGGCTGCAGTATCGGGGACATTCTGGGCAGCTCAGGGCTGCGGCTCATTGGCAATGCATCGGCTGATCCTGCCTGTAATTGAGAGGATGGACTGAACTGTTAAACCAGGAAAGTGACTCACTTGAATAATTAACTCCTGTCAGATGATCGTGGTGACTTACCTGTGTTTCTTCCTCCGGAGTGTCAGTGATTTGGGCAGTGCCTCGCCCCACTCTGTTAGTCTTTACAGGTCTGCAGATTCACAGCAGCCCACTTCAGTTCTCATTTTGAACTTTCCTACTGACTGTCTAACCTTGAATACTGGGTCCATCTGTTCCTTTTATGACAACTTTGAAATATTGATGACTGAAGATCTGAGTAATTAAAGTGTATTCCATTTTTTCCCCCAGATATTTAGCTAAGTAAGCGTCAAAGCTTTTATCATTTAATCTACATGTTGATACATATTAATTCCCATTACAGGTTAGAGTTGGCCAGTATGCTTGTCACCAATCCATTTAAATATTACATCAAATTTGGCCTTATTACTAAATAAAATTTTAGAAACTCACACCCTCACCAACCCCTTGACAAGACCTGTTTCAGAGATCAACATCGTTCATTTTAGAGGAACCAAAGGTGCAATCTATGTAAATCTATTTTCCAATCTCTTGGGGATTATCAGCTGTGAAGAAACTCAGCTCACAAAGTATCAATGAATTAGAGATTAAAAAACTAGCAGCAGATAATTCACAATATAAGCTGCCGTAAAATCTTAAAGCTGTTGTGGAGAAGTTAGGCGCTTCTGGGGCCTGTCTGATTGATAATCTGCAGAAGCTTTTATTTTCATGATCAGTCATTGCAGATTAAGACAAAATAGAGACAGATAAACCCAAATTGCTGCTGTCCCACATTAAATTAACATTTTTCGTATTCTGAAATACAAAATGAGTCAATGCACAGAATATAAAAAGACAAAACCACATATAAAAAAAACCCAGAACTTATGTCTTGATTCTGAAAGTTAAAGATTGCCTTTAGATCTTTTGAATTGATGTTACAGAGTCTGTGTTTCTTTGTCACCTCCAGCTCTCCTTGATAGTTCATCCACACATTGCCTGCAACACGGGCTGCCTGATAATAGAATTAGGTGCTGAGCTCTTTTCCCTTCAATTATGTGGTTCCTCTTCCATGTTAAGACTCCTGCTGCTACCTAGTCATTCTTTCTTTCTAACATCCTTGAGGGGGATAAGTAGAAATGCTATATCGATTTCTACCTCTTCTCGCATTGTTGCATGCATTGCTTGAATGGTTTTGGTTGTGTTACTTTAATGTTTTCTCTTTCTCTCTCCCTCTCTGAGGAAAGCCAGGCTGTGTCTTATCAGATAAATCTGTCAAAGACCAAGGTGTAGAAAATAAACATAACAGCAGCCCCCCAAAAAAATCATCTGAAGTTGGTGGGCAAAGATGGAAAGGATGAGATTTTCTTTTATGCAGACATCAAAGCTTTTTATAAATGTGTCCTCTGCAGCCGAAGGGTATTTCACTTTTATTTTCTCCACCTCCTTTGTTCACTTCATTTCACACTTTTCACCTCTACATTCCAGAACAATGAGAAGGTATATGTTTTTTTCCAACCTGCATTATGATGCAAACAGGTCAAATACCACCTCTGTCAGTGACTCTATTCACTTGACACTTTGGAGAAAGGCCTTCGTGTGTGATTTATAAAAGTACCATCTTCTCATGGAAGGCATACTGTATATGATGCCTTAGTGTTATTCTTGTTGGTCCATTCTGAAGTCCCCCTTTCTGTTCTTGAGCCACACACAGCCTCGCTAATATTGTCTTTTCAAGTGTTTTAGATTGGTCCCCCCCTCTTTTACTCAAACTTAATCAGCAGGGTTTAACAAATAATGGTGTAACTAATGTAAACTCACAATTACTGACTGTTATCTTCTCTAAGCTAAGCTCTCCATGCTGAGTCATACAATAAGAGACACAAACCCAAAACCAAACCTTTACTGTTTATTAATTGAATGTTAAATTATCAGGTTTCAAGATCTGAGGTGGCTTTTTTATGCATCCACCAGTATAAATGAAAAACAGTGCATTAGCGATATATGTTTTTAGTATTAAATGATTTAGTTTGCAAGTCCCCATTGAGGAACCACCAAAATATCTATAATCACAAAGAAGTTGAGATGCATTGTTGTGGCCAGTGAGCCAAAATAGTAACCTGACTCCAGAGATAGATTTGCTCCGCATATCCATCTGGAAACATTCCGTTGAAGTAATTTTGGGAAGGGGCGTAAAATATTGGTTAGCTGATTGGCCTATGTTGGTGATAGGCGGGCCAAATAAACCAATCAGATCAACGAAGCATATGGCGTTACTAACAGAGTGACGGCGAAAACACAACCACAAGCCAGGCACACGCCAATTGATAGATTAAACTCTTGCCTAAACCAGTCGGGAGAAGAGCAAAACATCTTTTCCTCTGAGAAAAAGCCTCCAGAGCAGTGTTTTGCTCTTCTTTTAGTAAAGAAAATACTTGTAATTCCGATAAAAACTTGCCCGATAGCCACGCTAACGCTAGTTTCTAAGCATCGGCTGAAGCCGCCATGTTCCTTAGACTGAACTGTCGCGCTTCGTTGCGTCACACCTCAACCCGCCTCAAAGCCAACACTGATTGGGCGTTTGTTTGGTGAAGCGGCTCCAAATTTTCTTTAACGGAGAGTCTCCAGACTGATCTATGATGTGAAACCTTGAAAGCTTCAAGGGAGATCAGGATGGTCTCACGAGGCTACCAAAATAGGGGCTGTGCAAACCATGAGTGCAGGCAGAGATTTTCTTTCAGATTTCAGACATCGAATTACGGGGGAGGTTTTTAGAACTAAGTTAAAGTCCCAGTTGTCCCCCATATATTTTTGTTTTACTCTTTAATTTTTTTTATCATTATTTAAAAGTGCTTCACAAATCAAATTATTATTATTAGAACAAATCAGATTAAGTTTGCAACAAAGGCAACTGAAAACCAACAAAATGCTGAATAAATGGAAAAAATTCATAGAAAAAAAAGAGCCAATATCATTATAGATGTAAACTCTTACTTAGCAGATAAGAAACGTGCAAATCAGTATCTAGTGTCGCCATGGTCTGTCTAAGGCATGCTTTGCCACAGTGATCTAAATTGTTCATTAATCACACATGCTTCCTCAACATTGGACTGAGAAAGGTCAAAAGCTGAAGTCTATAAAAGGGCAAAAATGCATGTAATTTCCAGTTATATTTAGGAGCCTTAAGTCAGTTCAGTTAGTATTACATAAAAGCATACAATAAGAGAAAAAGATAAAAATATATAAATAGGTAGAGCAATGAAACACATCTTAGTGATCTGGTTTACACAGATCTCTTAGTAGTTTCTGGTTCTTGACTTTTTACTTTAGTTTCCTCGAATGCAGAGATTAACTGATTTACTAGAGGACTGATAACTGGAGATTAGTTTGGCCACTTCATGATCAAATATAATTCTTTCCTGTCTCTTATAACTTTAGTTTTAACTTTTAGGTCATTGTAAACCTGTAACCCATCTATCATAATAATCCGTTTTCTGTATAAAGAAAGATTGTATTGGATGTATTCATGTCCCTATTCAGGTGTTTTGATGCACTGAAGATGACTTGTAGCCTTATCAGAAAAAGATGCCAAAGGTTCATGCCACCACCTCCATGGATTCCTGTAGGAGGAATCTCAAAAGATAATTGATTTGATAGGATGAGAGCTTAAGATGAATAGATGGGTTAAGGTGTTATCTACAGGATAACTGCTCCAGTTTGCTGTGCTGAAATAGTTGAAACCATACACCATACCTCTCACTTTACATGTGTATGTTTCTCCCCTTATGGTTATGAGAAAGGCATGCTTTTCAAGGTACTGTATCTTTTCAACATATGCTGAAAGCTTTTTGGTTCTGCTGATTGTGATGAATATGATGGAAAAAGAAAAATATATTCAGTGCATAGGTGTAGGTTTGCATAGGGACAAGTCCCTACCAAAACTACCTGTCCCTGCAAACAATTAGATGTGAATACTTTGTTTATAATTTACAATAAAGCGTTGTTGCAGCAGTAGAGGAGTTCTGGAATGGGGAATATTGACAGATGAAAACATGTTTTATCTAAAATGAAAAATGCTAATCAATTTTTTTTACAATTTTGGTATAATTCTTGCTCTAAGTTGGTCGCTCTGTGAGCTAAAGACATCTTTTAGATTCTCGTTACTCCATAATGATCAAACAATCAAACAATTACTAAATTTGTTGACATTATTTCAATAATTGATTAATCCAATTAATTGTTTCAGCCATAAATAAAATACATGAAATGGGTTAAACAGAGTAACTACAGTTTAGATGTAGAGCTTGTAGAGTGAAAGTTAATATATTAAATGCTCAGTGTCAGTTCCTCTTCTATTTCCAGTGATCATGTAAATACATGTATTTGGTGTCCCTTGAATCTATTATTTTGCTTTGTTTTAATGATACAAAGAGAACATTTAAAATATAAGACTGGGTTTTACCTCTGTTTACCTCTGCACAGTTCTATATCTTGAAAAAAAAGTATAAATCCACATATAGCAGACATAGACTATATTCTGTTAAATAGGCACAGATTTACCTACCTTTTTAGGTAATTTCAAATGCAAACCTTTTCAAAGTGGAAAAAAATCCTATTTCCTCATTCATCAGAGTCAGTAAAGTGACAGTCATTGATAAACAGCATCTAGTGTTTGTAGTGCTTATAAAATTTGTATATATGTAGCAATAAATGCTGCTTTTCTTTTTAAACGAAATACACCCTGATTTTCACGTCAAGCATAAAAAAACAAGCATGCATATTTTTGCGTAGGACCAATGACATCAGACCAACAGTGTCCCTACCATTGAAATCAAACCTACGCGCTTGATTCAGTGGACAGGATTTTGAGTTATGGTCAGGAGAATTTTAGTATTTCTTATTATTTTATCTGTGTGTCACATGGGTACACATACTGTGGAAATTAATCTGTAAGAGTAAAGCTCTCACTTTGGCTTTGAAGAATCAAATATTTATCTATCCATGAAAACAAATTTGTTCAAGTGTTGGATCATTTTTTTATATTCTGCTTTCCTAATTTGACATTAAGCTGCAAATAGTGTTTTGCATCTTAAATACAAATCTAGTTCTAATCGTGTTCAGCCCTACGTGAGTCCCTGTCAACAACTTTAAGCATCACATATTCGAGGGTTCTGAGAGGTGGGAAACAGGGCAGTAACAGGAAATAGGTTTGGCTTTGCTGCAATCAGTGTTTCCCTCCCACCACTTATTCTGCCCTGCAGGTGCACAAAAAAAGACCAGATCATTACGTTGCTCGCCGGCTTTGTTTAAAGTGCAAACCTTGAAAGGCTGTAGGACTCTCTCAGTTAATTAGGCAATTCTGAGATCTAAGACATAGGGCTAATTTGGGTTAAAACAGCACCATGTGTCAAGCATTTATCTAAATGGCATTTGCCATGTACAACAAAGGTAAGGGCATGTGTGATCTGAATGCAGTCTCCTTTCATATTGCTTCACCTTACTTATTTGTTGGGGTTTAATAGTTGGTGATCAGTGAACTTGTTCATGTAAGTATTGTTCATTCTTTTCAAAATGCACAAATAAATTGGACTCAAATGAAGGCTATGGTTTGATTGGGTAATTTACTGACTCTCTGCCTCAGTTTTCTCCCTCATCTCCTGAACCAGAGTTTGGTTTCCAGGTGGAAAAAGAGCAATGGGGGGGGGGAAATGAAGCAAAAATGATTGATTTTAATGGATTTTGCAGGAAGAGAAATGAGCTGAGTTCATTAAATAACAATGAGAGTGCATCACAATGTAACTTCAAACGATTTCTTTATGACTTAGTTGTTTTTATGTGGCACAGGCACCACAGCAGTTTAATATCTCCCCTGTTATTCATATAAAAGTTAGTGTAACCTTGGACAAACCTTGTTTTTAAAGAAATTAATTTATAGCTTAAAATTAAAGAAGGATAAGACTTGTGCAAGATAATTCCCTTAACCTCAATTTATCTTCGCCCACTTTCGGCCCTGGCGTAACCCAAACATGCTGTATTTGCATGCTGTACCCTTGTGTTAATGAAAGTCGCAACCCTTCTTTGTTTGGAATTATATTTATTTAAAAAATCGATGAATAAAGTCTGGTTAACTTTGTGCATTTGGGTGGGTTTCTCATTGACTTTAGCCTTTTAATATAATTTCCAATTTAATAATCATCGACTTGACAAATTGTATTAAACTCACATCAAACTAAGTTTGTGTTGTGTCTTCCTGTACGCATGTGTGGGTGTTTGTTTGAGTGTGCAAGTGTGTATTGTAGAAAAATAAAGAGAGATAATCTATGTCTGTGTGGAAGTAAAAAGCAAGAACCACTGTTTTTTTTATTTTTATTTTTTATTTATCCTTTATTTATAAGGTAATACCCATTGAGATTAAAAATCTCTTTTGCAAGGGAGACCTGGCCAAGATAGGCATCAAAATTACATCACATCATTACATACATACAAAGACACACACATAAAAGCCAAATATGCACTTACAATAAAATTTCACTTAAAACATTGACATGTGAGGGAGTCCAACTCAAAACATCTCATTCTCAGCTTAAAGAGTATTCAAAGGAAACAATTTACTAAGTTTCAAGTTATTTTGCAGCAAATTCCATGTAAAGGGGAGCAGAGTAAGCAAAGGCCTTTTTACCCAGCTCAGTACTGACACTTGCAGTGTTGTGGTCAAGATCACCTAACCCCAGAGACCAAGACAAGACCAAGACTTTTAGGGTCCGGAGACCAAGTCAAGACCAAGACCGAGGGAAGTCGTCCGAGACCGTAGTCCAGACCAGCCAGTATGTGTGACACATTAAAATGTGAAACATGATCCAAAATCACTAAAATTGATCTAAAAAGACCCACATTCACATAAAAACACCTAGATATTTAACACACAGAACTGGACTAAACATTAACATCTTTATTTAGTACTTCTGTGTAGTAATCACAGTATTTCAAACAATTCAATCAAAGTCGATCAAAATTGTATTTTCTCTGCCGTTCATGAACAGTACATACATTTATGTTGTTTTTAAATGGGCTATTTCAAAACAATGTGCAAAATTCTGTAAAATGTGTAAAGCTGAAAAAAAAGCCAATCATTTCTCTTGTTTCTCTCTCATATACAGATTAAAGCTGTATTATGTAACTTTTCTTAAATAAATCTATATCTGTCACCAAGTTGTGAAATATGTTATGAGACAGATAATTTGTTGAAAAAAATAGATTGATCTCCTTCACTGCATTTACCATTAATGAGACAGGTTATTGCTTGGGTTTGAATCCAAGCATCCAATAAAAAAGAAGGATCTTAAAGAAACTGATAATATTCTGATGATTAGTGTTATTTCCACAGTTGTGGTCTTGGAATTAGTCTTGAAATAAGAATGCCGCAGTCCTCAGCTACCGAGACCGAGACAAGACCCAGACCAAATGCGGTCAAGTCTGAGACGAGACCGAGACCATCAAAAAATGGTCTCGAGACCGGTCTTGAGACCAAGACCACTGCTGACACGTGGGACAGAAAACAAGACAACAGCCTGAAAACGGAGAGAGTAATGACCAGTACTTTTTTTCATAAGAAGTGAACATAAGTAAGATGGAAGCGCACCAAGATTAACCTTATATATAAATATATACCAATGACAAAGCCTCTGTGTAGCCAAGGTAGACCACCCTACACGAGAATACAGCTCACAGTGATGGGTGTGAGCTTTAAAATTATTAATAAATCTCAATGATGCCTGATAGGCTGCGTCAATCATCTGCAGGCATTGAGCAGATTAATGCATATATAATATATCACCATAGTCCAGCACAGTTAAAAAAGTGGATGCCACCAACCGTTTTTACATTAAAAGAAAAGCACAGCTTATTTCGAAAGTAAAAACCCAATTTTAGTCTCAACTTTCTCACTAGACAGTGAACATGAGGCTTAAATGATAGGTAGTCATCAATAACAATACCAAGATACTTACTGTATAAGTTGTAACAATCTTTATTTCACGTCCATCAAGAGTAACCACTGAAGGAACATTCAGTGGCCTGTTCCGAAGGTCTGTGAAAAGCACACATTTAGTTTTGTCTGCATTGAGCACAAGTTTCAACTGTAGCAAAGAATTTTGGACCACATTAAAAGCATT
Source organism: Cyprinodon brontotheroides (assembly GCA_018398635.1). Lineage (NCBI taxonomy): Eukaryota > Metazoa > Chordata > Actinopteri > Cyprinodontiformes > Cyprinodontidae > Cyprinodon > Cyprinodon brontotheroides. The sequence continues at coordinate 3,478,100 of JAGKQL010000003.1, read as the reverse complement.
CCGTAAGTGTGCAATGGCTTGTTTAAGAGAAGGTGCACAGCAGTAAATAACTGTATCATCTGCATAAAAATGAAAATTTGCATCAGACACATGCCGATTAAGACTATGTTTAACACTATAGTCGGTAAATCCATGTAGGGATCTCCAAGTTGGAACAGTTAGCCGCTTATATAAAGCTCGTCAACAGTAACCACAGCTCATTTTTTGCTTCTTCCTTGATAGAAAAAGAGAATCTTTGGGAACAGAGCTACACACTGTTAACTGTATCATACAATGCTTTTGACTGATTTTCAACATTTCAATGATGTTTTTTTGTGCTTGTCTGGCTTTGTCGCATTTTCAGTTGCAAGGTGACCTCTAGATCTGTGCTCTAGAGATAATTGTAGAAAAATAATTTTTCCTGATCACTCCTCTCATGGATGCCTGTCATGAATTCTGTCTGATTTTGTGTGTTTTCTTTTTACGACTCAGTGGTTGTGTGGCAGGGGTGGAGCTTGATGAGGGACCAGGGGTGGCTATGATCACCCTTTGCAAATTATTGGCAACCGCTTTCCCCACTACTACCAGCTGATTTGTTGTACCCATTCTGATGTATTTAGGCCCCGTCCCACACAAAGTCAAAACGCGAACACCTAAACGCCATTATTTTCCAGAACGCTTGTCGTGAAAGACGGAGACGTAAAATAAATGTGATCAACCACACGAATGCATGAAAACGCTGCAAAATGTAATGCCAGGCCTGTAAGTGGCGCGCTGTGGTGCCAAAAAGCAAAAATAGGCTGAAAACAGGCAATGAAATTGGGCATGCGCAGTAATATTTATACAACAACCAAACCAGAAAACTGGAAAATGGACCTGCAGGTCCATTTTCGTGGTTCAGTCAAATTGAGGTAATGAACTATGTCGTCTTATATTGCTCTGTTCTTCCTGGAGATATTCCAGAAGAAGAAGATTCTGTTGTAAGCCCGACAGCAGGATGAGTAGCATGAGCAGCAACTATTCAACACAGTACGGCGCCATTGTTGTTGTGATACTGTGTCGCCGCGATGCGTGTTTAGAGGCTTACCTTTATGACGCATGCGCAAGAAAAAATGCGGTTAGAGCTCAAAGATGGAAACGCCAAAACGGGCGTTTCCAAAAATCTTCCCACCTGAAGGCTTAATAAAAAAAAAAAGATTGTTTACAGACCCCCGAAACGCCGAGCTTCATATGGATGAGAGGCTGGTTTGGTGAAAAATTTTTGCGTTTAGGCCAGGGTTTGAGTTCGTGTGGACGGGGCAAAAAACAGTTCCCCTCTAAACAGAAGGTGGCAGTAGTGACACTCTCAGGTGGAAAATTCAAATTGATATTTAAATTGTTATCATGTGAGCCACATACTGACAGATACAGCAGTTCTTCATATAAATAAGCTAACATTAAAGATGACAATACAGAAATTATGCTCTTTTTAAGAAATAGTTTTTGTGTTTTATGTGGAAAAAGTTAAAGTCTCTCTGCAAGTTAACTAAGATTTTATTAATTGATTTATTAAAGGTATAGTGAAGGATTTCTTTTTCTTTTTTCTGAATTGTAGGTATGAAATACCCAGGTCCTTTCTACCATACCTGCATAAGGCCATCCAACCTGGTCTTTCACCATTGTGTGAAAGAATCTCCCAAATACACTCTGGTATTCTTTCTTTCTTTTGAGGTCTTAGTCTCGTTTTCATAAACTTGTAAGACCATTTGCTTCTTGGGTCTATGAGCAATTTCCAAAGTAAATAGCAAAGACACTTATTCAGCAAATTGGCTGAATAAACCCTAATAGTGCACATGCACAGCAAAGATAAAATGAATTTGTCACAAAGATTGACACGTTTGACAACCAATAGATAAGCTGGCCCCCCTTCGAACTCAAAGCTAAAGAAGATTTTCTCCTTGTGTATACAGTATACCTTTAATTTGTCAACATTGATATGTGTATATATATACAACTTTCCGAAAAAACACAATGGGGTAGTATTTGTATGATCTTGTTGAACTATCTCTGTAGAGTGTCTTGAGATGCCTTTGGCTCTTATCAATAGTTTTGATAGTGTAATCAAACCTATGGTAATAAAAAAAAGATTAACAACAAAGACAAAAACATATTTATGCATCGGGGAAACTTTTTAATTCAACTTATTATTTAAGAGAATTGTTCTTGTCAGAGGTTACATCAGTTTCAAGGTTGTGCTATAATAGTGCTAAACACTATCCCACTGCATTACTGCAAAAATAAAACTGGCCTTTAATTCACTAATAGATTGCGTAAAACCATCAATTCTCATTTTTAATCTGATAACAAAGGATGCTTGATATAATAGATAATAAATAGAATAAAAGGGTTAGAAATGTATCAAACATTTTGATACTTTTCACATTTTCAACGTACCCTTGATGAAGTGTTTGCTCCCATGTTGTTTCAACATAAGCAATTGACATAGAAAACCTTCCAAAATTATTTGGATTTAATTCATAGACCTACATTAAATAATGTAAAGTGAGGGAATTAATTAAAATGTCCACAAATACACCTGCGGACAAATACTGTATGGAGACCAAGGAACACAGCAGAGCGTTGTGTTCAGGAAAACTAGCAAATCAAAGCTGATGCATGTTCATAGCAGTATTATCCTCTGGACAGAGTGAAACAACTGGCAATAACGGAAACAAATCTGTTCCAAACTGCAAAAGACTTTATGTCCTGGCATCACATTAAAGTTTCTGGAGGACAAAAACTTTGAAGTATAACCTTATTATCCACAGCTGTTTGCGTTTATGTTGTGCTCACCTGTTTTGCACATAGCCCCTAAATTCTCATTTGTATTCAAAGAGGTATTACAGAGTTTTCTAATGATATTGCCACCGGTTGTCAAAACACAAAACTGCCCCACTAACTCTTCTGCTTGTTCTCATAGCTCTTCCTTAATACTTCACAAGGGTTTTTTTTCTTTTTACTTTGTGCTTTTTTTCACCTTACCTGGAGTTGGCATTGGTGTCTGAGTCGAGGTGGGTGCCAGGCACTTATAAATATCCACAATATCCATCTTGAATATGACACTTCAATTGTTTCCTAGGTTAATTCATTAATGATTCATTATTCATACCCATACCATACCAAACTTCCTGGGGGTGCACAGCACAGACAAACTCACCTGAACTGTAAACACCACCTCACTGGTCAAAAGGGCAAAAAAGTGCATGTACTTCCTATGTCGGATGAGGAGAGCCCACCTGCCCCCACCACCCATCCTCACCACCTTCTACAGAAGCACCATAGAGAGCTGTCTCACTGTATGGTGTGGAGGCTGCAGCGCCTCAGACTGGAAGAAGGTGAGAACAGCAGAGAAGATCATCGAGGATCCTCTGCAACTCCATTAAAGACATTTCATCCCAGCACTGTGTGTCCTGAGACCATAACATTATTGACTACTATTGACTGTTCTCTCTGTCCTCTGGGAAGAGGCTTTGCAGCGTTGGATGCAGGGCCGGAAGATTCTGTAACAGCTTCTTCCCCACTGCAATCTGACAGCTGTTGTTTTCTCTCCCACAATGTTTACATTTGATCACTGCTGCACTTATTCACTGCAGAAATAAAAATGTCATGAGAGCTGTACAAAACAAAATTCTGTTTTGTTTACACTGTGTATACAAAATGACAATAAAAGTTGTCTTGGTCTAAGTCTATTCAACATGGACATTCTGTACGTCACATCTGCCGAACAGCGTGGGTACTTTTGACCTGAAGTAGATGAAGGAATATGCTACTGTAGCTGTATCAGCACTGACCTATTGAGGTGTCAGTCTGCTTATCAAACAATTTTTTAGTCGTAAAGGGTCAAATAAAAAGGCTACTTTAAAGATATTTTCTGTAAAAAGTTACATACTGTCCCTTTAATTTCCTGTTTTTTATACCTCATTTCTGGATTCTCTGTTCATGGACCACTCTATAAAGCTTGGAACTAATTCAGGCATTTCAAATTGAAAAAGCTTCCTGGTTAGGAAGAGAATCTGTCATGATGTGGCGTGATTCATCTACTTTATTTGTTTATTTCATTCACCTGCCATTTCCCTCCCTGCTGCTATTATACTTTATTTCATTCACCTATTTTCTTTATCTTATATTCGGTTCAGCCCGAGCAATCAGGGCCAGATCCTTATTTGTTTCCTGTTAGTCTGTTCAGTGTTTTCATGTAACTCCATGCTTCATGTCCTGTATCCTGGCAGCCAGTGGAAAGAGGGTTTTGTGTCTGTCTCGTCTCCTGATCGTGCACTGTTCCTTCCCTGCGGAGTCCTCTGGGTTTAGGCTTGGAGGATCAGGTTTTATTCCTGTAAGCCTGGCTCCAAGGAGGAGACCAGTTTAAAGTTTCCGGCATCAAGTTCTGGTTCCACGTCCTGTCTCTGTTACCCTCAACCACTGAGCCTGCCCATCTGCGCCTGAGCCATTCTGCTTCTGTGAGTGTTCGCCTGGTCACGCTTCTGGACTCCGCCGGGCTCTGAACCTGCCTGGGAGCTTTAGGATTCCTGGAAGCCTAGATCCTTTCTGATCTGTCATCCCCTGACTCTGATTGGCTTCCTGCAAGTCTTCCAGGGATGCAGCACCGGGGACACTCCGGGTGATGCGCACCGGGTCTGTTGACAGTCCAGCGACTGGATTGCTCCCCTTTCAGGGCTTGGACTGAACTGTTACACTAGGTAAGTGACTCACTCTGATAATCATCACCTGTCAGATGATAGTGGTCACTTACCTGTGTTCTCCCACGCCCCCCTCCTCCTATCTGAGCAGCAGATCCTCAGCAGCTTCACTTTGTTTGGTCTGTTTATGTTTTAATAAACGTTTTGAACTTTCCTACTGGCTGTCTCACCTTGAAAACTGGGTTCTTCTGTCTCGGTTTGTGACAGAAACGTCTTCAAACTTGGAAAACAAAGTCCAATGGTTTGTACTTTAACTTTTTGGAAATATTCTCTGTTCATGTTGTTATGTCCTGGTTCCTGTCTTTATTTCTGTAAGTAATAACCCTTTTCATTTAAATATCCCTTTATTGCCACATGTCTTCAAAGGTTATGTGGTCGATTTCAGTTCTTCATCTCTTCAAATAGTTGAATATGTCTTCTAGACAAGTTTTGTAGAATGATTAAATCTCTATGGATGTTTCTAACTGGATTATTGAGATGAATCAGGAGGCCAGGTCTAGATGTACAAAGTTAATAAAACATAGAAGACTCTACTTTTTATCCTGCTGAAAGGTAGTCATACAAAGTGTTGTATTGTGGAGGGATGGCCTAACACTACTGATTACAGAACTTTGTATTTGTAAGATAGTGAGTATCTTTCTTCCACTTTGCAATTATCCAGGACTTTATATTAGACAAAAATGTAACAGAAATTAGAGTTTGTGATTATTAAAGAATGTAAAAAGTTCAAGGCATGTTAAAGCCTTTGCAAAGAACAGTAAAGACATACAGAAGTAGCTTGGGAGCTTTGCAATCCCATAGAGCAAAGTGTACTTTATTAAAGCAACTTTTAGGATCAGCCTAGAGCTGGTTGGTAAATATTAGAATGGTTTTCCTTTAGTGCTGATCATGAACCTTTTTTGGAACACTGATGCCACAGTACTTTGACCAAACATGACTTCTCACTCTTAACATGTCAGAGAGATGCTGCTCAGAGATAGTAGAGCACTCCAGCTTAAAGTCAACTTGAATAAGACATTCCCTTTTCTAAATAGGCAGACTCCATCACATGTTCAGTCACACTCTCAGATGGCTTGGCAAAAGCTTTGAGACTGTCCTGAGAATCATTCTTTAAGACTTTAATCTACAAAACAAAGTCATGGGAAAATTTTACCTAAGATTTTTTCCCCTTGAATACCATTTTCTTCAACATTTCTAAAAAGCATTCTCATGCAATGGAAGCGTTATCTATTTTTTTCTTAAAAGGCACACTATTATCTCCCCAAACCTTTCTCCAAGTGTGACAGAGAACGATTTATAAATTACACTGTCTGCCAGTGATTTGCAGAGGCCCCTCTCTCTCGAACAGCCAAACTCTCCAGAATAGCAGCTGTCATTAATAATTACCTGCCAAGCCTCAGCTGAGAGATGAGCCTAATTAATTATACATGTAAACCAGGCCTTGTTCGAAACTGAATTTTCAGTTGAAAGATACAGGTGTCAGTCAAACAGAGCCACAACCAAGAAGTAGAGAATCAGTCAGTGTCATTACTTCAGGCTGTTGGAAAATGTGAGGTGGAGTTTGTGAAACGTGCGTTGCACGTCTGTCATCCCAGAAATTAGTGCTGGTTGAAGGGTGAGTCCTATTAATTATCATTAAAGAAGGGGTGGCATGTTGAGAAATAGGAATGTTCATCTTATCTTGAAGTCAAACACAAATATTGCTTTTCTGTTCCGCATAGCTGTGAAAATCCAATGTCCTCATCTTGCATAAATACTTGATTTTTCTGTCGAATCTCCTTTTGTTCTTCCAGTCTGGAGAAAAACGCCTCTATATTGCATCTACTGAAAAGTGAATTTGATTTTTTTTTTTAACAAAATATGAAAAGCTTGTGCTGCTAATTTAGATAACTGATAAACAATTTGCTCCCAACCTCCAAAAATCTGTTGTTTTTCATACTCTGCTGGTTTGACTTTCCCCTTCAGTATGATTTATAGGGAAATGTGTCACCAGAACTGTCACTTTCTTCCCTACATTTATCTGCAGAAGCAGCTTGTTGTTCCATGGTCACCTTCAGTCTGAGGATGTATAATGTGCCACATGTGCAACAACACTTTTGAGTTTTCACCAATAGTTTTGCAGCTTTTGTTGAATTAAAGCTAGCAGCACAGGGATGCTATGTGGTAAAGTTTCTAACAACTTAATGATTCCAACTCCAATGATTTTGGTCATTTGGTCTTTTGTATTTAAAATATTTCTGTTTGTTTCTTTGTTTATTCTGTAAAACTAGCAAAATGCTGAATAAATTAAGAACCAGTTTCAGGTTGGAAAGTGAAAAATATTTGTTGTAGTTTTTGTAGATTTTGAGACCTAATTTGAGAATAAATACTGAATTAAATGTACTTAAATAGCTCCAATTCCCAACACAAATCATGAGTTGAGTCACTTTACAAAGACAATTCAATCAGAACATGAAGTCAGACTAGTTTATAAAAATATGAATGGTTTCTGTAAATACTCATACTTGTGCTCATCGTCTTCTGCTTGATCCAAGTCCAGATCCTGGGGACAGGAGTCTCAGCAGAGACTCCCAGACTTCCATCTTTTCAGACACCTCCTCCAGCACTGCATCCAGGGGGAAATCTGAAAAAGATGTCCGAGCCTCCTCAGCTGACTCCTCTTGATGTAGAGGAAAAGCGGCTCTACTTAGAGCGTCTCCCGGATGACCAAGCTCCTCACCCTATCGCTACGGGAGTTCCCAGCTTCTCTGTGGAGAAAGCTAATTTTTGCCACTTGAATTACGGATCTTGTTTTTTTGTAATGATCCAGATTTCATGACCATAGGTGAGAGTAGGAATGTAGACCAACCATTAAATCAAGAGCTTTCCCTTTTCGTCCAGCTCTCTCTTCAATACGACAGACCGGTGCAGCTGTATTATGGCAGATGCTGCAATCCATCTATCCATTTCTCGCTCCATTTTTGCTTCATGAATGAGCAGGACCCCACGAAACTTTAGCTTCTCCACTTGGGGCAGGCACCTTCCTCCAAACTGAAGCAGGAAAGCCATCTTTTTCTGGTCATGGCCTTGGACTTAGAGGAACTGATTCTCATCCCAGTGTTGTGCCATATGTCATGATCATACTTTTTGGACATTGGGAACCAGTGTCCATATTTCATCTTGATAGGATGACCAGAGTAGAACTGCTCGAGGCCCCTGGGGAACCAGATCTCCAGAACCATTAAGGATAAGTCAGAACCTTTCAGAACCAAACTGCTGCAAAACCGAACTTTTGCAACACATTTCTCTTGGGCAGGCATCCCCAAACTTCGGGGATCGAGGGCGCTGTCCTGCATGTTTTAAATGTTTCTCTGCTCCAGCACAGCTGATTTTAACTGATAGTTGATTAACAGGCTTTTGCTCTACTGCAATCATTATAATCAGCTGTGCTAAAGCAGGGAAACCTCTAAAACCTGCAGGACAACAACGCTCTCGAGGACCGAAGTTTGGGGGGGCTCTCTGGGTTTCAGAACTTATAGAGCCAGACTGGATGAGAGAAGGATTGCCTGATGAGCGACTGAGACAAATAACCCCTGCTGTGCCATGACTGCAGAGCTGCAAATGGATGAAACTCAAGCTTTCCAACTGGACAGGGAAAAAAGGTTTGCAGGTCTGGCATGATTAGGGACAGAACAAACAACATGTCTTTTGATGATGCTAATCATATCACGTGCGTTTACTGCTGAGTAAAGACAATGCTAATTGACGCTTAAAGAATTGACTGCATGCAATGCTTATGCTACAGGAATATGTGTTGAGCTGTTGCTAAAGCTTAGACAAGCTTTATTCACTAAGGGTTTAAACACTCGATATAAAATTAGTGTTCATGTAAGTTCCTCAAATGTTCGCCAGTATATCATTAGCATTAGCAAGTATGACCAAAGGTCATTTAGTGGATCCTGATGTCTATTCGCTGCTAGCTATTTCAAAGAGGGTAAAGAATCATTTTGACTAAAGGTTATTGACCTCTTGATTAAGCAAATCATTTAATAAAACATTTATTTGGCCAAATAACGTTTTATTCAACCTCATGGGTTTGCATTGTGAATTGGTCTGAAAACATTCAATTTCTTTAAAATACGGAAAAGCTGATTTGATCTATATCCCAAATTCTTCCAGATGAAAACCCTTGGTTTCAAACGACAAAGATCCATCCTTAAACTGTAATATGTTTTTCAACTGTTTCCCCTTCCTTGGTACATAGGAGTTAGTTGAGTTTAGTTGAGTTTTACTAAGGGAGAATCTTGTAGTTGAGAGTGTTAAACTGAAATATGTTTGACTTGGAGCTGAAAGCGATTTTGCAGTAATAAACTCTTATATTTTGAACAGAAGTTGTGGTGAATTTCATTCCATGTATGTGCAGAAATAACTGTTTGACTGATGATTTAGTGGCTTGAATCTCTGGGCCTTGGCTGCAGAAGGGATTAGAAAATAAAATATATCCTTTAAATTTTATCATGTTAGAACCACAATAAAATGAACTTAGAAGAAAATCTTTATGCCAAAACCAACTAATTTTTTTATTTATCTTGTTTGTATAAAGTAGGTTGCCAAAAAAGGATACCTCTTGCCTACCCACAGGAAACTATGAGAGCACCATGATAGACAGAGAACACAAATGCAATTTTTCAACCCTGACACACTGGTTCCTTGATGCCATTTTGGTAACAGACTGCAGAGCTACCGCCCATCACTCTCACATGTTCACAAAGCACGCTCTCATTCTTGCCGTGTGCTTCACCCCCCCATCCCTCACATCTGTCTGTATAATGGCATCACAGCCTCTCTCTTGATGCTTCATTATGATGACAGGCTCCGGGGTTGACAAGCACACCATGTGTGTCCTGCTGAAAAGCTTACAACAACCTGCTTTCTCCTTTTACCTTGAAGTTAAAAAACACTATCATGACTAATGCTTCAAGTCTTCCTGAACCCAGTCTGATTGATCAACTATTTGGTCATATCAAGAGCAAAGTTAAGAGAGTATGATCAATACTAGAGATAGAGATCAAAGTACATAAATAGTGTTAAATTTAGACACGTTAAAATGTGTTCTCAAAAATCTAGTGTGCTGCGATGTGTTAGTACTCTGCCCTTTTGCCTTGGTAAAGACACACCTATGGCTGCAGAAGGTCTGTTTTGCATTATTTCTCATCAACCTCTCCACATTTAGAGACTGATTTGTTTGCCTCTTCTTCTTTGCACCATAACTGAGTTCAGCCGCGATGCCATCTATAAGATTAATTTTCAATTTCTGCTGCTCATCATCAATTTAATCTAAGTCGTGGATGTGAGTTGCTCACTCATATTTATGAATATGATTTGATGCAAGCCATTGCATTACAGCCCCAGCTGTTTACTAAGGGTGACTTTTTCTGATCTAAGTTTAACCCCAACCCCAGACTCAATTTTCTAGCAGCCCTTACAGTTTTTACTCTAGTGTCTTGCACCAGTCAGTATTCAGCTCCAACCTTGTCACCTTCATTTCTGATCAGCATCCTTGTCTCTACTAAGAAAAAAATACCTTATTTTTGCTCCCCCACCAGCATGTTTCATTGGTTTATTATAGTTTTCTCTGCAAGCAACATTTGGATTATTTGCTAGAAAGTTTAGTGTTGGTCTGATCTGTTTAAAACAAGGCCCACATTATTATTGAACCTTCTTTTAAGTTTATGGCAAAAAGAAAATGGGAATTCTTATGGATTTCTTTCAACAGGGAACTTCTTCTTTCCACTTTTGTATAAATGGTTCGTTGGATTGATTGTAAAAATAAAATTATCTATTTTGTCAACATATCCACTATCTCCGCTGTTTTAAGGCGACAACTTTTGTGCTAAGTGTCAGAGTTCAGGTTTTGTTATGGTGGTTTTTGAGGTATTCAGTTTTGCTTTGCCCCTATGTGTTCTAGTTTTAGTGGTTTGATCCTTATTTTGTTGTGTTTTCTGGTTATTATTTTCAGTTCTCAGGTTTTTATTTGTTGCCCTCTCTGCTGCCCTCTTGTGTTCTCCCTTTTCCCTAGCTCCTTTCCTGTTAGTTCTGCCCTGTTCACACCTGCTCCCAATCGGCTCCATTAGTCCTCTCTTTGTTTCAGTCTCCCTTAAAATACTCTCTCTTTTCTTTAAAATTTTTTTTAAATGAAAATAGATAAATAAATAAATAAATAAATACTCTCTCTTTTCAGTTCTTCAGTGCTGGTTTCTCATCTAACTTCCTCCAACTCCGTCTCTCTGAGCCTTCCTCCTCGTAATAGTATCCCCCCGGATGTCTCCATGGTTTCTGGTTAGTTTTGACTTTTTTTTCTTGTTTTATTTTTCTGGATTTTGGATTCCTGGTTTCCGGTTTGTTTGGATTTTGTTTTCGTGTTTTGATTTTTGGATTTTGGATTCCTTGTTTCCGGTTTGTTTGGACTTTTTCGTGTTTGGATTTTTGGATTTTCCTGCCCCTGTGTTCACTTAACCTTTCATTAAACCCACAAGAAAATCCTCTCTGCACTCCTTGTCTCTGCTTTTGGGTCAACAAAGCCTCAACCAAATCTTGACACTATTAACTTAATTTGAGAAAGAAAATATATAAACATTTGCAGTCAACATTGAAGCACTGGCTACTTCTCTTGAACATGACAAAATAAGCTAAAACTTGTTCTTTTAGAAAACAAAACAGATTTCATCTGTACCTAGGATGTAATCTAAAGGGGTGATTGTACCGTTGTATTTAAAGTTACTGAATGACTTTTCAATCCAGATTGGAGCAGTTTGCTACGGGAATCATCTGAAAAAATAAATAAATAAATAAACAGGAAAACTGTGATATGCTGCTTCTGGAATCATAAACAGTTTGCTAACTGAGTCAAACTGACAAGCATTTCAGAGTACTGTAACAACCATCTCTTTTAACTGCTTTCTCACTGCTACTCTGGATGCAAAATAAACTAAGGTTTATTTTTGGTAGGCTGGATCACATGCTTCACATGACAACATACCTGTCTTCAGACACCTTTGCCATCCTTCCATCCAAGGTTCATGCATTCTTCAAATGTTGAGGTGGATTAATTCTCGGTGACCCAGTTTTCACCCACATTTAAGTATACCCTTCTGCTTTGTTCTTTATGTGTGACAGGATGAATCCATGTCAAAATGTTTCTGAATGTGATTATAATTTGTTAATGAGTTAAGTTGAGGGTTATAAATATATAACATTCTAATTGACTCTTTCTTGCAAGATAAAACAGCAGTCTGGGGTCTGAACTACATTAGATGTTAAGTCAGCGATTGTTTCAGAGGTGTGCTAAGTGCCATGAAATTACTTGCAGCCAAACAGGTTACAAATTTGTTTTAAAAGCAGAAAGAAGAGAAAACAAGTTTTCAAATTAATTTGGAATTTTACCATAACTTGCAATAAACACAGCATTTTTTGGGAGTAATAAATATCCTACAGCGGCTTTATAAAACTGGGCTGTTTCTAGAATAATAGAAGTGTTGAATTAGCTGAGTTCTTGGAGGTGGTAAGACTCAGCATTAAAATGTTCTTTCTGGATACAAATTTATAACACCACATTTTAGATAATCATTATAGTATATGAGTTAAAAGAATAAAATTATATTTTGAAGATCAGACTTTTATATAGTAGCTTAGCATAATTGGTTGCATAAATAAGTCAGGAAAATTTGAAAAAATATAATCAGTGGATGTAATGCTGCATGCAAAATGTAACATATATCTACTGTATTATTCCCTTCATTTTTATGTTGTTAAATGTTTAGTAAAATGATGAAATAGTCTTATAATTAATTATAACTTCAATAAGTGGACACCCTGAAACAAAACTGTATTTCAATCTTCAATTTTAAATCAAAGGTATTTATAACTTATTTGCATTTTTTTTTTCTAACTGATTTAAGTAATATTTAATTATCTATTTAGTTATTTGAAAGGGTTTGAGAGGTTACTTAAGTCTATAATGTCTTAACAGCCTTTTTGCAATTCAACTTTAGTTTATCTTTAAAAAACAAAAAGTTAAAGTTAAAGGTTTTCTATCTGAGGAAACCCAGCTGAGTTATTGATCTCTCCTCTTGCAGGTTCTTTACAACAGATTTATATACATAAATAATTTCTTTTTGATCATTTGTTTTCCATTAGCTATTCTATTTAGGAGCAAATCTGGATTTTTTTTTTTTTTTTTTTTTGTAGTTAGTATTTTTGTTGTTTGCCAGAAAATACATGGTGTTTAAATAAAATCCATCCGAGTGAGACTATGGAACACATCTACAAAAGAGCTTGACGATCATTTGGTTTCTAGCATTAAATCACCCAGCACATCAAAAAACAAAATACCACACATAATACCCACAGAGAAGAAGGGTTTTAAATTTACAGGTCTCAGGCTAAAACTTTTAAATAAGGCTGAATGGTCCTAAGGTTGGATGCATATTAATGAAATTGAGTAAAAAGTGTCAATTAACATCTCCACATAGTGAGAGGCTGAAAGAGTGTTTCCTCAGGGAAGGTCAGTGGCTGTGCTGCCCACCAACAGAGATGCTTTTGTTCTGTGATGGCATCCATGTTCTCAATGTTGATCATTTAATTAACTGTTCTTTTTACTGTTCAATTAAAGCGAGGGTAATGATGTATAAAGCATGAAACCAGAATGACCCTTAAGGCTTATCAAGCCTTGTAGAAAAACTGAATAGGGAGTAGAGGAATCATAAATGTGTCGCACACTTAAATTGGGAATAAAGCCAAACGAAATGTCAGTGCATTTTTTTTTTCTTTTAAACTGATTAAATTCAAAACTGTTTCAGGCAAGTATAAATATTTAATTATCCAAGAATTTTGCAAATTACAGAATTTTTAAGGAATCCAACAACTTGAGCTTTTGACAAATAATATCAATGTATTGCACACTAATGTTATGGCAACTCCACCACAAAATGATATAATTTAGCGCAATTCTTGAATGGAATTAAAAGTCTTGTTTTATTTTTTGGTAGTTTGCTTTTTATAAAAAACAATTCTTAATTTATATATTTTTTTCACTCTGATATTGTTTTAAGTATAAACAAGTAAAGAATGTTTTGGTTTCTATACTTTTTGCTGTTTTGCAACGCATCTGGCCTTTCACAACACTGGCAATATATTACAAAATGGTAAATATATCTTACAAAACACCAATGTTAAGATAACCTTTTTACAAATATTGCGTGATGAGTTGAGATGTGGCTTAAAAATTAGATATTGTTACAAAATGTATAAAAGTTGTCAAAATCTCTCCTATTCAGTTATTTGTTTGTTTTAGTTTGTTTTGTATTTGTATCATTGTCAGGCCTGATGGTTGTTGCTGTTGCTTGAGACCAAGAGGTAACACAACCTTAAAAAGGGCAGGAATCATAAAATGCGTGCTGCTACAGTATTTGAAAAATGAAATGAAAGAGTATCTGTTTAGGTTGTCTTTCGCAACTTATTCAAAATTTTTACATTTTTTTTTCATATTTCAAGTTTGAATCCAGAAATCTTAATATAACTTATTAGATTTAAAAGAGACTGAATTATTGTTTTTAAAAAGCGGGTTAGGATTAGTCAATCTGCAGACAAAGATAACTTTCTCACAATCTACATTTAATTTTAGCTCTATAAATAATGTTTAATATTAGAATTATTATTTCAATAATTAAGGCCACTCTAACTTTTGCACAACAATCTTTGTAGATCACCTGCATCACCTCCATTTCTTGCAAGTCCAAAAATAAAACACCAAAATATTAAATGCATTTTAGCAAACCGTATTAAAAATCTTTGAAAGTCAGGCCTTTGGTTTGTGGTTTTAATGGGATAACTTATAATAATAAATGAATGTAGAGTTTTGTGTCGTTATAAGGAAAAAAATGGTATGCTTTATTTTTGATAGAGTGTTTTTAAAGACAGTCGGAAGTAATTGTTTTTTTCTTGAAGTTAAACCTTTTGGTCCCCTCTCCTGTTTAATGTTTAATCACACAGAGAAGCCGGCTAACCTTTAACAACTAAACTATGTTTAATAGTAAGAAAATAAAAGGCAGCGTTAAAACTTCTTCACACATTCTTTATATGCATCATTTACTTGAAAGCTGTTGTTTGCTCAGTTACATCTACACCTAATTAAGTGTCTTAATAATTAAGGTGGAGAGAGACATGTTATCAAACAAGGTCCTTAAGCATGGCCCCTTATTTTGTCCAACTTTGTTTTGGCTGTCAGTAATAAACTGCATGTACAACAAAGTTCCACAGCCTGATGTACTGTTTTCAAGTTAATGAATGCTCCAATTAGGTTAACTCATTAGCGATGAACTATAACTCTCCTATTACATTTACTCATTAGCTGACAATATCCATAATTAGTGACATGAGGACAATTATGGCATGGCAGCTTGGCTAGCATAAGGTCGTATTCCCTGCTGTTAGTGCTCTGCTGTGAAGGTAGGGAGGTCTAATATGCACTTTAGGCTCATGAATATCAAAGAGAAAAAAGTAGCAGTGTGTCACCACAATTATCAGTCACTGTATCAATAACATCTGACTCTTGTTTGCTGTCTTCATTGCAGCCATCAAGTTAAAGGCGTTTAAATATGTTCAATTCTTGTCACGGTCTTGGCTCTGTTATGTTTTCCAGTTTCACTTTGATCCATGTTTTTCTTTGTTTACTAGTTTTATTGGTTTAATTCTTATTTTGTCGTGTTTTCTGGATATAGTTTAGTTCTTAGGTTTTTCTTGATTGTCCTCTGCTGCCCTCTTGTGTTGGTTTCCTTTTCCCTAGCTTCCTTCTAGAATCCTCTGTTTACACCTGCTCCCAATCAGTTCATTAGTTCTGTCTCTGTTCAGTCTCCCATATAAACTCTCCCTGTGCACTTCCTTAGTGGCGGTTCCTCGTCTTTTCCTGGCTCCTCACGTGAGTTTTTCCAATGAAATTGTCTGGTTTTTGGTTCCATGTATTTTGTTCTTGGGGTTTTTTTTTTTTTTTTTGCCTCAGTTATTCAATTAAATCCTCAAGAACTCACCTCTGCCTCCTCGCCTCTGCATTTGGGTCCTTAAAACATCAACCAAACCCTGACAATTCTTCCCAAACCTGCCTGACAGCCCTTATGTTTTCCAGTGACTGCTGTTGCTGTCACTGATGATCCCTGGTACGCTCCGTCCATTTGGCCTCATAGACTCCAGATCATTGTAGACAAAGTGGAGTCCTTACAAATGAGAGTCCAATAGCTGGTGTCTCTCTCTGGGGTGTTCAGATTGTAGAGCGTTAGGGAAATAGATGTCTTGCCCAGCTACTGACCAAGAAGAATGTGGAATATTTTCTACAAAACTCTATCAAAGGTTTCGCTCCTAAAGAGGTCGATATCACATCCTGTAAAAATTCAAACAGAGGAGAAATGTCTTTTTTCTGGAAGCTGTATAAAAATTTAGTAAGAGAAAAGAGATTATTTTATTAGCAGTTATTAAACCATCCATAAGGAAATAAAAACTTCTGCGAGACCTGACAAAAGCTGCGAAGATTAGGTTTTCACTGAAATTGTCAAGCAGGATTTAGTCAACTTATCTGATGTGGAGTCGTTCTGAGGAGAGCAGAATGAACCATGGCATAAATGAGGGTTTGATTTAATTAGATCTAGTCCCACAAGGTCATTTTGAGTAACTTGCACAAAGTCGGTTGGCGAGATTAGATTTAACAAGTGCTGAGCTGCTGATGAAGGTTCTCAGTCATCCAGGTCATACTGTAGTCATTCCGTAAAAATTCAAAAAATATCCACTGGACTTGGTTTCCAAGATTTGAAGCTATTGCTGGACCGACTCCAGCTGGGCTGGTGACCCTGTACACTGAAGAACCCAATATGATACACCAAAGAATACAGGGGCAAGGCAAAAAAACTGCCTTAAAATGTCCTTATTAAAAAGGTAAACGGTAAAAAGATGGACCGCATTGTAGGTGGTCCATCTTACCGTTACCGTGTCTCAGCAGCACCACCTGCAGCAGTACATTTCTTGCAAGAAATATCTGCTTATATGGTACTAGCTAAGGAAGCATGCTCCTTTTTGGCAGGGTTTACCACCAATCTATTCATCTGTAATTCATTGTGAGGGTCAGGGGGGCTGATTCTTATCTCCAGCAGTCTTTGGACGTGTCGCTAGTCCATTTCAGAGCAACATATAGACTCACACCCATGTGCACACTCTCAATCTTAGGGGGGTAACCGGAATACCCAGAGAGAGTCTACACATGCACAGTGAGAACATGCCAACTCCCGGCAGAATGACCCTAAGATCTATGCTACCATTGAGACTTATTACTGTCCATTAAACATTCGATTTGCAGGAAAATTAAAGTTACCATCTACAGAAGGGAGAAAATGAAATACATCAATATTTATCAGTGCTGCTTTGTCTACCACCATATATGTCTATTAAGAACTTCACTTTCAGCTTACCAATTTATGATTAAAAACTGCATAGAAAGAAAAATGCTAAAACAAAATAGAGAATTGTTAATCATCCAGATTGCTGCAAATGAATTCATCAAAAACATGAATTCTTTAATGGGGGCTGTTCTCACTGTTTTTATATTAATTGTAATTAGACATTCATGTTTACACTCCAGGGGAATGTTGTGTTAGTAAGCTATGCTGCTAATTGCTGCACTACATCCATGTGACAGATGCATGGCGGACGTTTTGATATATGACAGCAATACCGATAGACAGAAAAGTGTTTTCCTTCTGTTTTCCCTCATCCTGAGAGGATTCATAATCCAAGGGAAGTGCACCTCTTTATTTCTTTGAACCATTGTTGCAATAAGTTCATCAGATTTCCACATCTAAAATTGGAAATGTATGTACATTCTGTAGAAAACCCCCCCAAAAAGAAACAAAAACTTAATCAGATTTAATAGATGGTCTTCTGTCTAATAGATTCCATTGCAGTTTTTAAAGATTACCCTGTATGTATTAATGCTCTTTGTTCAAACAATTATTAACCAAATTCCAGCAGTAAAAAAACAACCCCAGACCATGATACTGCCTCCTCATTTTGCTAATACTCCCATTTTGCTCTCATCAAACCAGGTTCACTTTTTTTTTTTCTTGTTCCTGCTACATAGTTGGTAAATCCTTTTTTTTATATAAAGACTTTTTTTCCCCTGATACTCTCCCATAAAAGGGTTGATTAATAGATTATGTCTCAAATATTTCTAATTTAAACAGATTAAATCACCTGAACTGCATTATTGGCACTTACTCCATGAACCTTAACCCATCTGTGTAATGCTCTCCAGCAGGAATTTAAACTTTTACATTTTTTTGAAAACCATTTCAGTAGAACGCTGAATTTTATGAGATTGAAATAACATTATATAACCTAATTCTACTTTAACTCTTTCCAAAATGGTCTCCCTGACTGGTCTGCTGTGTTCCCTGGTCCATGTTTTTTTGTTCACCCATTTTCTTCTAATAATGCTTGAACCTTTGAGTGAACAGCTGTATTTATAAACGTATTGGATTACTTACAAAGAGAATCATTTAATAGGGGACTTCTTAAATGTATATAATTTTTATTCATCAGTATCAGAGTAAAGGGGAATGAATACATATGCTTGCTGCAATTCTCTGATTTGTACGGCTAAAATATTTTAAAAATGTGCACCCAGAGACTTTTTATTACACAAAATTACCTTAAAAATACATTGAGCATTTAAATTTCACACATTATAGAAAATGTATTTTCTATGGAATTTAAAAAGAAACACAAACGAAGATATAACATAAATGCAGGAAGCTCACTTCTGAATTTCTTTTGAAATTCCATTTTGCAGGAAGTAAGTTTCCTGCATTTATATTATATATTTGTTCAGTTTCTGCAGAACTTTAAATGCGCAAGTTTACCTCACATCCATGTGATTTACAAAAAAAAGGAAAGGTTTATGATAGAAAGTCACGGTTAAAGAAAAAGTCCTTAACAACAGCTGCTGCCACCAGAAAACTATATACAAATATGGTCCCAGTCAGCTAGAAGCTGCCTTCCATCTTCTAAGCTATTTCTCTCTTCATTGACTCTCTGCAGCTTTCATTGCCAGAAGTGTTGCTGCTTTGGATGAAGTTATTCATAAAATCCAAGAGCTCTGCTATTATTGGCCAAGAGAAACGCAAGCCCTGTTGATAATCCGGCCTCGGACCAAGATTAACTCCACTGTTGCATCTAACCCTTCTTTTGTTTGTTGGTCTATTTCACACATGCCCCTTTTGCTTATCTGCTGGAATTGTAAATGCTATTTGTTTTGTTCAAAGTAATTCAGGGTATATTGGAGTGTGATTGTGTTGCAGAGGAGGGCTGCCGAGGCGCAGATAAGGGTGTCAGTAGTACGTTCTCAAAGCTAAGTCCCTTCTGGACCTATATGAATACGGCTGTCATATAAATGTTTCAGCCTTACTGTAGACCTGGAGGTTGTGATTAGATATTTGGATATTGGACATCTGTGTCCTTTCCACAAGGGCGCTTTCAGACCTCATTGAGGTTTATGATCTTATAGTGAAAAATATGCTTTTATTCCAGCAGGTTGCATTAGTTTTGGAGAGCAGAGAGTTTAAATTTTTCATGGATCAATGAAAGTTTCTTTTTATTGGTTAAACAAACAGCTTTGCTATTGCTGAAAAGAAGAGATTAAGTTCTTTTGTTAATCAAAGCAACCATCAGCTTATTAAATATGCTTGTTAGACAGATATTCTGCTGAGGTTTTCTTGAATGTTTGAACCTTCTAGTACATGATATACTGTATGTCGTTACTATACTTTATTATGTAGAATATAGGCTCTAAAGTACACTAACCAGAGCTGTTCTAAATGTTAAAATCTCTAGTGTCTTTCCGCTGCTACAGAGCTTTGATTTAATGCTTTATTTATATTTCCTTAAACAGATTCAAATGTTTGAAAAAAAAAATAATAAAAAATAGCTCCATAAATCAGTCTTATACTCTCTTTTTTTTTTAAACCTTTATCTTTTTCCAGGAATATAATGTCCTAATATGGAGGATTTGTCTTTGTAAGTCTTTAGTTCTGCCAACTCTTATATACGGTAAAAAATACGTTACTCATCATATCTATTTCATTACTCATGTTTGATCTCTGCTGTTCTTCTTCTGTCTTTCCCTAATATCAAAAGAATCAGGCCGAATTAATAAATAATTAATTTTGTGACGTCCTACTAATGAATTTACAAAACAATAACAGCTAAACTTGGACTTTAACACCAATGATTTGTTACTTTACAAGAGGTTGAGCCCTTTTACTTAAGAGCAATAATTACCTCTCAATATTTTATTTTGTAGATTTTTTTGTATATTTTAATGATTCTGCCCTTTATGGACATTTTGGTCTGTTTAAAAGGAGAAGTTCGCTTTTAACACTTTTAGCCCATTTTCTGTAGTGTCCAGGATGAAATCTAATGATCGACACCAAAAGTTTGACAATTGCTCCTGTCTCTGCTTTTTGGCTCATTTAGAATCACCCCTGGCTGCTTTAGAATGGCTAGCATAGAGCATGTCCCGATAATGTCCTTAAAACAACCTTAAACGTTCTTTTTAAATATGCTACTCACCGTCAAGTCGTCAGCGCTGTTCAATGATCGCCCAAAAAAAAGTTTCGTGGAAGAAAGAAAAAAACGCTCCTGTAGTGTTTTATTTAGCATTTTGTAAATCCCATTGAGTTCTGTTGAATAGTCAATATTCCCCTGCCACCGAAACGGAAATGGGGCCTGCTTACACAGTTGTAGTCTTTTTTCGCTTCACTCTGTGTACCGACGCCGAGAATCAAGAATCCACCTTTCGTAGATTCCATTTTCAGAGTTTTAAAGTGTTTAACAGAGACGTTAGCACACACGGGTTGTTTTAAGGACATTATCGACATGCTCTATGGAAGCCATTCTAAAGCAGCCAGGGGTGGATTCTAAATGAGCTAAAAAGCAGAGACAGGACTCAATTGTCAAAATTTTGGTATGTCGATCATCTCGATTTCATCCTGGACACTTTACAGAAATGGGCTTAAAGTGTTAAAAAAACCCTAACTTCTCCTTTTAAATTTCTTTTTTAGTTTTCAGTTACACCTTGATTTTTGTCCTGTGTTATCTTGATCATTGGTTTCTTTACCATCTTGTGTCATTCTAGTTCTTTTCTAGTTATATTCAAGCAGGGTTGTATTTTTTTAGTTACTCTTTGTTTCTCCTTTGTGTCAGCCTCCTTTCTCCAGCTCCCTTCTAGTTACTTCTCTCCACACCTGCTCCCTATCAGCTGATTAGCCCTTTTTTTTGTTCTGTCACACATATATTCATCCTTGTCACTTTTTAGGTATAGTCCTCCATAGTGTCTCCTAGTTTTTTTGTTTCCGTAGTTTTCTTGTCGATCGGTTCTTGACAATGCGTTTTGTATTTTTATTACTTAAAATTTTGCAAGTAATCATCTCTTCCTCTTCTACTCAGCATTTGGGTCCACTACAACATCCACCAACCCTGACAGTATTTGTTGTGTGTATATTATGCCCTTAAAAAACAGCTTTAGTCAGAATCCCTTTTTTCTAAAAATTAGGACTTGGCAGTTTGCAGTTAATTGCATTTGCATTTTAAGATTGCAATTTAAGAAAAAGCTATTTTCAAATCCCAGAAGCACTAAATTTTGGTCACAATACATTTAACAAAACAAAGACTCAATTTTTCTTACTCCAGTTCCTTTAACTAGCAGTTATATGTTTAAATGTCTAAGATTTATCCATGCGTGTTGAAATAAGCACCAAATAAATGTTACAGTAAAGTCCTTCAAGAATTCAGTAAAACATCTACAAGCTTGTAGTTAGTGCATAGGAAAATGAAAAACACAATCGCATTATTGGTTGAAAATAATCACAATTTTTTATTTTTTTTTTGCAAAACTGTTTATCCATCCATCCATTTTCTGACACGTTTAATCCCAAGTGGGGTCGGGTCGCGTGGGGTGCTGATGCCAGCTGCCTACAGGCGAGAGGCGGGATGCACCCTGCACAGGTTGCCAGTCCATCGCAGGGCAACACTAAAATTATTTAGCTCTTGTAAAAATTCAACATGGTATAAGAACAAAAAAAAAAAAAAAAACAAGAATATTGTTATTGATTCAATACTTGATATGGTACAAAGTGTCAACCTAATGATATAACACCCTTCTTAAAAAAAAGATGTGGTAATTTTACTTGTTTAATAGTATCGATCAGGAGTCTGAAACCTTTCATAACCAAAAAGCCATTTTTCCCGAGGTCAGACCAAGTAAAAGTTGTTTCGAGACACAAGGTATGACTTAAAAAAAAAAAAAAAAAAACTATTTGTTTTTTGTTATTATCTGGTATAGGAAATTAGTCGTCATCTTAACCCCTAGAACCCTAATGGACCCACCGGTGGGTCCAGCTGCTACGTGACCTCGTAATTTTAACACCCCAGTATTGATGTAAAACACATTTGGCACAGTTTGGTGACATTTATGGATAAATGTGCCAAAATGGCCTCTCCTCGCCTAAGAAATTTCTCACTAATACCATTCTAAAATAAATATGATTCATCTGATTGATACCAAATTTGGTATATTTTTACACAACATTTAGATTTAAAAGTCTGTACTACTTTTTTGTGCTATAAATAATATTTTTGGTAGTGTTTTGTAACAATGTTTATTTCAAAGAAAATTTTTAGCGAGGTTCAAAAAATGCAAAAAAATGTTTTGTATTTTGTCCCTAATATTTCAGGCAGGGTCAAAGCTACAATGGTGCTGACACCCTCAGAAACCATTCTATGACATCTTACCTTTTACAGACGCATTCAAAAGTTTCTTCTTAAATCTAATAGCTGTGAGGCTATAAGTTATTTACTTTTGTGTGTTTTTGTCCAGGCAGAAATTTATTTATACCCCCTTAGGTGTAAGAGGATAAACAACTAACAGTGTTTGAATTTTTAGGACTTTTAAAATAGTATTAAAACACATAAATTCCAAGCTAATAAAAAAAAAAAATGGCTCTAAAACATATTTCTGGTTCTTTTAATTTCATCCTTATCCATCGTATAATACCCATTAAAGCTTTTAAGACTTCATAGCGCATTATTTAGCTCTTTATATACATTTTAGCCACTATTAAGAGCCGCTGCAGAGGGTCCAAAGAGCCACATGTGGCTCCGGAGCCGTAGGTTGCAGACCCCTGGTCTAGATGTAGTGTTTAGTGTTATTATCACACATTGCATAGGTCAGAATCATTAAAACATTTTAAGTAGATTACTGGTACCACTATCCATCTTTGTTTCATGCTAAACAATGCATTTCCTCACAAATAGGCATCATGTAGTGACAATGGGCCCAGATCAGTTGACAATCACATCCCAGCCCTGAAATACATGAAAAATGGTATCATCTGCACAAACCGTTATCTTTTCCACTTGTGACCTGCACTCTCTCCCCAAACTCATTTACAGAGAGATACAATCATCTTTCCTCCTCACCAGTCAGTGGAGAGCGATGGATCCTTCTTATATGAAAGGCATAGATGTAGCTCAGCAGACATGACACATTGAATGTTTTTTAATTCTTTCTAATTAAATAATCATTTGTAATGGTAGTTAAAAGCAAGATTCCAATCCATCTAAGAGATTTAAACAATACACAGGTAGGCTCAGGCAGTATAACATAATATGAGGAAATGTATTCCATTTTCCAATTGGTATTCCACAACGTTCCACATCTCTAGATCTGGCTGAGTTTTATTTGCAGTCTCGTTGGGGATTTGATTGGCCATTTATGCGATGATACAAAGATGTAATTACTACTTAGATCTTGGTTTGCTCTCTAACATTTTTGTATAACTGCCCTTTTGTTGTAATATGAGGCAGCCACCTTCTAAAGGACATTTACTTGCATGTTTTCTTTTCTCGTCGCCTTTTCCTAAATTGCAGGTATTAGTTATTAACATTTTTTTAACATTAATTGAAATTATTAAGAGTGTACTTCTGAAAATATTTAAGTGTGTGGCTTTTTAGTGGTGTTATCAGTTTTTCTCCATTTGCTTCTGCATCAGAACCTGCAACACAAACGGATTTTTCTATGTTCTATGTCCCTAATGATCGTTAATATGTCAATTTTCAATTAAGTGCATGTTTCTGCATCATTCGCCTGGGTTTAGGTTATCATTTTCTCAATAGAGGTAATAAAATGGCAGACATACCCAGATCTTAAATGGTCAGTATATATCTAATTTGTGCTCTATTGTCTGTCAGCTTGGAAAATAAAAGAAGATTAATGGCACAAGAGTAAATTAAATGAACCTGGACAACGAAAGAAACAATCTGAGTAAATTGGCTTCAATTTGTTTTTGAAGGTTATTTTTTTTCTGTGATTTTTTTTCTGAGATACAATCTAATCCTATATTCAGACCCCAAATCCAATTACGTACATCCCAATTTGAGTTTAACTATGCACAATTAAACAAACCTAGTTCAAGAATTTTTCCAGAGGGATATAGCATTCACAGGAGGTTTAAAGGAATAGTACACCCAAAACATGATTAGCCTTCATTTTCTACTCACCCCCATGCTGAACAACACTCTGGAGTACTTTTTTGATATCTCAAATGCATCTGGAGATCTGGGAGGCTTCTTGCTGTCTGCTGACATTCAAATAATGGAGGTCTACGGCGCCCGAGACAGAAAGGTCCATAAAAGTCCACAAAAAACGTGTCAATATTCCTCCATACTGCTCGTCCAATGTATTCCAAGTGTCCTGAGTGGGTAGCATCCAGAATTTACTCGAAACGAAGTCATTTAGAATGTTTTTAGAGCATAAACAGTAGTGTATAGGATTTCCTGGCGCCTGCACTCCACGGCCTTCTACGAGCTATGACGGTCAAACCAAATGAAGTCGCATTCAGCTCGACAAAGAACTCATGCTCTTCCTCAACACTGAAGTCCTCAGACATTTTTCTTTCGTTGTTTCTTTCTTTTGCAAGGTAAACAGCACATTTTCTTCTTCTACGCTGCATTAGCGGCAGAGCAGATGCTGAATGCGCACTTTCATCTGCCTGGTCTGTAGAAAATGAAGGCTAATCATGTTTTGGGTGTACTATTCCTTTAATATCTCCACTGTATGAATGAATGCATGTATGTATACTACCAATAAAAGACTCCAAGCCTTTGCCAACTAACTGAAAAAGAAGACAAAGGTTATAAGAGGAGCGTTCATAAGTAGTGGCCCTGACCCACTTCCAGTTGTTTGATCTCATTGAAGTTCTTCATATGCAATTATTTATTTCTCTATAGATTAAGTGGCAAATTGTAGCCCTGAATTAATTGTGGTTTCTCATTTACAGGTGTTTGAACTGCATTGACTCATCATCCGATGGCACAAAGTCTTGAAAACATCAATTTGTACATAGTTTCTGTGTTTTCCACAAATATACAGAGTTGCAGAATAAACTTTCCCACTATTATGGATGTAGAAGAAATATATATAAATGGTTATTTTTTTCAAATAGAGCAAAAAGTTTACCAATTTGCAAACTGGGTTTGAAGAATCTGTTGTCATTGTTTGTTTTATTAGACAGAAACATATATGTAGAAATGTAAAACAAAAAGGGAGTTTTAACAAGTTAAGATCTGTTATTGGATCTACTTTTTGTTGTCACAAATAGAACAAAAATTAATAAACCTTAAACAGTCTTTTACAGACTATCTACTTCTTTCATGAATTAGGTCTTTAAAAAGTTAGAGCTGTTGTCTATTTTTTCAACAATGTCATTAGGATCTTGCAAAACTAATTTTCTTGGGTTAGGGTTAGTACAAAGAGCACTAACATAATATATATAATGTAAATACTGTGTCACATATATGGAATTATCTGCTATTATACTGCATTAAACCACCCTGTGTAAAATAAAAATAATGCAGCTGTTTGGATACAAAAATAAAAAAATCAAGGTGAAACTGACAATGTCAAAAAAAAAAATCCATCTCATGCAATAAAACCTCATTAAAAAGTCCTAGGAGTGGCTCCAAGGTGCCTTAATATATGAAAAAATATCCCAGTGTAAAAATGCATTTTCAAAGCAATCTGATTAGTAAGAAGTTCAAAGCCCTCAACCCCCACCCTCCTCCCTTTTTAGAAACAGATACATACATTTGTTCAATTTATTAGCATTAAACTGTGTAATACAGCTTTTTTTTAAATACCCACTGCAATGATAGGAGACCTATTTCTTATTTTCTAAATGTTTTGTTTGTTCTTCACCAATTATTCAACCTAGCTTTCAAAGTATTTCATTCCGCATGCAAAAAATTCCTAGCCTGGCGTGAAAGTCCGACTCAATTCTAGTCAGAATATGAGTCTGATACTGCCTCCATAGAGCTGTGATTATAGGGCGTGTTTCGAGCGAACCAGGAAAAAAAATGCCTCTGCACTCAGTTGGATAGATGCCACAACCAATAAAAGCAGCGGAGTGCGTGGCCGCATGTTAGCGAGGGCATAGTTGTTGTCCAAAAAATCAAAGCGTGCAGATTCGGCGTTTCTCTGTTCCCTCTTTTAAAATTAATTTGCTGTCTATATCTTCTAGAACAATTATGCTTAGAATCTCACCCAAACTCAGCGGCAGCCATTATTGTTGTCACCCTGGCGCGCTTTAACATTGGTTGATTACGTTACTGTTGATCATCTGTCCATCATGCGTCCATAAAGTCGGCTGACAATTTGATTGGATGCGCCTGACAGTGGGCTTTTAATACTGGCGCTTCTATGGGCAGAGCCAGACCGACCGAACTCAAACCTTGTAGGCGGGACTAAGTTCTGACAGCACCCAGGCTAAAAATTCCAACAGCACAACTCAGAACATGAGAGAAAACGGTAAACCTCTTCAATATTAGAAATAAGCCAGTTATGCTGATTTAAAGGCAGTTATTAAGCTTGTTTTTTTACAGTACAGTACAATATAGTTCTTCCCACTTGATGGCATTATCTTGATGGCATGTTAAAACCGTAGACACCATGTATTTTATTGGGATCTTTGCTCCCATGTCCAGTATCCGAGAGCCTCTAACTTTTTCAGCCATTTTTTCTTTTCTTTTCTTTACCACGCCTGAATCATAGGAACTTTCTCAGGGTTTTGCAGAGCTGAATGAAATACTGATGGAACTCAGGCATTTGATTAAGGTGTGCTGCAGCAGGGATATATATGAAAGTTTCAGCACAGTGGAGGACTCTACTTGGTTCTTGGTATTTTAGATGTGATTTTTCTTTTTTTATATAATATATAAACTTTGATATTAATAAATTTCTTTGAGATCTACAATTTAATTAATAGAATAATTCTTTCCTTATCTTTCAAAAGGTTGAACTGATCAATTTGCATGTTTTTAGTGTACTTGGGATAGCCTTGTTTTGTACAAGGTAACTTCGGATATAACACGACATCTGGTCAAAGGACATAGAGGATATGCAGTTACTTGCCATATGTACAGTATATTAGCTGAATCTGACACTGCATTCATTGACTTTCAGAGCTGTGTTGGTCCTGATCATCCATTTTTACTCGGTTTGAGCAAACAATACCTTATCTTATGGTTTTTCCTGTTAACAAATAAAATTTGACAGTAACTTGTTATGTTTCAAATGGGAGTTCCTCTTACAAATGCAAATTTGGATGACTTCATAGGAGTACATTTGCATTCAGTGAGTCAGATATAAAATTTTCACTAGAACTTGGTTTGACTAATTCTGCAGGTCTATTGTGTTGCACCAGTTGCATGAATGTTACCACAAGTGAATTTATGAAATAGTAAAAGCAGGTCATTGCCATACCAGAAGCCCAGTATTTGAAAATAGAGCTGTTAAATCAGTTGGGGTGTTGCTTTTTTGGGGGGTCTAATCAGATATTTTTAGTGAAATCAGAATTTGGCAAATATGGAGATACAGGTGGTGGGAGGTAGGCATGTGAAAGACAAAAATTCTAATATCATTTCAAAAGTTCCAATTGAGCAATACTAATAGGATAGAGCTTTCTTTTTTTAGAAGGCAAAGTGATCAGGATATATGGGGAGGATCAATGGATTTAGTTCATGTATATGATGTGGAACATAATGTTTGCCTTACCCACCAATTTTTCCTCTTCTGTACCATGGCTCAGGAACATTGTGTGTTCAACAGAACAGGAGTTCTAGCTCATTTTAGAGGTATCATCATAACTCAGCAGCAGGTGGCTTCTTACCTGCAAAGCATGAAGCCAACACAGTGCTAAAAGACATATCTTGAAGAGATTAATAAGAACACTGAGATAAATGTCTATCTGCAAGAATGATAGAGCAGATATTTGTACATCACCTGAAATATTATCTTATGCAGTTAAAGAAAACATCCACTGAAGCTGGCTCCGTCACATGAATATATTTTAACAGGAATTAATTATTGATATAGTGTTTCTTCAGTATATGAAATCCATGCCAAAAGGCTAAGTTAAATCTTAGGAGCAACTGTTTTTGGTTAAACTGGTTCTTAAACTGGACAGGAAGTTTACCTCACACCAGAAAAACAGCTAAACCCCTCTCAGAGACCCTAACATTGGCCTAACTTGACTCCGCCAGATGGATTTGCTCCTCGCATTTCCATCTGGAAACTCTTCCGTTGAAGTTCCAATTTCTGGGAAGAAAGGGTGAAATACTGGTTAGCTGATTGGCCTATGTTGGTGATAGACGGGCCAAATAAAACCAATTAGATCAACAAAGCATATGACGTACTCACACAGGCGTTTAATTTTAATTTTAAAACACAACCACAAGCCAGGCTACTCTTTTGCCGAAACCAGTCGGGGAGAAGAGCAAAAAACATCTTTTCTCTGGTGAGAAAGCCTCCAGAAACAGTGTTTTGCTCTTCTTTCAGTAGAAGAAATACTCTGTAATTCGATATAAAACTTGGAGCTCGACCAAGGAAGCCAGCGCTAACGCTAGTTTCACGGCTGAAGCCGCCATGTTCTTTAGACTGAACTGTCACATCTTCTCGCTATGGCCACACCTCAACCGCTCCAAAATGAAAATGCGCGATTGGACGTTTGTTTGGTGAACTGCTCCAAATTTTCTTTAATGGAGAGTAGCCAGACTGATCCGCGAGTGAAACCTTGAAAGCTCGCGAGATCAGGATGGTCTCACGAGGCTAAACATTACCCCCTTTCAAAGATTTTCCCCTGGTGGCAAAGAGGAGAAATAACAAGAAGCCCAAAACTCCCAAATAAGGTTAGATTCCAATGTGAAAGAACATGGAGCCAAAGACTATTCTTCAGGTTCATAACCTTCCAAAATCCACCAGATACTGAAACCACTTCCTCGACACAGAGCATTCAAAGTCCTTAATTTAGCCAGATACCTGCCAATGTCTTAGTGCGGGAAGAGGGTCACTGGATGGAGGGCAAAGAGCGCTAGACGAGACAGGTTTGATCAGAGAGACGTGAAAAAAAGAATGAAAATGTAAATGATCCTGCAGCTTGAGACAAACTGCAAAGCGACTTTGTACAGTCTGGATATCGAATGGACCAATGAATCCGGGAGAGATTAGAGAGCGATTAGAAGCCTTAATGTCACGAGTTGATAGCCAAACGTTTTTCACAGGTGACTGGGGAGTAGAAATCCATCTCTGATCAACCAGACGTCGATTTGTTTCCACTGACTGGTTCAAGGCAGAAGCTGTGCAGGTTCGAGAACTGTCTTCATCGCCAAATGTGGTGTTTGACAGAGGTAACAATGTCCTGCTCACCAGATGCAAACAGGGGAGGTTGATAAGCTAGAGTGGACTCAAATGGAGACTGGCCAGTTCCAGAGGAAGCAGGAACATCAGGTTCGGACCGCTAGTCCTTCGTGACTTGATCCTTTATGTCCCACGATAAGGCCCTAACAATGCCGGAAGATTGAATGGCGGTTGAGATATTAGGTTCCTGGTCACTGGAGGCAGACGAGGAAGACTGAGAACTGCTGGACACAGGAAGGACCTTTCCCACGAAGATCAGATGAACTAATGTTCACTGGTTGTCTGGAACAATAACATCTAAAGAAATTCACAAGAAAAACATTTTAAGAAGAAAGATATTCCTGGATTAGGTCTTTTGCTGGAATACTACTGCAGCACCTCAGACTGGAAGAAGGTGAGAAGAGTAGTAAAACAGCAGAGAAGATAATCGGGGCTCCTCTTCCCTCCATTAAAGACATTTCATCCCAGTGCTCCAAGTCCCGCAGCCCGAACATCATCAATGACCCCTCACACCCCCAACATGGACTGTTCTCCCTGCTGCCCTCTGGGAAGAGGCTTTGAAGCATCTGATGCAGGTCCAGCAGCTTCCATAACAGTTTCTTCCCAGCTGCCATTAGACTGCTGAATGTTGTGCAAAATGGGTTATTTTATTTATTTTAAAAAAATAAAATAGAACTGTAAATATAGTCATATGTTTATATTAAGTTTTTATGTTTTTATTAGTTTTTCAAGGCTGCACTTAAAAAAATGAAATTGTCTAGAGCTGTTGTAATGAAATTTCATTTTGTTTACACTTGTGTGTACAAAATGGCTAAAATAAATCTACAGTAAGTCTACTAACAAGGGTAATCTTCCAGGAAGGTATATGCACGCTAGTCATCTTTACTGAAAAATGTTTTGAGGTGTGCAGCAAAACATGTTGGCTCAACACCTGTAACAGGGGGCTCACTCACACCAGAAAAGACAGCAAAATCCCAGAAACTCTAACATAATCTGAAGAATAAAATAAAGAATTCAACATGTTCGGGCTTCCTGCAATGGTTTGTTGTGGTTTTATTATAATAATTTATATAATTTTGCCCTAAAATTCTCTGAAATTATAAAATAATTTTTGTTAATCAACCGATTAAATAATCCTTCAGAGATTGCGCCACCAGGAAAAATGAAATTAAAATTCTGGTCACACAAAGTTTGATAAGTCTACGGAAGACGATTAGGGCCAGTGGAAAAATAAAAAAAGTTAACTGAATTTTTTATTTTTATTTCAGTATAGTATGGGAAAAAGTTAGAATTCTTGACTTTTTCCCATACTATACTCAGCTGCGTTGAAATAAAATTTGATTTTTTCTCAGAATTCTGACTTGAATCTCAGAATTCTGACTTTTTTTCTCAGAAATTCTGAGATTAAAGTCAGAATTCTGACTTTATTCTCGAATTCTGACTTTTTCTCAGAATTCTGAGATTAAAGTCAGAATTCTGACTTTTTTCTCAAAAATTCTGACTTTTTCTCATGAATTCTGACTTTTTTTTGTCAGAATTCAGTCAGAGAATTCTGAGATTAAGTCAGAATTCTGAGAGAAAAGTCCAGAATTCTGACTTGAAAGTCAAAATTCTGAAAAAAAAAGTCAGAATTCCTCTGAGATTAAAGTCAGATGTCAGAATTCTGAGAAAAAAAGTCAGAATTCTGAGATTAAAGTCAGAATTCTGACTTTTTTCTCAGAATTCCCGACTTTTTCTCAGAATTCTGACTGAATTCTGACAAAAATGTCAGAATTCTGAGAAAAAGTCAAAATTCTGACTTTATTCTCTAGAATTCTGACTTTTTCTCAGAATTCTGATTTTTAATCTCAGAATTCTGACTTTATGAGAAAAAGTCAGAATTCTGACTTTAATCTCAGAATTCCGAGAAAAAGTCTAGAATTCCTGACTTTTTTCTCAGAATTCTGACTTTTCTTTTTGTCAGAATACAGTCAGAATTCTGAGATTAAAGTCAGAATTCTGAGAGAAAGAGAATCAGAATTTCTGACTTTAATCTCAGAATTCAGAGAAAAAGTCAGAATTCTGAGATTAAAGTCAAATTCTGAGAAAAAAGTCAGAATTCTTGACTTTAATCTCAGAATTCTGAGAAAAAATCAGAATTCTGTGATTAAAGTCCAGAATTCTGAGAAAAAGTCAGGAATTCTGACTTTTTTTCCCATGTTAAACTGAAATAAAATTTAAAAAATCAGTTTACTTTTTTTTTCAGTGGCCCTAATCCTCTTCCGTATAAGTCACTGATGTTGGAAACTTAAAAGATTTCTTGTCCCCTCTGATTTCCGTTTTGTATTGTATTGCCTTCAATAAGTTCCTAAATATTGCCTTTTATCTTTTGATGAGTTTTCTTTACCCTCTCTGTGTTATTGTGCATTTATTTCCCCATCCATCCATCCATCCATCCATCCATCCATCCATCCATCCATCCATCCATCCATCCATCCATCCATTATTTTCCATTATATCCTTTCATTTTTCACTCAGGCCCCGCCTTCAACTCCTCTTTTTACGTACCGGTAGTCATTGTTTTTTAGTCAGTGTATTGTTTCAGGCACCTTGACAGTTTTGTATTGTTTTTCTCTCCATAACCTAGAGTTGTGTAATTTAGTTCTTATTTTGGTCTTTATATAATGTAATCTTACCAGCCTTCTATATACATATTTGTGCCATTATCGGCCAAATATAAGACGTGTTATTCCAAGAATAAGAAAAGCAATTTAAAACCTTAAAGCATTATTTATTTTTTTGGGTACCTTCATATAAAATAACTTACAGTTTTTAGAGACTCGAATTGTTCATTCCTTCAATAAAGCAGCTTAAGATGGATTGTTTATTCTATTTTTTTGACACGCATCATATACTCATAAAGAGTATTTTGCCATCCTGTGCCTCAATTTTAAAGTCTTCTTTTGGAGTATGTTTTACATTATAAATTTTAACCAATAGAAATAATTGTTTTTCTTCATAACAAAAGGATGGATGGATGAATTTTGAATTTTGGGTGGAGCTATTTCATTTTAAAGATCTGTGTGCCTTCACCGTTTTCTGAAGGTATTTTTCAACAATACCACAAATGTTAAGTTACTTTTCTATAAAAGTTTCCAGCATTAGAGGGTCTCTATGCCCAGCATCCTTTCTCTTTACAATGTAAATGATCAGACTGAGGAACTCTGCTCTGCAGTGCCTTCACATAAGCAGGATGCCATCCAGACGCCGGCACACAGCAGGGCTCACTGGTAACATGTTGACATCTGTCATATGTGTTTGTTTACCGGGAACAAGGCAGCCACAGCGGGAGAGAGACCAATCCTCTCGAGTGACTGAGCTGAAAGCCTACTCTTTATCTCAAGAGGGAAATGCAGTTTGGCTGCTTTTCAGACAAGCTGAGAAGCTGAATGGTTCATACTGACAGACACATACATTAAAACCCAGTAAGGTCAGGCCAGTCCAGCAAAGGTCTCTTTATTGCTTATCATAGAGTGATTTCTGTTAATTAAATCTTAAAACAAAATGCACCTGTGATTTATCTCTGTCCTGCATGATGATAAATGATCTTCTACCGTAAAAACAGTATTTGTGTAATTGGATCATTCTTTGGCCCGCCTTCCATAACTCCTCCGCCGGCTGCCAGTAGAGTTATGTGCTCTGGTGGCAGGTAATGTTTTTCATTATATGCCAGGCTAGTTTTATATATAGAAAATAGTGGGAAGGGACTGGTCTTGCCTGGAGCCATTTGCTTGGTTAGTCCCTGTAGGTACATCCAATATTGATTGCTTGGGAGTGGAGCGCTCCATCCCTGCAGAAGAACAACACTCCTACTGTACTTTATAGTGGATACATAGGCTGGTTTTTGTTTTGTATGTTTGTTTTTGTTTCTTTCAGGACCGGCTAATTTTAGCAGGCAAAGAAAAGCACGGTGTTGACACCTTCCACTATACACGGTTAAGGTTACATGCACTACCCTTACAAAGACATCAGAGCAAATTGCAATAAACAAGAGTCGAGCATTGCTTTCATTTAAAGTCCAACTTTTTCACAAGTTTCTGCAAAAGCAATACACATTCCAAGGTCCGCTGACGGGCTCATGAGGTGAATAAATTACAGCATGAAAATGTGCTTCTGCAGGGCTCTGAAGATGTTATGTAAAAGTTCTTTTAGTTCTGCTTTTATATAGCAGCAAGTGTTCCCCAATAATATTTACCCAAGGCTCAGGAGAATGATTGTTCCAGCACATTTATCTTCCTATTTGTCTCTGTCTTACATCTCATCATCCTCCTTCCACAGGTATACGTTTCACCACAGAGCATGGTTAAAACTCAGGATTTCACCCGAGCAGCGAATTTTCAAAGTGGGTTGCTGAATAGCTGGGAAAGGAAAATAAAAACACAACTGGATTTATCTTGAATTTCAGCCCCTTTGCTGCATGATGGGCATACTCAATCTGTAATCCAATAGACTGAAAAACATCAAAAGTTTCTGATTTGCATTCCTGATTTGAACCCAGCTTTCACCCTGTTTTTTTACTTTCAGATTTGATGAATATGTTTGTTGCTTGTTGCTAAAGAATTGGTTTAAATGAAGAAGCTGTTATTTCTGAAGCACTGCTGGTTTTTCAGAGTGATGCTGTTTGATTATTGCCAAAACACAGCAAGTGATTTTTATAATCAGCACATCTCACAACAAAAATAATTAGATGATTTTGTTCAATCATGAGAAGAAAATGAAGAAATGACACACGATGTGTTTAGCCTCTTTGCTAAGTGCTTATACAGTTTAAAAAGTTGTTTAAAACATAAAAGCAACTTATCTAAATTTCTGAGAAAACTGAAAGAATAAATATTCCTGAAAACACTTATTCCTACTTTAAACAAAACTATGAACATGAGAGAAAGATAACATTGCCTGCTTAATACTCAAAGCTTTCTTTTACTGTGCAAATTGTGCTATAAGTTTAGTTTGAGTGGACATCAGAGCCTTGTCTGTTCATTTGGGATATAAGTAAAAATGCTTCTGATTTCACCTGCTTCTCAAAATAAAACAGCACTGACGGCCCCTGTAGCATAATATGTCATTAAGAAAGGCAGGGACTGTAAAACTGTGACTTGCACAGATTCTGCAAGGTGTTTAGACGGGGAAATGTAAGTGATTCGCGGCAGAACTAGCGAGATGAGAGAAAAACAGACCTCATCTTAGAGTTACCTGGGGCAGCAGGCAGTCTTCTGCCCACACAGGTAATTACAATTATGCAAATGAAGCCCGTAGTCAGACTGTGGAACAAAAGCAGAGCTTGTATGTACAAAGTGGAAGCTTCTTGCTGGTTCATCTCTGTATTTAAATGCAGGCAGGAGAAGATGCAGAGCCATTATCAGTACAGAGCCCCCAGGTTTATCACCATTTCAGTGAAAAAAAAACATATGGAGAGCAACCTGAAACTCAGATGGGGGTAATACAGTGTGTCTACCCAAATGGCTGCAGTCGCCCCACTTTTGCTATTTGATTGCTTTGGAAAAAAATGAAGGTTGGCGTAAAGACATGGAGGAAAATTTAAAAGCTTCCAAGAGCTGACTTGAAACCTGATGAGGCGAAGATTCCAGGCCGCCATCTCTAACTCACAACGGGGTAGTTGCAATGGGTTGTGCCGCCCGACTGAGCACCACCCACATGAAGTTTGAATAGTGAACATGCTGAACACCACTATTAGTCAACATGCTGTGGTTAAAAGCAACATTAGAGCTTTTTCTTATAGGTCATAATTCAAAATGCAAGTTAAACACATCCCAGCTGCATAGGTAAGGTTTTCCTGAAATAAAGTTAGAAACAAGGCTTGTTTGATTTAATAATTTCTTGCTCAGCACAGTTTGCATCTTCCTTCTGTCTGCAAAGCGAAAACAAATTTTCAGATTTACTGAATGACATGAATTTTTGATCAAATTAATATTATTTTCAAGAAGCCACAGTTGATTTACAAGGAACAGACTGTCCCTACCATTACACGAATAAGCCTTCAAAAGCATTTCAACTAAGAAATCAGTCTTTAATCTAAGAGGAAGAGTAACAGAATAACTCTCTTCTCAGCCTTTATTTGTTGAAGATAGAAGAGAGCCAAATAAAGCCGTAAAATTGTAGCTCTGCTAATTCCCTTGAAAAAATCCAGGTGTCACACTCACAGACCAGGTCAGGAACTGTAAAGAGAACAGTTTCCATTGTTTTGTCTTCTTTTTAATTTTAGATTAGCCTTTGTGTGTAGAGTGGAAAATGATTAAGCAGGCAAGACAAGCTCACAGTTTTCGTGTCAATTGTTTTAACCTGTTAAGGTGATTTTCGCTTCTTAACCACTCTGCGGTTAACCTGACTCTGCCAGATGGATTTGCTCCGCATATCCATCTGGAAACCTTCCGTTGAAGTAATTTTGGGAAGGGGCGAAAATACTGGTTAGCTGATTGACCTATGTTGGTGATAGACGGGCCAAATAAACCAATCAGATCAACCAAGCATATGACGTAACAGAGCGACGACGAAGAGGAGACAATTGATAGATCAAACTCTTGCTGAAACCAGTCGTGGGGAGAACAGCAAAAACATCTTTTCCTCTGACAAAAGCCTAGAGCAGTGTCTTCTCTCAGTGAAGAAATACTCTGTAATTCCCATAAAACTTGCTCGATAGCCACGTTAACGCTAGTTTCATCGGCTGAAGCCGCCATGTTCTTTAGACTGAACTGGCGCGCTTCTCACACCTCAACCCGCTTCAAAGCCAACGCTGATTGGACGCTCGTTTGGTGAACGGCCAAATTTTCTTTTTAACAGAGAGTCTCCAGACTGATTAGCAAGTGAAACCTTTCACTCGCAGATCAGGATGGTCTCACGAGGCTACCGCGTGAGTGGCTCCACAATTGTCAGATTCACATACAACCGCTTTTCCACTATGGTAAAGGCAAGTCTTTTTACAGTTGGACTACAATCACAACTGTTACAACCGTAATCTCATTTATGTGTGTCGGAACAATGAAACAAACAAATATAATTTTTAAACCTGCCTGTGTCATGATTGTACCCTATGGACTTCTGGTTGAGTTTCTTTTTAAGCTTTCAGTTCCACTTTGATTGATGTTATTCTGTGTTTTCTTTTTCATTTTCGTGTTATATTTAAGCAGTGTTTTATTTTTTTCTTCTTGTTACTTCTATTTACGACTGCTCCCTATCAGATAATTAGTCCTCCCATTGTTTTTGTCTCCCATATATACACCTCTTGTTCAGTTACTCTTTTCTTCTGTTTTCCCTGACGTCTCTTGGTTTTAAGTTTCCTTTATTTTGTTTCTGTTGCCTTTTTCATTGAATCAAAGCTCCTCCCTGCCTCCTCATCTTTGCATTTGGGTTCTCACCTAACCTCCACTTGACCTTGACATCCTACATTATCAGTAAAAACACCTTGAAAGTCCTTTTTAAACTGACATCTCAAAATGATTACTATTTAGCAACATCTTTACAGTAACAGTAAAAAATTTTTGATCCAAAATGCTTTTTTTGGCCATTTTGGAACAATGCTCCAAATATATTTTTTTCCCATCTAATAAAATGGAATCTAGTCAAATAAAAGTGTTGTTTTCCATTGCTGGATTCATTCTACCGATGAGCCTTTGGTAATGACATTTATGCTGTATATCATCAACTGTGTTTGGAACAGTTTGTAAAGCTAACTGAGGTTACCAGCCCTGAGGGGCAGAGCAACAACATGTTTCTCTCGATACATTACTCCAAAACCAGAGGCATAGCCAACACATTTTTATAGGGCTGGCCTGGAAGGAACCAATGTGCACTGAGGAGTGGCTGAAAGCAGACAGGGGCAAGAACCTCAGGGTCAGTCTTCACTGTTCCAACAGGAAAATGAATGAGTGCAACATCCATTCTAAATAAAGACAAACCATATTTTCCTAAAGCCCTTGCTAACAAATAGACACATATATTTTTAAAGTGTTAAAGCTTTTTCGAGACAGAAAGGGGGAGAACGCAATGTCTGGGGTGAGTGAAGTGTGTTGCAAATCCTGGCTTTCTTCTGGAGTCAGCAGGTGTAAAAGCCTGTCGGAAAGGGCAACTGTGACCCATTAATGCCTTCAGCTGCTCACCACCCATTGCAGCTTCTTCCTGTTTTCCTTTGAGATGCTTTAGTACCTCAACATCTTGGCCCCGCCGCTTTCCTCCTCTGAGTCAAAATGTATGATGGAGGAGACTTAACCACAACCTCTGACACTAAACTCTCTCTCCTCTTGCATGTTTCCGCTGTCCCATGGCGTTCCTTGACAGCGTCAGTTTCTAAGTCACCGATTTAGTGCTACTTGGTCCCAATGGAATTTCCCATTGGGAACCTAACCTAGCGCTAAGTTGCTAACTGGTTAGCAAGATGCTTCCGAGAAATCAGCCACAAACTTGCTTGTGAACCTTCCGCCACAACAATCTCTCTTATCTTTATAAACGACCAAAAACGTTCACTTTAGTCACTGGTGTAAAGTTGGGCACCTCTCGGGAGAATTTGGAAATGCTACGGTTGGAACGTCCATTTCCGTACAACTTTAAGTGGTGAATAGTATCTATAAAACAAGAATGAAAAAAAATGCAAATACAAATCTAGACCGAACATGAAATTCACTAGTTTCACCTGGAGCTCCGCTTCTCCCCGTAGACGTAAACTTACCATCTTCATGTTTCAACCAGAGTTTTAAATAGATGTATGCTATGAATTTGGTTACTTGGGTGGCAATTTAAGAAGTGGGGAAAAGCAAAATAGTTGCCTTTTTGCTTTTCATTATGCTTTAGAAGATAATGCAATAATATCGCAACAATAACTGCAAGTTCTCTGGAGACATTAATAGAAGCACAAGCTGGTCCTGAACACATCATCATGTTCAGCTTATTACAACGATTACTTCACAGACGTCAAACAGAGCTGCAGAGAGAAGCTCACAGAAGTTTGACAAAAACTAACACTAAATTTCAAATGAAATAGAATTATGACTCTTCTTTACAGCTGTTTGTGATCTTGGGCAGCAGAGATAACTGTTTATAAAATATATCAAATTGTTGAATTAATTACTTGATTTACTAAACCAGTTGAAATTAAACATATTTGATGAAAAATTACTGTTGCTCTAAATGAAAATGGTAGGTCCAGGTCCCTTTATTTTCTCTTTGCTGGACTTTAAAACTACTCAAAATAGTAGTACTTAGGTACTTTGACAAACATGTAGTGATTGTTTGCAGCTTTATAGGAAAATGAACTGTTTTTAAGTCTGCTGGATCTGTTATTTAAAGTGTTAAAGCTTTTTCGAGACAGAAAGGGGGAGAACACAATGTCTCGGGTGAGTGAAGTGTGTTGCAAATCCTGGCTTTCGTCTGGAGTCAGCAGGTGTAAAAGCCTGTCAGAAAGGGCAACTGTGACCCATTAATGCCTTCAGCTGCTCACCACCCATTGCAGGTTCTTCCTGTTTTCCTTTGAGGTGCTTTAGTACCGTGTTGGCTTTCCCCACCTACTTATAAAGGTTCATGTTCCAGATGAGTTCACTAGATATATCAACATACAGGAACTTATTGTTTTCAATGCTCTCAACCGAGGGCATTTTAGCCCATTTTTGGGGATGCTTCAGCACCCCTAAAATCTTAGCTTTTTATACTGTGTGCGATTTCTAAAAGAAAAAAGCAAACAAACAAAAAGAAAATATAAGTATCCTTGTGTTTGCTGAGCTTAAACTCAGGTTACTCATTTAGGAGTTAGCTAGTGTTACAGGTCTTCTGTACCAGTCTCCTATTTAAACTGGAATGAGAGAAGCCAGCTGCTGTCATATGCAAAGGTGCTAATAAATGAATAAGCTAACTGGAAGCCCATTAACATTATAAGTCCTGCTGGGTGTGAGTGTGTGTACAGACAGCCTCATCAATCATGGAAATTTGATTTCTTTGTAAAATAAAAAAAATTAAAAAGTCAAATTGAGGTAAAAGTAGCCCAAATCAATGTTTATCTTTTAATAAACCAGAAACTTATTGTTTCGATGATCGCCTGTTATGTTCGGATTAATGTGTCTAACCCACATGCAGAAGACTCAGAGGCAGAAGAAAAGTTCAAAGATTTATTTACAATAAATGTACAAAGTTTGATCAGATCCAGGAGGGGGCTTGACTGGTCACGAGTGGGTTCACTGCTGAGGAGGACAGAGAGATTAGTGGAGGTCCAGGTGTTTTGCAAGTTGAGAGTGTTTAGGTCAGTACCTATTAAGGAGTGGAGCAGAGCTGCAGAGGGGGGGAACCTTGAGGGTCCAGAGGTTGTCGGCAGGCTGAGGGAAGAGGCGGAGGCAGAGCTTACAGAGTGCAGGAAGATCACAGATTGAGTTTCCTTTCAGTAATCTTCTGAGAGCGGGCAGGCAGATACTTGACAGAGACAGCTCTCCAGAGTTCTACTGAGAACGAGCAGACAGATCACCGGCAGAGAAACTCTACAGAGTTTGAGGTATTCAGGCAGGATCAACCTGGGAAGCAGAGAGGAAAAACGGGATCAGGTTTGGTTCACAAAAGTCAGAGATCACAGACAGGCAGGTTGGCTCAGGCTTGCTAACCGTAGCTGGCAAAAGCACTCTGGCACTGGAGTGAAACCCTCCGCCTCCTTAAGTACAGGTACAAATCTCCTGATGAGCAGATGGGAGACAGGTGGTGTGTGGTCGGCTCAGGCTCCAGGAGATCGCGTGCGCCCTCTGGTGGAGAAAAACCTCCAGATCCCAACATCGCCTCATATTTTAGCACCCGTACACTTGACATATCAGTGGACTTCTGTCATTTTTATTAAATTTTCCCAATCATTTATATGCTTTACTATTTGCTTCATTTCACTAAATGAGGAGAAGGACAGGGAGATGAGACAGCAGAGCAGGGGAAGAGAAGAGGAGACACAGAGAGAGCAGCACAGCAGCAACCAAGCCAAAGGATCTCAAAATCTGCCTTTTTTATTTTATGAGATAAGACCACTGGTCCTTAACAGAACTATTTTAGTTCCCACTCACTCAAAAAAAGAGCCTTTCATGAAAACTAGTTATAATGGTTTAAATATTCTTCTACAACAAATACTGCTTTGTGCTTTGCTTGTTTAGGTATTTGGTCAAAGTCTCATTGAGGATGCATTAGTGAATAATTGAGTAGGTAAGTTGTAAAAGGCACTGAGCAAGTTTAAAAATTGTAGAAAATGTTTTTGTAGAAAACAGTGAATTGAATCATGGCTGACCAGACAGCTCTCTGGGAGCTCAGCACCCCTAGACCTCTGATCCTAGAATTGACCCTGCTCTCTACCTATATCACTGTATTAAGAGGAGGATGTGTGTAACTAGATTTCCTGAGGTCCATAATTATTTCTTTCTTATATAAGATCTGAGGTTCAGGTTATTCTAAACCAGAAGTGTCATCAGCAAATTTGATTATGGTGTTGGTGGAACGAATGGGGAACAGTAAGAGTGATTATTGAATGAAAATGGGGCTGAATATGTGACCCTAAGATGTCCCTCTATTTAGGTCTGCGACAAAATGGCTGAGTTTGTGTTCACCACTTGTCCCTTATACTTATTTTTGAATAAGAATGCTTAAATTTAAACAGTTTGCAACTTTGTTTCACTTACTATCTTGGGTTTTCTGTTTGTGTTAGCATTATGTTGGAGTTTTTTCATCTATTTATTGTCATGATGGGTTCACTGGTGTGACCCAATAATGCAGAAATCACCACGAGTATTTTGAAACTGAAGTAAAAGGTTTAATGAGAAAGCATAATTGTCACAAGCACAATGAGGATTAACAGGTTCTGGTTCGGGCCTGGGGAACTGGTTCACCACTGGAGTCTGCGTGAGACAGTTCAGTTAAGCGTTTAGCAGAAGGTTTGATTCTTGACTGTTTTCAGATTTGTACCTTGAGGGTTCTTGAGTGGAAGCCTTGAGAGGGAAACTGTTGGAGTCGGGAGATGGTTTGTTCAGCAGAGTCCGTAAGCTGCTTCAGCGTCTTACTTCTAGAGAAGTGAGCAGACCTTGGCTTTGGATTTCCAGCTCTTGGTCCAGAGCTGCATGGAAGTCAAGAAGAGAGGTTTTCAGGTTTTGGCTCAGGGCAGGCTGCGGCAGATTGAGCTCTTCCAGAGCTTCACAGGAGAAAAACGGTTTCCTGGAAGACAGAGATAAAGTTAGAATCAAGTCTGGATTCAAAAAGTCAACAAAGGTTCTCAGAGATGCTAGGCTCAGGTGCTAACCAACTGGATCAACACTGCTGACGTTGAGGCAAAGTCTGAACACAGCTTAAGTACTGTGGATCCTGATGATGGAATGGGCTGCAGCTGTGCAGGAGGCTCAGCTCAGGAGGATCCACGGCGGACTCTGCTGGAGGAAGGTGGTACTTCTCAGCTCCCAACATTTATATGTTTAGGTTAAAGCTGCTACTTCTTGACTATCGGTTGAACTGGTTTATTTTGTTTCAAAGTATATTCATGATATTTTCCCCTTTTTATTCAGCATTGTTTGTCGCTGTATTTCCTGCTAAAATGGCCTGACAATGTGATTGATTACCTTGCTGGGTTCTACCAATTAGAGGGTTTTTCTTTGGGATAATGCTTTGCTTGTTTTTCTTTAAAGTAACTTTTGAGTTATCTTGTATCACATTGTTTATTTTGCAGACTCTTTTAATATTTAGATAAGTTTGTAAATTAGATTAATAATTTTATTGTTTCTCTGTTAAGTCTTTGTTTATTTTAATTGTGGCTTAGTCCATTCAAGTGCTAACCTGACTTTCGCCAGATGGATTTGCTTCTCGCATATCCATCTGGAAAACCTTCCCGCTGAAGTAATTTTGGGAAGGGGCGAAAATACTGGTGAACTGATTGGCCTATGTTGGTGATAGACGGGCCAAATAAACCAATCAGATCAATCGAAGCATA
Organism: Cyprinodon brontotheroides; assembly: GCA_018398635.1. NCBI lineage: Eukaryota > Metazoa > Chordata > Actinopteri > Cyprinodontiformes > Cyprinodontidae > Cyprinodon > Cyprinodon brontotheroides. Next base: position 3,435,589 of record JAGKQL010000003.1, on the reverse strand, counting down.
TGGACATACTAACAGCCAGGCTACTCTTGGATCGAAACCAATCGGGAGAAGACTAAAAACATCTTTTCCCTCTGAGAAAAAGCCTCCAGAGCAGTGTTTTGCTTTTCTTTCAGTGAAGAAATACTCAGTAATTCCGATAAAACCTTGCTTTCGATAGCCACGCTAACGCTAGTTTCATCGGCTGAAGCCGCCATGTTCTTAGGACTGAACTGTCGGCGCTTCCTCATTGCGTCACACCTCAACCCGCCAAAGCCAAAACTGATTGGACGCTCGTTTGGTGAACGGCTCCAAATTTTCAAGTTTCAAGTTTCAAAAATTTATTGTCATTGTCAAAAAAGGCAACGAAATTATGTTTGGGGTACAATACTTAGTAGCAGCAAGTTCCAAGTAAAGTGCACAAGAGGTAAAAGTGACACCAGTGCTTGACCCCCAACGGAGGGTCTCCAGACTGATTTGTGAGTGAAACCTTGAAAGCTTGCGAGATCAGGATGGTCTCAATGAGGCTACTCAAGTGCAGGTGTGTTACCAATTGGGGATGAAACAGTAAGTTCTGGGAAGCTCAAGAGAAATGTTTTGTTGGAGTGAAAAAGGCTAAATAAAGAACATCACAGGAATCTGGAACCAGTGGCTGATGCTGTTTTTTGTTCACATTGCTGATCCTTGACCAAACTACCTCACAAGGTCAAGATATGATGATGATGATGTGTACCAACCCATCTATACTCAATTATTATCACTGTAAGAGGATGAAGAGGCTGAGGACAAAAACAATTGGCGTTAAAAACATTTTAAACAGTACAGAGATTATGGATTTATCAGATGTTTCAAACCTATCAAATCTCCCTCATTTCCCTGAGTTTTGTTATTTTTTCTTAAAAAAGGTCAAACTCAATGGCTGAACAATGACCATTACTTTCTCATTTTGAAAGATGACAGCTCTGGTAATGAGATCACTGAAATGAGTATCATTCATACTCATTATATTTAATTAATCATTCAGACAGGCTGGAATTCAACCCCTGCTTGAAATCTCCCAATCCTTCCACTGTTTCTTTAAATGGTTAATAAAGGAATTAATTTTTATAGTGTCCAACCTCATAATATTGTATTTCCCAAATAGAACTATAAATATAGTGTACATACATTCAGTAAAGCAATCAAATAAACTGTTAATTTCGAGGATATCAACCCAACTTATTATTTATAGTTTATATTTGTCTTAAGAAGATGAGCAATTTTTACCCATAAACCTTGTAGCACACATTCATCTATACAATTTAAACATAACTGACAATAATCCCTTATAGCTTCTGTGGTAGGCCGGCAGGCTCCCTGACTAACCAGCCTGGTGCTAATGAGCCTATCTACTGCTAATTTAATTTAGAGCGTGGGCTCTCTTTGGAGCCACATTGTCGCCTGCTCAGATTTGCTGCACAGTCCTTTCTCCAGGCTGTTTAATCTCTGCCTACTCTGCAGTTTTTTTTCTTTGCCCTGCCCTTGCAAAGCATATATACATTTTTACATATATACATTCTGACTCCACAAGCAGCCTAATGCCTTAGAGCTTTATTGTGTGAGGAAAATACACACACTCAGATCTACTTTCAAAGCCCTAAACATTTAATGCTGATGGATGTCAGGAAAACCTATTATAAAATACATGCTGCAGTTTGTTAATGAGCTACACTCTTATTACCAAAGCTTAGATATAAAAAAAAAAAAAGGTAAGATCTCAAGAAAGGTGTTTATGTCAAATAGGATGAAGATACTAATTTGGGATTTTCAAAATAAATCATCTTCTTAGAGCTTGTTTGGGCATTAGTAAGCTTGTAAAAATGAGCAAAAACAGATTAAGTGTGCCATGTATTTGCATAAAGTCATTTACAAAAGGAAGTGTTTGAGTTCTTTCAAATGAAAATGAAAGAAATTGCACTGATACGATTAAGAAAAGCACACGTAAGAGCTGCATGAAGGGAAAATCATATTTATTAAGAACCTTGGCAGTACTATCAAGAGTCACTAATAAGCCATTCTTTAGTTTCTAGAAATTGTGCTGTCATTATGGAGCACACGCAGCAGATTTAAAGGACCTCAAATCTCCTGTAGCATTTAATAGGTGAGAGGTAATTTTTAGTATATTGCAAAATATAAATGATCTACTATTTGACCTGAAACTGCTGACTGCTACTTTTTTCGGTTGCAGCTTGGAGCAGAATCTTTACACAGGTAGAAATCTACTTACAGGTCCCATCCCTCATCTCATGGAATGTTTTGCTTTTGGTGAACATCTTTGCTTCTTCACATTGTCAAACAGGTTTTATAGTGGGCATCTTCAGTTCTAGTCTTAGAAGTCTGTGTATCTGTGCTTAAGCCCACATGAGAACAACCTGCCCTGGCACATTTGATGTGCAGAATTTTTAAATCCTTCCTAAAAATTGACCTTTTCTCTCTAGCTTTTAATCAAGCTTAAGTGGATACTTGAAAAAGCTATTTGATTTAAACTTTTTTCTGCTTTCGTCTTATCTTTCCTGCTGTTTTACCTGAACTGTACTTTGGTAAACCCTGGTTGCTTTTAAATGTACATTTAAGGCATTAGGCTTCACCCATGATGAAGATTAACTGCAGTAGGGCAAAATTTCCGTTTTAGTGCAGCCATGCAGTGTCCCAGACCTTGCTTGTGTGAAAGGTGCTGCCCTTTGATTTGTAGAAAAATATGTTTTTATTTCTGCCTTAGCTCAATATGCAGCAATGAATTGTGGGTATACTTTGGCGAAGTCCACTTAAACACATGCTTTGTCACGATGAGGATCAAGGGCATAAAGTGGGTGGGATGAAGGATAGCTCTGGAAAACTGGGAAACACTATGCATTTGTTAACTTTAAGGGATATGCACACTTGAATAATTCATGGTTGAAAGAGCTTGCTTTCGTAAACAAGCCTTGACTGCATTCTAAGGAGTTAAAACAATCATTCAAACCATCTTGTAACAACCTCAGAAACTAGGATCCAAAATTCAGACCGACAGACCAGGACATTATTCAACAGGATTTATTTTGAACAAAAAAACACAGCAAGCGGCTGGGCGTCAGCAGGGCGGACAACCGGATTCTCTGCAGAGATAGAAAACACGGGTCAATGACTGGAATGTCAGGCTGATCACGACTAGGAGCAAAGTCACTGACTTGGTTCAAAGTCCAGTCCAATCCCAGAGTAGAGGGAGGAATCCGGGGGGGAGATTGTCCACCTTTTGCAGCCGCAGCCGCTCCCAGAGCCCCGAGTGTGATGAGCAGATGCCATCTGAGGCTAGCCAACCATCAGCGCCAGTCTTCCAGCTTTCTATTTGTTGCCCTCTGCTGCCTTCTTATGTTCTCCTTCTTCCCTAGCTCTTTCCCTCTCATTTACTGTGCACACCTGCTCCCAGTTCCCTCATTAGCCCCCTCTTTGTCTCAGTCTCCTTTAAAAAGCCCTCTCTCTTCAGTTCCTCTTTGCTGGGTCCTCGTCAAACATGCTCAAACTCTTTCTCTCTGAGCCTTCCTCCTTATATATTAACGTATTTGATGTGTTCCAGATGAGTGCTGAACGTGTTTCTAACTTCCAGCTACTGTATAATGGCGTATTGGCAGCGTTTTGGTATAAAAAGGGGTTCAAGGAAGGAAACCGTCAGTTCTCCTCCAGACGTCATCCCCATCATAGGGTGAGCGAGAAGGTGAGTGTGATGGATCCTCCTTGCGTTAACACCCACGGCCAACATTTATAAAGTCGCTGAATGTGAATTGGTGATTTTAAAGCAGATGTGTATAGCATGAGCAGTGTGGTGGCGTTTACAGATTCAAGATCATGTAGTAGCTACACACATGCTGGCTGTTAATCTCTAGCTCAGAATCTGAATCTTTACTTTCAAAACTGTATGATTATGTACTCATACGGTAGAAAAAAATAGTTCCCATCATCATTCACTCACAAGAAAATTTATTCAAAATAATTTTGATTTACAGCTGCTAACATTCTGCTGTAATAAGTGCTTTTGTATTTAGTTCCTTAAAACAGTTGATACAAGATGGCTGATGTTGTAGTTTCCTGGAGGCCAGAGTTTATTTGCATTGCAGGCAAGATTCATCACTATAATCTGAAGGTAAATTAGCTTTGTCCTCCACTGCAGCACCGCAAATCCTGGAGCAGTGTGATAAATCTCCCTTACAAGATGCACTCAAGATTTAGTTTTAATGAGATACTTTTACCCCTCAGATTAGCTTCCTCCATTCTTTGAGATAAGGAAGTGAGGCATCAACCAACACCAACAACTGTAAGAAAGAAATATTCAGCCCTCTTTTCAGGCTGTATACTTTCACCTCCACATATATGAAAAGAAAAGAGGACTTAGGGAGATTGTCCATGTGACTTTGTTTCCTGATCTCCCTTTGGGGTGAGAACAGCTAACAAAGCTGAGTTAATGCTACTTAAGTGCAGATAAAATGTTTATGCACCAGTCTTTTGTCTTTTCTCTCAGCCCAGAATTTGGTTCAATCTTCCTAAAGATTTATCAGATAAATTGAAGGATTTTCCCCTTTTCTATGGTGCAAGGAGCTTTGAGAATTTCTCAGTTAATCTCCTCAAGATTCAGTTTAACCCAATTCCATGAGCTAAGAAGGGTTTTTTTTCTGTCACTAAAATACTTCTTCTCAGCAGTCATCAGAGGAATATCATAAATAGGAAAAAAATCCATTACCTCCTATACTCTGAAATCTTATCATATTTCTGCAGCTTAGAAGTTTACTACTGATCCATAAGGGTCGCAAGGATTTAGGGTTTTGCCCCCCCAAAAAATAATCAAACACAACAAAACTTTCTTTGTTGGTATGTGATCTAGCATTGACAGTTTGTTTTCTTTTATCATATGGACAGGACTGGTCATATATTTTGTAAACTTTTATCATTTTTAACACATTTTAAAGGACATATTTCACTTAAGTGCAAATAAGTTTTGAATGTCCGAGTTTATGATTATTTCTTTTTGTCTTATACAGCAATGCTAAATGCAGTACAATGAATTATCAGTAGAAGATAGAAAATTAGCTTCTAAAGAACTTTTGGCTCAGGTTATCCTTAACTATATCTGTACTTATGCTGTTATACACTTAAGCTGAAACAGAACATAATGACCATTTATCCTAGTCTGTCTGTTACTTTCTTCTACTACTATCGAATCTGGCAATATTTGGTGTTATTCAACATCTTCACTTCATATCCTCTGTTTGTTTGTTTTTTTTCTTTCTCAACATCTGGTCTTTGGATTAATGAAGCTGTAATGGCATCCTGGAAGGGACGATTGACCGGGCTGCTGCAGCAGAAAACTACAGATTCTCTTCTATAGATGATATAGGCCTATGTGACCTTGTCTCTAAGTGGTTTTACCTGCTTCTCTTTTAGAAATAGCTACTGCTGAGCTTTAACTGCAACTAACTGTGTGTGCTTAGTTTATATCCTCTAGACTTGAAAATGAGCTCAAAGGTTAAGCTATGTCATGAACCTTTTACTTCTCTCTCAGATAGAAATAACTTATGTAGATGTGCATTTTTATATGTATATTCTCTCTTATTTTAAACCCCATTTATTCAAAGCAGAGGGCCTTTGACGCTGACCTGGTTCTGCTGGAGGCTTGTTCTCGTTGAAAGGGTGTTTTCCTGTCCACTGTCTTTACACGTATGGTTTGCATGAGATATTGCTGCAAAGTCAAATAAATCTAAATTAAATTCAGTTTATAGCGATATTTTCATGACTGTAAATTGCAGATTCACACTGAAGGCATCAAAACTATGAATTAACACATGTGGAATTATATAGTTAACAAAAAAGTGTGAAACAACTGAAAATATGTCTTGTATTCTAGGTTCTTTAAAGTAGCCACCTTTTGCTTTGATTACTACTGTCAGGAATCCAGTTTGTGTGGTCTGTTTTTGTGTTTCCTTTCCTGCTCCATCAGGTGGTGCCCCGTCCTCATTGGGCCTCCATGCACACCTGCAGATCTTTGCCTTATTACCTGTGGAGTGCTCTCTTAAGCTGCTGATTGCCACTACCTCGACACCAGAGTGTGTGCCCAGTTTTGGGTACTTCTAGCCATGCTTAGTTTAGCAGAAGTCTAACCTGAGTTTTTGTTTTGCCAGTTTTGGGTACTCTATCCTGGGGTTTGCAGGAGGTCAAGCTGAGTTTTTTGTTTACTTCAGTTTTAATCTTGCTGCTTTTGTCTTTGTCTCTGGCAGGAAGTCATCCTGCAAACTGGATTTTTCTGACCTTCTCTCCCTGGAAGGATCTTCTGAGAACTAAACTGAGCTTAGGATTCAAGTTTGTGATTTGGATCAACCTTTTTCCCAAAGGATTGTCTGGGGCTTCTCTCTGAGCAGGGGATTCATCTCCACAATAACCCGTTCAAGTACCAAAGGAAATCTAAGTGGCAGTCAGCTTCTCCGTTCACCAAGGAACAACCGCAGTCTGGGTAAACCCTGTCCGCCCACCATCAAACAAGACAATCACTGGAACATCCCACACAGACTGGATTTAATAAAAGACCCCTTTTTCTGGAAACTTGAGTCTGCAACCTATTCCTCCTCTTCAAGTCAAAGATTCTAATTTCCCACTGAGCCTGAACTAACCGCAGTGTCTTCCCCTCACTTTCCAGTTCCAGTTTGACAGTGTTCAGAGCAGCACTGGACTCATCTCATTATACTAAATAAACCTGTTAAACTTTTCTCCCTGGTCTCTTTGTTTGGTCTTCTGCAATTGGGTCAGATCTTTAATTAAATCATGACAACTGCTTTGCACACTCTTTGCATTCTCTTGATGAGCTTCAAGAGGTAGTCACCTGAAGTGGTTTTCCAACAGTCTTGAAGGAGTTCCCAGAGATGCTTAGCACTTGCTGGTCTTTTTGCCTTCACTCTGCGGTCCAGCTCACCTCAAACCACCCCAATTGGCTTTAGGTCCGGTGATTGTGGTGGCCAGGTCATCTGGTGCAGCACCCCATCACTCTCCTTCTTGGTCAAATAGCCCTTACACAGCTTGGATGTGTGTTTGGGGTCATTGTACAGTTGAAAAATAAATGGTCTAACTAAACGCAAACCGGATGGAATAGCATGCCGCTGCAAGATGCTGTTGTAGCCATGCTGGTTCATTATGCCTTCAATTTGAATAAATCTCAAAGAGTCACCTGCAAAGCACCCCCACACCATCATACCACCTCCTTTATGCTTCACGGTGGGAACCAGGCATGTAGAGTCACCTTATTTTGCATCGCTTACTGATACATTTGCGTTTATTTAATTAATTTAGCGTTAATCAGAAATAAAATAATTTTTGTCGCGATCACTGAGTCCGGGAACTAAAATTTTTGACCAAATATAGTAACACCTCCCTCCTGCCATCTTCCGGCAATGACGTCACGGTTCGCTAAGCCTAGCACCATTCTCCCAGTAGTGTTCTTTGACAAACATGGATGTCTCCAGTAAAGCACATTCAAATGAAAATTACTCTTAATTAAAAACACTTATCATTTATTGAAAGGTATGTAATAATTTCATACTTAAAGTACTTTTAGAAGTTTGTATTCTGAATGTGACCAGACTTTTCCTTAAAGACCTATGCAGAACAGCAGTGGGGACAGCACATCTCCTTGGGATATGCCACATTTGATGGAGACTTGTGCAAGTGTCTTGCCATTGAAATCAAATTACAGTCCATTTGATTTTGTATTGCTCCATGCATTCAAAGATCCAGGTGTCATAGGCTTTCTTGTAATCAATCCAGGCAGTACTCAGGTTATTGTTTTGGGTTCTGCAGCCTCGAGCGACTGTTCTGTTTACCAGGAGCTGATGTTTGGCACCTCTGGCATGAATATCTCCTTGTTAAACCATAACCAGAGGTTTTAGAGGAGTTTACAGAACATGGACAGTCCTCTTCATTCAGCTGTGTGGCTTTTTTGAGTCATTCGCTACCACCTACAGATGTTAGAAGAGATCACAGTCTTCCCAACAAACTTATAGAAGAAATACAGCTTTTTCCTGCAAACAATGAAGGACACAAGCCATCATGTCCATTCTTCTTGACAGCTTCTTATTTGTGTCCCCAGGCCCGTCTACTCTCTAGGTGAACAATAAAGTATTCATACTTCTCAACCACTTCCAAGGCTGTCTTTCTATGACAGTTACTATCCGTGCATGACAGTGGCTTGCACTGCAACTATCCTAATCCAAAAGGAGTGAGTTGTGCAAGGCAATGACTCATTGCAATCTGCCATGTTTTTCTTTGATAGAATGCTTTTAAGCTAATCTATCTGTATGAATTGACCTTGTAAACTGGCTGCAGAGGACGTATTGTGAGTTGGTGCTAAATAAAATTAATTATATAAGAAAAAAACAACAACAACTGTGAACACACCCATGAAGAACCCAATTTATTAGACACCAGTTTGTGACACAATTGTATTTGTATAAACATTAAATCTTGTATAAAAAAAGAATAGAAAGGCACACAAAATAGATAAACATTTGTTTGAGTACAGCATTATTAGAAAGAAAAATCACTATCACCACATTTCCTTGACATGTGGACAAACTTAGCATGGACATTATGTTTATACATTATGATTATAGTAAACAATCCTTATGGACACTTGGTGACTCCAAAGCCCCTTTTTGCCTCTTTCTGTTAACTTTCTAAGCTTTTATTTTACCACAATAACTCATTCCTTGTCCCACTGATTGACAGGTGGGCCACATTATAATTCTACCCCAGAGAAACAGAAGCTCGAATGTAACTAATTATGGGATCTGGACCTTTCAATAAATGTAAAGATTTAAAAAGGCTTTTTTCTAAGTTTTTTAAATCAAGAAAGCAGAAAGTAAATTTATTCTGTGTCAAATTATCCTACTGATCTTGAAGTGCAATACATTTTAGGGATTTTTTACACATCTTTATCAGGGGGTTATGTATTTACATAAAAGACTAATGCAATATTTTCTGCATCACCAACTGACTCCATTAAAATTCATGAGATGAAGAAAAAATAAACACACGGCTCACGCTTTGTTACTGCAGCTGTCACAATTGTCATTAAAAGGTGGACCAAAACGCAAGTTAAAGCAAGAGGCAGGTGGATGATGGAAACTTTAATACATGAACAAAATAAGCCACTGCAGGGGAGAAAGTCCTGAAACAATGCAACAAGGCTAAGCCGATTGAAAATACAAAAACACGGGGGAGACGATCCAGAAGTGAGCAGCCGTGGCTAAGCATAAATACCGGATTTGTGGGGGAACGGCGTATAAGAAAGTGTCCAGCCAAACATTCAGTTTTGAACACTTTTGTCTGTGCTTAATACCAGTTTTTTTATCTATCTGTGTTTGGGTGAGGATTAAGACACAGTAAAAAAAATAAATAAATAAAAACCTGTTGTTATATATTGCAAACCAGTTTATGAAGACTTTTGTGTTAAAGTTGAAGTTAACGATACAACTTTAAAGCCTTGTTGCTCTGGGCCACCCACCAACAACACCCCAAGCCACCATATGTCCCCTGAAGGCTCATGTGGGATAGTTGAGGGCAAGGAGTGATAATGTCAGAGATCCGAGGGCCATAAATGAAAAGAGAGAGATAAAAAGAAAAACAGCGTCTCACACTGTGATAAAAACCACAGCTTGAGGCGGACATCGCTCACATGTCCAGCAGAGAATGGAAATGCAGCAGCCTGATTTGTGCTTAATAAAGTTGTCACATCCTATCAGGGCTCACATCTACTACACAAAGCGTGGGTCCCCAGTCAAGGCTAGTCAGGGGTGATCAAGGGCAGCCAATAGTGGACAACACCTTAGGGTGATGGATGATAGGATGGAGCGCTGCCTAATGGAAGTAGGAGCCAGATGATGGAGGGGGAAACAGGTATACAATAGACAGCACTGGGTGTTTCTACCCAATTTATTAGTGGCTGGTAAGCATCTGAGAATTATTACGATGATCCTGGTCTCTTGGTAGCAAGTAGAAGAAAAGTGAATTTTCAAAGACACTGCAGTGTCTTCCTGCTTATGTGCCTCAGAGCCCACGGTGGCAGTGTCTATTCGAAAGGTGTGAATGAGGTTGATGTCAACGTGCCTCTGCTTCAGATAGGTCCTGTCCTTTGCCTTGTTTAATACCTTGAGCCCACACATCCATTTAGGATGCCAACATCAATGGCCTGACTTCTAGGGGGTGGTAGAGTGAGGATCTGGAGGACAACAACACATTAATCTCCAACGGCTTCAGCCTATGAAATATGCAAAAAGATATATATAAATAAATAAAAGTATGACTTGCTCTTGTCTGCATGTCATCTTAAACACTTCTTATGTATTTCAAGTTCTCTGTCTATTCTTAGAGATGATTCACATAAGGTGCTGTACTTGTGTTTGTCCTTTTTAGGGGTTATACAGTATAGGAGCTTTTCAATGTGAAGTTTTTTATCTTTACAGGCACTTGCAAAAGCACTGTGGCCTTGGGGTATTTCACCAATTTTTTTTCACGTTGCATAGCAGTCATCCCGTGGATTCTGTCAGGTCTAAGCACCTAAAACATCATACATACATACAGGGAGGTACAGGGAGAGAATTAATTTAGTTACTTTTCGCGCGAGGAGAATAGGGAAGAGACTGCAGGGTTTTACAAATCTCCAACCCACGCTGCACAGTCTTCAAACTTTCTCCTCGTTATTTATTGAGAAGAAAAGGGGATATCCCTAATTACACCAGCTGAGGTTTAACTCAGGAAAGGGAAACAAAAGGATCTTTAAACTTAAACCTCAGCACATATGTTAAAACAAAAACATGTGAAGTTGTTTCACAATTGAATTGTTCAAGAACACATGTTTAGAAGAAACAGTGATAGAGGCTGTTCAGGCCTCTTTCACAACCCGGCCCATTCGCAATGACCTTTATCTGGAACAATCTTAAGCAAGAGTTAATAAAAGATGAATCACACATTATACATCATAATAGTTCATTAGAACACAACCCATGAAACACAAACGGAGTATAAATAAAATATTTCTAACAATTTGCATCTACATTATGTGTTGTAGACCAATATAAAGTAGTACTTATCTGTGAAAAGAACGGAAAACTATTTTTAAACTGTAATGTGCATTTTATTCACACCCTGAACTTTTAGTCACTCCTTTAATTCCTGTCTAATTCAAATTCACAGGATTGTGTGCTGAGCTGTGTTAGGGTTTTTACCTTTTCCTCCTCAGAAACTTCCTCCCAGGTGAGCCTCCAGCTGGTTCCAATCGGATGTAATCAGGGATCAGTATTTAGAGGAGTGGATTCTCTGGGACGGACGCCAGTCGGTTAAAATTCCACATAGTGGTGACACACCTGCTAGCTCCATTGCATCTGAACATTGAACTTAGAGGTTAAAACGTACCTTCTTGTCCTCCTTGTCTCCTAGCAGCTTTGCTGTCTCCAAGCTGGTTCTTCACCTAGTCCTCCTGGATCCATCCTCAAACACTCCCCTGCCTGTCCACCCTTTGGAGCTCTCAAGCCATAACTCCATCTCTGCCTAACTCAATCCCTGTGGATTCACCAACCTTCTCCCCATCTCTTCTCTCTCCAAGAACTGTAAGAAATCAGCATCTTCTCTTTTGATAATGTCCTAACTGATCTCTATTCCCATGCAGTTCCAGTCCAGAATGCCACGCCGGACCAAACCAGTCTCTCTGTAAATCTGCAAAATAAACATCTTAAAACGCTTCCTGACTCGAATTGTATCTGAACCAGAGTCCACTCTAGAATCATGTCAAAAAGTCTCATATATGCTACAAATGCACATTACAGTATATAATTTTAATGTAAACAAAGCTTATATTTAGCATTTTATTTATCTATTACATAAAACCTTAATCAAATATACCTGGAGTTCAGCTGTAACATGAAATCAGGCACTCTTTCTGTAGCTGATCACCCAAAATCTGAAGTTTCCACATAACAAGAGTTGAAACACCAGATGATGCTCCTCCTTTCTATCATCATTCATTGCTAGTTTAGAAGCTAGATTTTCCCCATGTGCAATATGAGAGATCAACAGGCCAGCTGTGATTGAGAGGTTGGAGGTCTAAATCAATCCCTGGTGGCATGTCACAGAAATTGCTTTTATTCCCAACTCTGCCTTTGAGTTCTAGACGAGCAAGATTACAGCTAAAACTAAGAATAGGGCTGCAGGAGGGATGGTCAACTTTTTTAGCCTGTCCTCCAAATGACTTTGTATGATAGACATATTATTTGAAGATAGAAATAAATATTACTAATATTAATTAGTGTAGATGACACATTAATGGAAGACAGATATAAATATTACTGATATTAAATTAGTGCAGACATCCAACCCTAAAGGACTAGGAGCTACAATTTGATGTTTTTAGATTGAGTTGAGTTCTCCAGAGTCCTGCAAATTATCTAAATATTTGATTCAGGCTTGTTGGAGCTGGGACGGTTTCAGGAAACTGGCCCTTATGGATTGTATTACTTTGTCCTTGTAACCATTTGTGGTAATGGAGAGCACATTTGTCTATTTCAAGACAAACAATCTCTCACTTTGCGTGATAAGATGGGGAAAAAAAACAAGCAAACAAAATAAAAACAGGAAGGAACGTTCAGATGTTTGTTCTTCACAGGATGAAGTTTCTTGTGACCTGAAGGGATCACTCATGTTTTTTTGTTTTTTTTACCATGGCTTGTAGAAGTATTCATACCCCTTCACCTTTTCCTCCTTTTGTCACATTACAAGCACAAACATGAATACAATTTATTAAAGCTCTTATGTTAAAGAAAAAAAACAAAGTGATATACATCAGTGAGGTACTAAGAAAACTATAAATTACTTTTTTTTTTTTACTGAGGAATAAAAAACTGAAATGTGCAGTGTGCAAAAGCATTAAACTCTTTTCCCTGGGGCGACCCAATTGCCTTCAGAGGTTACCTCGGGGTTGCTAATGTTTCAACCTGTATGTAATTCAAATACAGCCAAGTCTTCGATGGCCTCAGATGTTGGATAAGAAAATATTTGGCAGCAAACAGTGACCAGACAGGTCAGGGATAAAGTTATGGAGAAGTTTTAAACAGGTTTAATGTATTAACAGATTTCCACAGCTTTGAACATACGACAGAGCACTGTTCAATCCATCATCTGGAAATGGAGAGAGTATGGAACAACTGTACACCATCATAACAAGGCTGTTCACCTAAACTTTCAGGCCAAATAAGGAAAGCACCAATCAAAGATGGAGCCAAGAGTCCCATGGTAACTGTGGATGAACTGCAGAGATCCAAAGCTCAGCTGGGATTATGTCCAGAGGAAAAGCAGGAAATAGAAAGCCATCGGGAAAAAAAATGCAAATTGCCAGAAGCCATGTAGGGGACACAGCAAATGTGTGAAAGAAAGGGACTTTGATCAGATGTGACCAAATAGAACTTTTCAGCCAACATGCAAATCGATTTGTGGCAGCGAACTGACACGTCATATCAATCATCACTCCAATTGTCAAGCATGGTGGTGGCAGCATCATTGTCTGGGGGTGCTTCTCTTCAGCAGGCACAGGGATGATGATAGGAGTTGATGAAAAGATAAATGGAGCAAAATAAAGGACAATCTGGGAAGAAAAGATTCTGGAGTCTACAAAAAATTTGAGACTGGGGAGAGGTTTGCCTTTAAACGGACAATGACCCTAAACATAAAGCCAGGACTACTAGATAATTAATTTTGTGAAGAACCGAGGCTGAACCCAAATACAACCAAAACAGGTCAGTAACATTTGAAAACAGGAGCCTGTTTGGAGAGTAGGACTGAGTCTGAACGGAGCAGACAGGCTGCAGACAGACAGGCAGGCAAATTGTGTGAGGCTTTACAAGTTTGTGATCCAGGGGAAGAAGGCAGACAGTTTATGCTGGGCTTCTCCGAGTTGTGGTCCAGAGAGAGGAAAGTAGGCAGTCTAGGCCAGACAGATTCAGGGATCCAGAGGTCCAGAAGCAGAACAGAACGGATATCCAGGCAGGATCGGTATCAGGAGACAGTACAGGTCAGTAAACTGATGGGCAAAATATGATTCACAGGAGATGCTGCTTTATTCTTATTGGGTTGGCACAAGATAATCTGGCCCTGATGACTGGTCTGATGGTGATTATATAGTGAGGGAAACAGGTGAAGCTGATTGTGGAACGGGTGGAGCTGAGCAGGTGTGTGGAATAAGTGATCAGCCCAGCATCAATGCAAAGATCATTACAGATTTAAAACCAATCCTGTTCATGTGTTAAAATGGTCTAATGAAAGTCAAATTCTAAGCCCAGTCAAGAATCTGTGGTAGTATCTGAAAACTGCTGTTCCCAAATGCCTCAGAAAGCTGGTAAAAACATGAAGCAAAAAACATTTGCAGCTGTAATTGCAGCTAAGTTGGTTCCACAAACAATTGGCTTAGTGGGAATGAATATTGTTGAACAATGGCCTTTTCAGTCTTGTATTTGTAAAAAGAAAAATAAATCATGTATAATTCTCTATTTCACAACTGTATACCACTTTGCGTTGGTCTTTTACTTTTGTTTATAGTTGTAATTTGAATACTGTTGAAAAGTTCAAAGGGCATGGAACCCTTTTGCAAGTCAAAGTACACGTATGTATTTACTCCATAGGAGTTCCCAGCCACTATGCTGCACAGGGAGGAGCTCTGTTCAAGAAATCAATGTGTTTTTCTGTGCGTTGTACTTATTGACCCCAGAAACAAGAGCAAAATACCTTATGATGATGCACACTGAATATCTAAATTCTTAAAGTCAAGTTTAGTGGTCTGATGAAACTAAAGGTAAACACCTTTTCATACGACCATCATTGCGTTTGGAGTAAAAAATGAGAAATCTAGTATAGCAAGTAATAAGCTGGCAGTACCATTTTGGGTGGGGGTTTTGTCCTTAATCTTAATAGAAAGTGTGACCGGCAGGGGGATCTTGTTTTTTCTTTTGTTTAAACAAGATGCACCAGAACACAGAGTAATTGGTAAAACAAATTTTTTATTTAGCAAAGTCTATAAAACAATCCTCTTTTTTTAAAACCACGGCTTCAGGTCCTGGACTACTTGGTCCCTGGAGAAAAAGTCATGAACACCAGACAATTTCAATTATTCCAAAAGAAAAGAAAATAATTAAACAAAACATGCAATGCAAAAGAAAACAAGTTAACCAAAATCAAAACAAAGGGAACAAACAAGGTTAGTAATTTAAAATGGCTCTGATTGAATTCAACGATGGAAAAGAAAAAAATAAAACACTCTCAGCGGCTGGAACAAATTGTCGTAGTCGGATTCCAATGGTCTTTCAGCGGGGCCAGGAAGCGATGTCCACCTGCCCAGCCTGCCCAAGCGGCGACAGAGTTCACAGGGCGCAGCCCAAACGAGCACCGGTAAAACAAGACAGCAGCGCTTCCAACGCTGCAGCGCAAAACAGACATGCGCCTAAAAATAGAAAAAACGAACAGCAGGTATAGCACCCAGAACCCAACCATAATCCCAGCACGGATGGCCGAAATGGAACTTACGTTGATCAGAGGTGAGCGATCAACACACAGCCACGTATGGGCGGCAGACGGATAGCAGGGGAAACAAAGATACACACCTGTCAGCGGCCTGCCCAATTATAAAGGCATCTGCCACGCACCCCAATCAGTGGTGCTCCTCATGCTGCACCCGCTACAGAGTGGAGAGGATTAAACACCATCCAAAGTCAAAGTCAAAAAGCCTTTATTGTCATTATATTCTGCAACGGATACAATGAGATTTTGGGACTTCCATATCAGCTACCGTAAAATAAATAAAAATAAAAAATGAAAAATAAAAAAAAATATATAAATATATTAAAAGGAAAAGGAAATGTAAACAGTACTGGCACATATTGTGTGGGGGGGAATAGTGCAAAACAGGTGTAAAGTGACCGACAGTGCAGGTCGGAGTTGAGGGGCGGCAATGGCTTGGGGGAAGAAACTGTTCTTGAGTCTGTTTGTCCTGATCCTCATTTCCCACCACAAAAGGTCAATATATGCCTTCTTGTCGCTTACAAGTTTCTGGCTTCCCACTGACAACTCAAAAGATTTAATAGTGTTGGAATATAAGGATCTCTTTGAGTCCCAGCGCCTTAAAATAAGACACAATGATGAGCTGAACCATTAATCTTTTTCCTGCTTTTCTTCTCTTTCAGATTTAACAACTAAAGAACCTACATTTACACAATGTTGAGGAGCACATTCTGGTTTTCTATTCTATATGTGATGCCTCAATTAACATCAGTATCTGTTGCTTTTAAGCTTTTCTTTCTCTGCAAGATGCAAGCAAACTCCCAGCACATCATTTGCTCTGAAGACACATGCAACCGGTTTTAGAAGTGTCATAGATTTTATATGAATCTGTTGGTTATAGTAAAAAGGCCTACTTGTGTTTTCGCGTCCAACTGACTGTATAAGTCCACTATTACTGGTAACAAGTACAAACTTGTCATAGGTCTCTGTACCTTCCTAAGATTTTTCAATATATGATGATGATTTGGCACATTAATTGCATTACATTTGACTATGACAGTGCTACTGAGAGAGATGGACTAAGCCACTTTAGAAAACAGTCATTATCTTTCTACACACTTACCAACTTTAAATGGATAGTTAGGAGCAGTGTGTCAGGAATCGTTTGCTGTGGTCTGTTTTGTGTCTGTCTCTCCCTCCACCACCAGGTGGCACCCTGTCATTGTTGGTCTCCTCCCCTGCACACCTGCGGCTCTTTGGATGCATTATCTGGAGGAGTACTTAAGCAGTGGACTGTCACTACCACGGCGCCAGAGTGTTTGCCAGTTTTAAAGGTACTCCATGCTTGTGCTTAGATTAATTACTTCAGGTGTCTAACCTGAGTCTTTGTTTCTCTGAGTCTAACCTTACATTTTTGTTTTTGCCGCTGCTTTGGCAGGAAGTCCTCCTGCGTACTGAAGTTTAGTGCTTCTTCCCCTGGAAGGATTATTTTCTGAGTTCACACTGAGCAGGGGAGAAACCTCCACATGTGCCGTTGGGGCCTGCTTACTGAGCTTCTCACACTGAGAAGGGGAGAAACCCCTCCACATGTGCCGTTCAAGTCCCTCACAGAAATCCAAGTGACGGATAGTCTGCTCCAGTGTCCTCCGGGTCCAAAGAGAGTCTACCTGTCCACTCTTTCAACATGTCCCTCTCTATCTCTGGATCAACCCACACAGACTGGATGCTAGTGACAGAATAACCCCCCAAATACTTCCCTAGCTCACTGTTCACCCATCTCCACCTGGGTTCCAGATCATACCCCCCTTCTAACCTTACCTCAATAAACATGTTAAACCTTTGCTTGCTCTCTGAGTGGTTCTCTGCATTTTGGGTCTGACCTCTAACAACCACATCTTGACAAATTGTTTATATTTTATTTATTTTGATTTTTTTTACTCCGCCTCGCCACTAATTATCACTCTCTTATCCACCTACTCCTGCTGCTTTATATACGGCTCAGCCCAGCTATCGGGGCCAGATCATACTGTTGCTGTTTGCTGATGTTCTTTGTTAAGTTTGAGTTCATTGCGCAGTGTTGTCTCCTGAACGCGGCTCTCATTGAACGAAAGTTCCAGCGAACTCCTGCGTTTCCTATTTTGGCAGCGAGCGTGAACTGAGCGTGCTGGCTGCGTTATTGGCGTGATGAATCGTTGTTGTGAACTTATTCATTCTGGTGTCTGTGAACGTACGCTCTCTCGGTTCAGCTCGTTCAATAGGGGTTTTGCAGATTTCTATAGAGCTCTCGAGGCGGGCGAACCCCCAGCTAAATCACACCGTAAACAGGCCTTAGCTGCGGAGCGTGAAAAACACCCAATCTGCGCAACACCAGCTACCAGTGTCGTAGCCTACAGCTTCTACGGCGGCGTCGTCATCAAAACAAAATGCAGCGCGGTACCAGCTACAAAGCAGGTATGGGCTTAATTTTAAACAGTTTTATGACCAGGTGGTCGGTGAGGAGATGGCAACAAGCTTTGCCGCTACGCTTTCAGTAAAAACTGCGACTTCAGTAATCCTTAAATTCCTACCTCGGCTGGTCCCTCGGTTTGTGTGTTAGTAAAATGTTCTTTTGGCCGGAGGTCTAACCAGGGATCCCGCTGACCCCTGGGGTTCCTACGGAGAATTACTTCGCCATGAGGGTCTGCATGGTTAGTTGATATTTTTATATTTACCCCCCTGCATTTTTCCCCACTACCTTGAAATGTCTTTAAAGCTTTCTGTTAACGTCAACACACTGTAGTAAACAACAGATGATAAATGAGGCTTAAAAGATGTCTTTTCAGTCATCAATGCTTCACATTCCAAGCTGCCACACATTGAAGGCTCTTTCATACTGGGCACCATTTCGCTTCAAACACCTGTCCCATCAACCAGGAATCAGAATCAGAAAAACTTTAATAATCCCAGGGAGAAATTAATTGCTTTACATTACCCATCTGTAATAGAGTGACTATAGGACACAATTTCATACAATATATATAGTTAGGGGTCCCCTCCATCTCGCCATCAGTTTGGGGGGTCCTTGGTCTGGAGAAAAGAAGACCCCTGTTCTTGAGGGTTTTACTATCCATGTAACTTGTTTGTTAAACCTGCCTGGTATATTTTTCCAGGATTCCAGGATTCCTTTTAGTATGTATTGAAATGGAATTTCAAATGGAAAATTATTAAAATAAATAAAAAACATTTTGCACCTTAAAGACTACTTCCTATTTTTCTTTTAATAATTACTCATAAAAAAGACCATTCAAGTAGCACATTTTTCCTGATGTTTTGAGAATATACTGTAGGGTGAAAGCTGCAGCTGCTACTAGGTGTGAAGTGAATGGACAGCAACAAAGCTGCTAAAGCAACAATGGGGAAATGCTGTCCCTCAATGCTAATGGAAACCCTGGTTGGATAAGGATTCAAAACTGGATAAGAAGATGAAATCTGACGCACAGTTTTCAGAGTTACAACTGATAAAATAATTGCTGTCTGTGGTTCTACAGTAGGCTATGGTGTAATTGAGCAATATATGAAAAATGAAAAAAAAGAACTATGAACTAGTTCGTTTTTGGAATTATGAACTATGAACTGAACTAGTTCATTTTAAAATGTGTGAACTGAACTTTGAACTAGTTCACGTAGAAAGAGAACTTTCCCAACACTGTTCATTGCAGATTTAATAGTTCATCTTCATTTTCTTGTTCTTGGAGGCCAGTGGTGAGAGGGTTTTAGTTTTGTAGTGTTCCTGACCATATTCAAGTTTTAGAGTACCATAGTTTTGTAGTGATGTTGAGCTTTCCTGTAGTTTTCCTGTTTTCATGCCTTGTTCTGCCTCCCAACCACTGAGCTTTCCTGTTATTTGTATTAAGCATTTTCTGATTCTGATTTAACTTATAATTAACTTCTGTATATAAAACATGAAGGATGTTATTCACTAAGTGCAGCAGTTTCATCAAAAAAAAAAAAAAAAAGTGAAGGTGTGTTCGTTTTCTGGGTGGATTATTAAAATAAATGGTCCTCCCTAATTGTCCATCATTCTGGTGATATGTTTACATAAGGCCGTCCCCATTTTCACTTACTGGTGAATGAGTCGGACATGGGGAAAAATTGCAAATTTTATTTTTGGAAAGTAGGCTTGTATGCAAACAGCAACTTTTAAACAGAGCGTGCATGAGTAGTAATGGGCTCATGCAAATAATCAGTCTCCGCCAAGTGTAATGTCATCCAGTGTTTACCTCGGGGGCGTGGTACACTACTTGCTTTTTCACCTAAAAATAGGCGTCTTAGCACTGCAAATGAAAATCGTGACTGGTAGGAGACCGATTTTCCTAAATCCGCCCCTGTTTTCAGGCTTATGTTAACTGTAATGACTTATCTTGGACAAGCTGCTATGTAAACAGGCCTTTAGTCCTTCGTTTAGCTATGCTGCTTGGTTGTTTTACCCACGCCTTTTCCACTAAAATAGGCGTCTTAGCAATAAAGAGTCCGCATTGACTGGCGAGGAGACCGATAGGTTTAATAGGCATTCTCTCTCTCAGGAGTGGGTACAGGTTTGTGCAAGAGCATTTTTTTTTTAAGTGGGAAGGGGTGGTCTTTTCAAAAATGTGCAAAAATCCTCAACTATACCTTTAAAGGTTTGAATGTTATTGTTATAGTTACACTGAAACCTATCTGCATTGTCAATGCATCATTGTCTTCAAGCTTCTTTCTAATACTTCGAATAGTTAATGCGTACGCGCAGTAATCTCATCCTGATTCACTTCTTGTGAGCCATTTGGTATGTGCATTTTTTCTACAGGCCAATACAAAACACCTGTTTTTTTTTTTTTGTTTTTTTACTGCAGTGAAGTAGAAATTCAGCCACATACCATCTTAGGGAATAAAGGTTGCCAAAAAGTTTGTATATATATATATATATATATATATATATATATATATATATATATATATATATATATATATATATATATATATAATTTTGGAGGGGGTAGGGGTGTCACTGTAAAGATTTAAATTTCTTAATGCACTAGTTTGTACAAACTACTTTGCATAAACCACCACAAAGCAGCGCCAAAACGTCATTTAAATAGAGGCGTCTCCAACAGTTTTGCACCTGCCACCAGTTACGCCAATCACTCTTGTTAAATCACCCGGTAAACCATGGTTCAGCCCTGGCGCGCAAAATTCCAGTTCGCGAGCGCAAATTACTGCAAAGCAAAATTGGATCTTGATAAATCCGACCCATTGTGGATTAACCGATCTATCTTCAAGTATCACACGACAACCATCACCAAGACTTCTGTAATGAGGTTTTACTGGCTTTGGTTATAAACACGTACACGACAGTGACTGGTGCTGTGTAACGTCCCTACTCACCACATCAGCAGGGTTGCCAGATCTCACTGACTCATGTGTTCCAGCCAAAATGTTCATAAACCATCTGGATATACGAAATCTCACCCAATTTGAACCAAAGTCTATTGATCTCTTAGGCCATAAATCTAAAGAAAATTTTTTTTTTACCAATAGACGGCCATTCTAAACTGCCAGATTGGGAAACATCATGCACCGCAACATATTTTTGCAAAATATTTTAACATAAATTTGCCAAATATAAGAAGAACATCGTAGTTTGGTTTAAAGAAAGCATTTTAGTTTTATTGTAATTCAAGTTTGTTGCAAGGATTTTACAGTTTGAAGAAATAGAAAATTACACCATATGCCAACCGTCACAATGATGTGCATGACAAGGAAGGGCTATATATACCGCATGCATAAAGTGTCAGTTTGGTGTCTTTTGAGTTTGCTATGAGATGCACATGACTTTGTAGCGCTGCATTTGACTTCCAACATCACCTTTATGCGGTGCTGTTTGTCTCTTTAGCATAACAAGTAGGGGAAACCTGAGCAGTAATCAATTTTACCCCTTCAACCATTTTTGCATAAAATCTCCAACAACTCATTACACTTACAGTGGAGAGTATTAATACCTGCTCCTCAGCTGCTCAGTTTATAATATCTGCATGTGTGAACAAGCTGTCAAGCTTCTCAGAGGAGATTTCATAAAATCGGAGAGGATGTGAGAGCTCTTGAATGTCATTAGCAGGTTTAACATTCTTGTCATGATTTTTTTTCTGAGTAGTGTCCTTTGTTTTTATTTTGAAACAACTGTTTTTGTTATGATCTTAAGATTTTCTGTTCTGATGGTGGGCAAAAACATTTGTCTTCACCTATATTTCAGCCCTGTATAAACTTGTAGCTGAAGAGGAACCTTGCCCTTCATCTGTACACACCGGGGCAAAAAAACAAAACATATTTTTTACAAAGTTTTCTTCTGCTTCTGATTTATTGCATCTGAGACTGACTAGACAGCTCTTCAAGCAGCTTCTTTGACAAGAGCTACTGCCCTCAATTGAATACTGCCATCATCTGCTTTGGTTCCTTCAGCGCCTTGAAAATTATGACGCACAAGCCATGCCCTACTAAAACACCATCAGTCACTGCTTTTATGAGAATGTCTCTATCTCTCCTGACCACACACTGGAATATACAGTAGATGCTTTACTGCTCTTGTTGAGTTTACAGTGCACATTCACCTGCAGGCTCTAAAGATTTCATTTTAGAGGGATCAAGGAGGAAAAACTGTCAGTATTAAAGCACGATCCCCTTGTAAAAATGGGATTGCTTCTTCACTTTGAGGAAGCAATTCAATTTATTTATATTTTTTATATTGTTAAGTTAAATAAAAGAGGATCTGGGGTCTTACATTTTATAAATTGTCTTTATTTTAAATAAAAGTTCTGCAATAAATGTCACACATGCAAATTCGAAAAGTGTAACAAGATTCAATTTCACCCTTATCTTTCTTTAAGTTTAGTTTAAAAAAAAAAGATCTCTTTGAATACAATATTAAATGTTGTGATTGCATCATCCATCTTTCAATTTAGATACTCAGAGATTAAATAATAATAATAATAACTTAACATTATTGATCTCACATTGGAGAAATTTACCTTTGCATTTAACCCCTCCCCTTGGGGAGCAGTTGGCTGCCACTGTGTGGCGTCCAGAGAGCAGTGTGGGGTTAAGGTTCTTACTCAAGGACCCAGAGTGGAGGCTGTGGAGATCGAACCATGTACTTGCAACCTTCCCAGAGCACAAGCACACTGCTCTAACCACTAGGCCAACACGCCCCCTTAATGTCAAATAACTCTTCGAATGGAAGGATCTTGGATGAACTAAGAGTTTGCCCTCCCATGCCTTATGACTCTGCAGGCTGTAACTCTGCAGTCAATCACCACTGCATCACAAACGCAAGTTAAAACTCAGCTATGAAGAGGAAAAAACAATATCTTGGTAATAATTTATATTTAGACACATTGATATTTTATTGTAGCATTATACTAATACACTTATACAAAATTACAGACATTTCTTCAAACATCTTTATCTCTGCAGCCAGCAAATGATAGATAATAACAATACCCTTAAAGCATTCCCCACACAGGCTATCCTATTGGACGTAAACTTGCAGATATTACAGAACTTAATGAGGAAACCGGGTCTAGATCACTCCATGTTGGCTAATTGATAATAGATCAATTTCTAAGCTGCCTTTTGCATCAAAAAATTAAGAGAAATTTGTTTTCTGTCAGTTACAAATTTACCTGATTGAGAATTAAATTCATAAAACATTTCATTATGGATTTATAGCTCATCATAGTACTGAAACGCTTTACTGTCAGTCGTTAATAATATCTTGTTGGATGTGATTCAGGTACCTAAGCGGTCTTGGTTCTGCTTCTGCCTTCAGCACTTTTGATCACAGTATCCTAATATTACTTCTTAATCCTTTTTGTAGGCATTCAGTACACTGTTATCGACTGGGTGATGATTTTTTTTCTGCACCCCTTTATAATGTGAGGTCCCACAGGGCTCAATTTTCATTGTATATATTGCCTTTAGGTTTCATTCTCAGGATATATGGAATTGCTTTTTCATGTCTATGCTGACGATTGTCAGCTCCATTTGCCACTGAAGCTGGGGGAAAGCCCTTTGGGACTGATTGGAAGATATTAAAGCTTTGCTATTCCTGAACCTTTTTTATTCTTTTTTTTTTTTTTTACTAAATATATTCCAGGCTTAAATAGTATGTTTTAGCCAGTCTTCCATCTGTTAAAGTCATATGAATTATCAGTCATTTTAAAGGAAAAATGGAAGTCATGAATCATTATGCAAAAGTTCTATCCAGCTACTTAAAAACTATAGCTTAAAAAACAAAATTACATTCATTTAATCAGAAATTTATGTGCTGTAAATAATTGTGGATACTACAGTATATATTCTGAAAAAGTTGTTTATCGTTTATGAATTATGTTGATTTTTTCCTATCTTTGACTCAAAGTAAAGGTTTGATTTAGCTGAAATTGTCATTGTAAGATTCTACTAAAGTAATTTACTGCAAACTTATTTTGGTGACTTTAATTCATCTTAAACGGAGGCCCAAGTAAGTCGAAACATGAATATCTGATTTGGAAACATGGTTACAACTCCAGCATTAAAAACACTGAAAAATGCTTAAAAATGTGTCTTGAATTGTAATGATCTTATTCAAAGATGGAGGGCTGGTAAATTGTGCAAACTGCTACCTGTGCCAGTTTTACACACTGCAAAAATGGTCTAGACATAAGTAAAAATGTCTTAAATCAAGAATATTTACCCTTCATTTTAGTAGGTAAATGGGATGATTTGCCAATGGAATGAGTATTTTTACTCTTAAAATAAGATAATATGCACTTGAAATAAGACAATGCGGTTGCTTTTTCTTATTTTAAATGTAAATTGTCTTGTTCCATTGGCAAAGTATCTCACTTAACTCCTCAATTCAAGAACAAATGCACCTATTTTAAGAAAAAATTACTTATTTAGATTTACATTTTTTGCAGTGCAGTAATGTGGTGCAGACAGCATTAGTGGTTTTTAACATCAGTCCAGAGTAAGACAAAAAAAAGAGTTCATTCAGCAAAACATTTTTTGTTGTCTCAATAAAACTTTTTTATTATTATTATTCTCTTTGGTAGGGCGTAAGGTTTTATCTAATGAAACTCAGCTACAGCAGTAACCTAGATTAAAAGGAAGTATGAGTCAAGAGCTGATATTAGGTCAGTGCCAGTTATGGGAAACTGTGGTTTGAATGGCCTGTATCTTAATTTAGGTATGCAGTTCTGAAACTGTCTTTAGGCTTTATAAAAGGGTTAAAACGTGTCAATTATTGTCTTCTTCAACTTTAAACAATGAGATTAGTCGATAAAAAGAAAAAAATAACAGTAAAAAACAAAAACAGCAGTATTTGGTTTAAAAAAAAGCTCCGAAATATGAGAATGCTTTCAAGTCTCATCGGAATTTACGATTGTTTTTCATACTTCATGTGTTGAAATAGTTTTAGCATACATCTGTTATTACTCCGTGGTCAGATGTATTAAAAATATTGACTGAATGCAATGTTGTTGTAAAAAAATAAATAACTTACGCGATGCGAATCTTTATGTTGAAGATAAGGCTGTGTGCGTATTTAATTTTAACGTGAGCGCCTGAACGCCACTCTGGTAGTTACCTTCCGGGTTACGGTTTGGAAATATTTCTGATGTGCCGAGAAAGGCGGATCCCCTTTTGTCTTTCAGAACTTCTGTTGGAGCAATTTTTGCTTTTTAGTCATCGACCGCTTCATTGTATTTGACAAAACGTTGCAGCGCTGCACATTTGACAGCCTTCTATATCTTGGGTGTTGCTCCTAGCGGCCATTAGAAGAGTGTTAGTCCACTGTTAGCGAGCTAACTTTTTACTGCATTACAAGGAAGGTGCAACACGCAAGATCATGGCAGATAAAGAGCTAATTTGGGCTTTAAAAACCGGAGATTTGGACGAGGTTAAAGCCAAGCTGGTAACGGTAGGAATGCTGTTTTAACTTTAATTGTTATTTTCCGACAAGTGTTAGCTTTAGCCGAAAGTAAGAGGAAAAATAGGTTTTGTAGCCTTTCATGCTAGCCGGTTAGCTACCAGCGTTACGGACATTACATGTATAATTTATTGCAAAACCGGCAAGTGGGAACTTCTACGCGTAGCTAAAATTTAACAGCAGCTTAAAATTATTTAATTGGTGCTAACAGTTAAACTTCCTGCTAAAGCAGAAGTCTGTTAGCATCCACATAAGTCGTCGATAGAAATTGCTGTATCGAAAAACATAAATGTATTTGTTGTGTTTGTTACAGTTGGACAGCAGTAATTTATTGTTAATCAATAGTTATGGGGGTTTGGTTTAGTTAATTCTAAGTTTACTCAGCGTGCATGATGATTAATCTATGGCAACCTGTTGGTAAGCTAGCCAACAATAGCACTGACAGCTAACTCTAGTGCTTATAGTGTTGCACCACCAACGAGTTAAATGTTTGTTTTATGTACATGTGTTTTATAAACTAGTCTAGTGTTTTTAATGGGTTGAACACGTTTTTAAAGTGCGCTTTTATGTTTGTAATTAAAAGCTAGCTGGCTAACCAACCAGACAGGCCAAAAACCCAGCAGTGTCTGGATTTGGAGGGCGGGGATCCCAGCTGTCGCCTTAGACGGTGGGCTTAACCATGTCAAATTTAGCTTAACAGGAAGGAATCTAAATGTACCTTGGTGATATATTGTCCTCATACTATTCTTATAGATTTGCAAAAATTAAAACTGTAAGCTTATTTCCTTATTTAGATACCAGATGTGGTATGGAAGGTTTAAAGGAGTGAATGTGCAAATGCTTTTCCTTTTGAATAGATGTTAGTCTAAGTGACTTTGACAACTTTTATTATCATTTCATTTTGTACAGCTTTCATTACATTTCCATTCCTTAAAGTGCAGCAGTGATCAAATGTTGACAGTTTGGGATTAAAGTGCCTACTCTAATGAAGTTTTAAGACCTTCATTCTTTATTTTCCCCTCTTAGCAGTTGCTATTAGCGTTTGATCGGTTTGCATCCTGAGCACAAAGGTCAGCATGTTATTCTCATAAAGTTCAGCATAAGCTCTTTAGTATGGTGTAATAAAAAAAACAGTTGTTTGTTTGTTTGGAGTGTTGGCTCTGAGTCAAACAGGAGCATATCTAACAAAGAAACAAAAACAAACATTTTTTGGAAAGTTACTCAGAATTTAAGCAGATTCTTGACTATACTATACATATACATACAACTTTTTCAAACTGTCTTTGCATAAGAAAATAAAAGTGTTGAATGACCGGCGCATAAGTGTAACCAATAGTCATGCTCAACAGATTTAAATAATATTAATAATTTAACTTTATTGATCCCACATTGGAGAAAATTACCTCTGCATTTAACCCATCCCTTTGGGGAGGAGCGCGGTGCCTAGGGATCAGTGTGGGGTTAAGGGTCTTGCTCAAAGACCCAGAGAAGCAGTCTGTGGTAGTGGGGCTCGAACTCATAACCTCAGGATTCCAAGCCCTAACCACTAGGCCTCCACTACCCCCTTAAAATGGCGTGTGCAACCAATTTGGAGTCCAGAAGAAGAGTCTCATATTTGCTTGTGAAGGTATTGATGAAGACATTTGTTAAAGTCGTAGGGCCAGTTAGTTATACGTCAGCTCATACACCTAAATTTGACCAATCATATATCAATGGTCATCTGTCAGTCAAATTTTTTTCGGTCATAGCATCTTGATAAACAAGATTTGGGTTTTTATGCAAAAAAAGCACCAATTTTTGAATATTTCTCTATGAAATGGTTTAGGCCCCATAGAACAAAACATGTTTTTCTGCAAAACATGCCTTTAAGTGTTGCCACAAAATGTATACATACCACAATGGTTTCACGCCCTGAAAGGTCATTTACCTTTAAAAGAAAATAATGGGTTTTACAACCTCCTCGTCCACCCACTTCATTGAAACCATGACATGAAGCTACTACCTAGCAAGTAACCATTTCAGTTCCTCACTCAGTTAATGAAATGGACTACATAACCAATTTTAATGTTTTGGAAATCTAGGACTTTATATTCACTTTGAAAAATTTGTTTATTTTCCTGTTTTTTATGTCTTAAGGTCATAGCATCTTGATTCATATGTCACAGCAAACATACGCAACGGTTGAAATTTGAAATAAGTAGGGTTGTCACCATACCAAACTTTTCAACTCGATACCAAGGAAAATATTCGATACTCGATACCGTTTTCGATACCACAAGCATAAAAACAAATTCTAGAGAAATATTTTCATTAATAAATAAAATACAATAAATAAATACAATAAAGGTTGTATGCTGTGCACAATATTAAGCAAGCTTGATAAAAAGCACTTATAAAATTAAAATCAAGTGTTCCTTCCTTGTCTATAAGCTTTTGCACACATAACAATGACACTAGCCAAACCGGTTAAGAAACAAAAATAATTCTCAGCAGCTGCACATTCTTACCTGAAAAAAAAGTCTGAAACTGAAAAGTGCACACATAATTATTCAATCACACAGTGTTCTGAAGTGCATTGTCCTCTATTCTGCACTTTAGATGAATGACTGCTCAGGTGCCACTGGTTGTGCACTGTATGTCGATACTTTTAAAATATGAGTATTGTATCCGGATACGTTTCATGTGTCGATACTTTTTGAGTATCAATACTTTTGACAACTCTAGAAATAAGAATAATTTCCTTTTCCAGTGTTCACGAAGGGATGGGCGTCTGTGTGATCTTCGGCGGGCGTAGAGCTAACAGAACTATATGCAGCGTTGCGAGGCAAGGGGCTCAAACATGTATGGCTGGAAGCCTTCTACACCAAACCAAGCTTCTGCAGCCCTGGCGTCCTCTTCCACAACATCTTACGTCCCCGCTTTCCTCCTCTAAATAAAAAAATGGATGGCGGAGGAGACTCATCCCATGACCTTTGACACAAAACTCTCTTCCTCTTGCATGGTTCTGCTGTCCATGGCGTTCCTTCCCATTGGGAATAGTGGTGTTGAAACAAAATAATGTCGTAATGATGCATGCACGTGATTCTAAATTTTAAAGTGATCTACAGCATCGATTCTTGACGCTAAGTATCGATTATTAATTTAAAAAAATTAATAAATAAAAAATTGCATGAATGTTTGTGCGAACATCAGCCAAAAACAAGTGTAATACAACTTCCAGTCCAGTAGATGTAATTTCTTGCCGGATGTGTTGGCCTTACACTGCTGCTTTGTTACACTGCGCATTTCGACGCGGGATACTGCCGCCAATCATTAAAAACAAAAACATGGAGGAGAAAATATTGCAATGCATGCCAATAATTTTAAGTATCGTGATACATGCGGTGATAGAAGATAAGCATGCGTGGCCTGTGAATGCATTGATCTCTGAGATCGAATCGTGACTTCTTTGGCAATACCCACCCCTAATTGGGAACCTACTAGCATTAAGTTGCTAACAGGTTAGCAAGATGCTTCAGTGAAACTGGCATACCGCACTGAACTTGCTTGTGAACCTTCCGTCACAACAACACCACCCTCTTGATAAACGACCAATCACATTCACTTTATTCACCCATGTAATGTCGTGCACCACTCGAGAAAATTTTTACGACTGTAACAAAATTAAGTTCTTCTTTACACATAAAGGGAAGTTAAAATGTGCTAAAATAGAGCTCTACCAAAAATAAGCTGCTGGGTCTTTGAAATGTTCTGATCGTTTATCAGTTTGACAAACAGTAAAATGTTATCGGTTTCTTTATATTTAACCTTGTCCAATAAAAGTCAGGGACATGCTTTGATCCATAGATTGCAATGTTATTTTAATTCTTTAATTACCTTTTTTGTTGTGCTCAAAACTGCTATAGTGATCAAAGAACCCGATAAAGTTTTTTTGTCTTATAGTTCTTAGGATAAAAATTGCAATCAGTCAAAATTTGAATTTGCAGACCAGTCCATACAAACCTAAAATCTGCTTTGCCCAATGAAAGCCTGAACATGGCGTCTTTATGCTAAAATTAAGAATACCTTTAGATCATAGAATGGTTTTTATCCCTTCCATTATTCTTTAAAAAACCTTTGGGGTGGCAGAACATACTTGGACATGTGATATTCTGAAGAACTTTAAATATTGCTGATTCTTCATTTAAAAAACAGATGATCAGTTCAAATGTATAATTACAGCTTTTAATTTGGAGCAAAATTAAGTTGCAGTCATGAAGTTTCAAACAGTAAGTAGTTTCCTTTGCAGGTCTGAATATAAATATATAATATACTATAATCCTTTTTCCATTTAATCAGTTTCCAGAGCCTTAGCCATTGATGGTAACAATTAAAAACTATTAAATGAGGCTTAGATTCATTATCCATCCCTGCTAAGCTCCCAAATGAGGAATCATGTTCATTACGTCAAAGTTGACCTTCAGTGTAGTTTGTAGGTGAGTGGGTGACAGTGGTGCTGTGGGGATTATTATATGATTCTGAATCAGCGGGACATTACATTTAAGGTTTTGGGACTAATATGCTGTAACGTGCGTTTCAATTCAGCAATAGTAAAACCTTTGCTTTGCAGGTATTCAGCAGAGCTGATGTTCAGATTATCTAGCACACTGATGTCCTTTTCTACTATCTAAAATCAAAATGCCTCATCTGAGATAGAATTAGATAAGGATCTGTGTGAATCATGTAGCGAAACTATAATTTCTGTTTCATTAAAGTGGATACGTTTGCCAAGTAATTACAGAGCAAAGAAGGGAAGTTAAAAACCCTAACATACTTGGAAAGCCCTCAAAAATGAGATGCATTTTATGTAATTAACATATATAGTTACTTTAGCATTCATCCGGATCTCAATAAAATTGCATTTGATATTTTATTGAGTTTTAAACCAGTTCGCTAAGATAACACTGGCCCACCCTCCTAAGGTTTCCTAATATCAAACTGCTGTCTAGGGGGATAACTTCTCTGCCTGCCTACAAATATCAATTCACAGGGATCTATCTCTTTGTTAATGCTTTGGCATCACTTGCCTTTATTTTTGTGTAGAAAGTCAGAGAAACATGTTTTTTTTTTTTTATTTAGGATGTCACATTTCATTGGTGGTGTTACCGGAAGGTCAGTTGCTTGGTATGTGTGTGTGTGTGTGTGGTTTGTAGGCTAAAGAAATGAGGAAGCAGGCCAAGGTGTTTCTCGGTTTTGTGTCAAAAGCAAAGTTTAACAGGCTGTTTTTATAACTACAGCAACGTAGGTAAACAAAAGGACATGATGCCAGTATTTTACTTGCATAAAGTGTCAATACTTAAAATTTTCATCAGGCACAATAAGCCCTTCCTACTGTGCTGAATGTTTACAGTTTGCCTGAGTTTCAATATCTCGTCCAAACAACATGCTTTCCTCTTTTTCAGGCTGAAGATGTAAATCGGACCCTTGAAAGTGGAGGGAAGCCTATTCATGTTGCTGCAGACTTTGGCCAATCGGAATTGATCGATTACCTTCTTAGTAAGGGAGCAGAAATCAACGTAAGAGATGCCATCACAATAGTTCACAATATGTTTGCATTCATTTGCCTACTGTCTAGTGTTGCCATAAACACAGAGTATAACTGCTCTCTTCTGCTTCCCTTACCACTCAGTGTTCCTACTCAACATTGCAGAATTGTACACTTTCTCTGCTACTGTTTGTTGGTTTATACAAAATCAGGTGGTCTGTTTTATTTTTTTCATTCATCGGCTAGTGCCCTAGCTAAAGCTAGTTAATGAACATCAGTTATAAAGTGTCACCACAGATTCTGACCTATATTTTGATCCAGACTTTAACTGTAGATGAAAAAGCTTTTTATCATTTTATTAAAGCTCCTGGTTTATATTTAGGGCCGCTATCCGACCAGAATATAGTCGTCTGTCCCAGATTTTTAGTTATTTCCATTGTTTGATTGTTTGCTTTGTATTTTATTTTATCCCCAGTTTCTGAACTCTAGTCCCTACTAAATAAAATACCCTGACTTGTTATTATATGAATATTGAAAAACATCTACACAATATGATGCTTCCACCACTCTGTATACCATGGAATTAGGGCTGAAACAAATCGGTTTAATCGTGATTAATCATTTATTGTAACAATCGTTAACTAATTCAGTAATCAATAAATCATTAACTAGAGAAAAGAGACTGTAAAACATGCATTTAGCTGACAGAGCAACACACAGAGCAGTAATAATACCCAGATTATAAAAAAACACAGAGCAGTAATAATACCCAGATTATAAAAAAAATATGTAAACATTTTGCATTTAAGATAAGAAAAAAAAATCCTCTGTCAATATGCTCTATGCAAAACTCCTCAAGTGGAGAAGTTTTAGTTCCACCTGGTTTTATTTAATAAAAAAGTCTTATTTAAAGAATCTTTGGCTTGGATCTTGGATAATTGGATCTCTGGCTATCTGATTATTAATCCATTAATTAATGTGGAAAGTAGGGCTGGGGCGATAATTCAATACTGATATATATGCGATGTCGATAGGCGATTATTGTGCAATAGAAAAAAAGAGAGTCGATAAGCGCGGAACTTTCCTTCCCTTCTCATTGTAGCCACAAGCTTTGTAGGTTTATGCTAGTCACTACTTCATCTCCCAACCAATCACAATGGTGGACCCAGGCACGCGCCGTCACCAAAGCGCCGCCCCTCTCAAACCACAACACAGAGCACATGAAGATGTAGCAGCAAGGCGGAAAGAAAATTGTTCCAAAGAAGGGTTTTTGTAGTGCGCCGGTTTGGCAGTATTTAGGTCATGGCAAGTCGGACAAAAACAAACCACAGTCATCTAGCCAAAATGTGTAGCTGGGGAACCAGTGAAAACCAAGTCTGATAACACAACCAACTTTTTTTTTATCATCTCAACGCTCACACCCGCAGGAGTGCGAGCTGTGTAGGCCCGGCGGCTCTCCTCCGAGGAGTATGTATATATATATATATATATATATATATATATATATATTCAGTTCTGGGCAATTTCCCACATAGTTCTAACAATGGAGAGAAAAATGCTGAGGGGCCAGCAACTTCAAATTAATAACTCAGGGTAAAGCAGGAACGCGGGTGGCGGCGGGGGCGGGGGGTGGTCCATTTATTTATTTGTTATATTTATTTTGGTCACTTTTCTGGATTTACTTTAGTTTATTCTTTGTCAGTATTTAATAACATAACTCACGTCTCTTAAGTTATTTTTTCTTTAAAACAATTCTGTTATGGTTAAAAAGTTGGTTAAATAAAGATTTAATTAGAAGTCTGTGTTTGTGTTCTTTATTATAATTAAATCATTTAGCAATATCATAAACTGTCCAGGCAGAGCTGCACATAAAATATGGTTTCAAATTTTTTCAATAATTATCGATCAATATGCATTTTTTTTTATCGATAAGCTTTTTTTCTATATCGCCCAGCCCTAATCGAAAGATTAATCAATTTGCAAAATAATCATTACTTGTAGCCCTACATGGAAGTGGTGTGCTCAGGGAAATAGTTCAGCTTTCTGTTACTAGTAATATTTTATTGGCAGAAAATTCCACTTGGCATGTGACTTATTGGAAACATTTCTTATCATTATCTTTTAGTTTTCAGTGTTAATGTCATAAAGTCACTTAAGATTTCAGAGAGTTTAAATACTTTTTAAAGACTCTACTGCCTGCTCCTGTTATTGAAGATTTGTACCTTGTTCTGTCTCCACAGGCTTTAGACAAGCATGGCTTCACTCCACTATTGCTTGCCTGTTTTGAGGATCATTATAGTGCTGCTAAGCTCCTGATTGAAAAGGTAGGTACCTCATTTTCTGCATGCATTCATGAATGAATATGTAAATGTGCATTCCCTGATGTCTTTCTGTCATCTATACTTGTTGATGTCAGATGCTCCCCAGTTAGTGCTGATGAGGTAACTCCTTGGACAAAAGGCCCTTTAACACAGTTCTATGCAGTCTGTGCTAGAATGTCCAAAGTGCATTGTGTCACATGCTGCCCGTTCTCCTCTAGGACTATCATTCATGGTTGTACAAACCTTTATGTAAAATTCTACTAGTGTGTTTTTTCTTGGGTATTTACCTTGGATGTAACCATGCTTGGTACTCTGTCATGTTCATATTGAAAATTTAATTGTGAGCCGAGATTTCTACTTTGTTTCTCTCAGCGTAAAGCTGCCAGACATGACATGAATAAGAACGTGGCATTTCTTACCGACTGAGCTGATAAAGAGTTTGTGCTTTTGCCGTTCTCTTACCCGTTTGGCACAACTACATACATGACTCAACAAAAAATGTTACATTTCCTGTTTAATTTGGTTGTTGTTGGGTTTTGTCAAAGTGAAAATAGAGCCAGATTTCACATGTTCTTGAAGGGTTTAAAGGGTTTGTCTTATATAAAGTAATATAAATTCCAGTTTATAATAGTGAACCAGATTTTAATCTCATAATACTCTCTACTAAAATGCATGTTATCTAGTTTACAACCATGAAAGATTTATGTTCTGTTTGTTGTTTATCTTTGTAGGGTATCTTCAAGAAATTAAAAACCAGTAAAGGAAATTAACAAAAAGATAGGATGGCTTAAAGTAAGAAGCATGATCTGGGAAGGATCTATTTTGAAAAACAACTTAATTTATTTTTTCTCTGGTTTGTATAAAGTACAAATCAATCTGTCATTCTGTTAGATCTAGACTGGTTTTGTCTTAATTTCCATCTGGTCTGCTCTGCTGCAAAGCGTGTAGGTGCCTAAAATCATGCTCTGACCACAAAATAAAGGTAGAAGTTAGACCAAAGCAATTGGAAGAAGCTTTATAGCACCATGTACAACTAAAGGGACGGTTATCCTCCCACAGCAGTGTGTCGCAGTAAGCTTGTCGCAGATATTTTTGATTTATGCCCAATTTCGAAGCATGGTCTGCTTTAAAAATGTTGGCCGTGTGATGTGACAGTATTTTTGTTTTTCCTGTGGTTTATCAAACACAAAATCTAGTAATTTTCCACTTAGCTCAGCTATACTGTGTGACAGATACTCCCATTCTGAAAGACTGCATGATGTGATGTAGCAAACTTAACAAAGGCTGCTCTGTATTGTGCGTGTTTATATTAGAGAGATGAAAAGATGGACGTTGGTGCATAAACAACGGCCTTTTCTCAGCTTTGATAACGGATGGCTCCCCCTAAACTGTTTTATGGAATTAAACTTATAAAATGGTAAATAACTCAGCAGGACATTTTGTCTTTGTCATTTTACTGTGTACAAAGACACTGCCACTTTTAGTCACTTATGAATGTGGTCAGTTCAGTTGCATTTCTCAAAGGGTTTTTAGAAAGAGGAAGTTTGTATAGGATATCTTGCAGGGAAAAGGGTGTTATTGTGATAAGAGTTTCCTCTTGACAGTCAGTTATTTTTAGTCTCTTTCCTTTCTCTACACAAAGTTTTGACTATTTAGTACAATCAGGGAGCAACATTTTAAAAAACAGCAGTTCAGTAGCCAGTCAGTTGGATGGATATTATTACTTTATACCAGGGGTGCTCAAGTCAAGTTCCATCCTTTGCCTTTTAGATGTATCGCTTCTCTAAGTCACCTGAATCTAAAGGCTCAATCCCTTCATTTAGCTCAGCAGAGGCATGGTAATCTAACCTGACTCCACCAGATGGATTTGCTCGCATATCCATCTGGAAAATCTTCCGTTGCAGTAATTTTGGGA
>JAGKQL010000003.1:3316214-3380984 GCA_018398635.1 Cyprinodon brontotheroides | reverse complement strand
AATTACTTCAACGGAAGGTTTCCAGATGGATATGCGGAGCAAATCCATCTGGCGGAGTCAGGTTACATCCCCTTGGGGAGCAGTGGGCTGCCATTGTGTGGCGCCTGGGGAGCAGTATGGGATTAAGGGTCTTGCTCAGGGAGCCAGAGTGCAGGCTGTGGGGATCGAACCCGGTACTTGCAACCTTCTCAGAGAACAAGCGCACTGCTCTAACCCCTAGGCCAACACTCCCAGTTGTAGTGGCATCAACTTCTAGAATAGAGGATTCAAAGAAATCTAAAAGCAGGCTGTGACGGGTAATTTATCCTTTCCTAAAAATATATAAACAGAGATAATTCTATGTATTATTAACTGCTCAAACGCAAAGGTGGAAAGTGTGACATATTTAATCAACCGACTGAAGGTGAATCTTTGTTTTTTTTTGTCAGGTCAGAATATGTTTAGAAATAACAAAATATGTGAAGATTTCAGAAAATTATTTTGGGATGAAAGAAAACAGTGACATGAATGCAGGTACTTGATGATACAGCTATTTTATAAACTTTAGCTGGTAGTACACACAAAAAAGACAGAATTCTAACAGTTTATAGACCAATAGACTAATATTAATTACATGTCGGAGGATTTTAAAACACAGGGCAAGAAAATAAGAGACAAAGATGACGAACACAAGTAATTCTGAGGATGATCAAGCTTTTTGTCTTTAGTTTTATTTTTCTTTCCTACCTCATTTTAAAACCAAAACTACTTCGATATTTTTAACACGATGGAGCTCTTTAGTACTGGTTCTGGTTAGAGGGGGTGTTTTGACTGTTTCAGATTGAAACAAAAACAGTTAACCAGACTACTTTGGAGTAGAGACTGACATTTTTTCGGGAATCTCACGGGATTCCCGTGGGATGGGAGTCAGTATTAGTAACGATCACGTGATTGGGACGGTACAGGATTAAACATTAACGGGAGCAGACGGGAGCGGGAGAAAACCAACAGTAACTAAAAAAAACTAGGATCGATGCCAAAAAATAAAATAAAAAGAAAAAAAATCCAGTTCTCGCGCCGCCATTTTGTAGTTTTTTTCCTTGAAGCCTACACTATAATGCAAGTCAAAAAAACTACACGACCCAAAAACCAACAGTGCTTCCGCTCTGAGTTTTTCACCCGCGCTCAAAAACAACAATGGAGGGACCAACAGTTACTACAGTAAAAAACTTAACTGACCCTTCATAGAAATTCAGATTCAATGTATTGGCAGAAATCGCATTGAAGACAACAAGAATGGGAGTGGTGCAGGAGCGGGAGTCATTCTGAATGGGAGCAGGATGGGAGTGGGAGTAATTTCACCAGGAGTGGGACGGTACAGGGTTTAGATTTCTTCTCTGGCCCGGGATCGGGACGGGATACAATTTGTTTCTGTGGGAGTGGGACGGGAAAGGAGTGAAAATCCACTCCCGTGTCAGTCTCTACTTTTGAGCACAGAGTCCAAACCATTTTCTCTTGAAGAGCTGACTCCCAGGGGCAGTTCAGGTCAGGGGAAGCTTCAACCACCTCCTCAATCGGTTGGCATTAGCAATTAGGGGTGTAAATAATAATCGTTTTGTATCGGTGCATCGATCCAACAGCCGACGACCCGATGCATCTACACGTCCGCAAGACAGCCGATTCGTGTTTTTTTTTTTTTCCTCCGGTCTATTTTTATCCATTTGCTCATGGACGTAATTCTCCCTCCCATGCTGCGGTGGCGCTAAACCTATTTTGCCCTCCTACCTCGCTTCCTGGTTATACTCTTACAGCAGTGTGTCGCAGTGAGCTTGACACAGACATTTTTAAATTATGCTCAATATTGAAGCGTGGTCTGCGCTACACGCTGTGGGTCTAGATACGGCCGAGGCGATGAGGAAGTGGGGGCGAGTTTAGTCCGACGACGGAGGGACATGAGGGCAAAAAGAGCGGAGATCCAGGTGGAAAAAGGGTCCCAGCGTTCTCGCGCACCTCACTCTTCTAGCGGGTCAAACTTCACGAGTTGTTTTCCGCAATTTCGGTCATAAAAACAAAACAAGCCGGCCGCCTGTCTGCGGCACTGTCTGCGGTCAGCTACAATTTGGGAGAGGAGCAGCAGAGCGTCTCTGAAGGGGGCGGGGTATTTTTTGATAGAACTTTTCTACTTCTGTTATTTGCTGTTGTTTCTAAAAAAAAAAACGATATTACAGCTTTCATTGATTTATTTCAAACTTGAAACTTTGTTTAGCCTGTAAGGTGTAAAAAAAAAAAAAAGATTAAAAATTAACCAATTAATCGATGAATTGAATCGAATCGCATCGTGGTGTATTCTTAAGTATCGAAAATAATCGAATCGTTGGGTCAGGAAATTGATACTGAATTGAATCGCCATGATGGATGTGATTTACACCCCTATTGGCAATCTTCTAATGACTTAAGGCTGATTAATACTCAGAAACCAGCTCATCTGCGTGTGTGTCGCAGTAAACGCAAATATGTCCCCGACCCTTCCGCAGACACTCTGATGCGCTTCTCCAAAATTGTAGGTGACCGTAGACAGGAGGCCTCTGATTGGTTAAATCTACATCCACTCTACACTATGCGTATCTCTTGTTTGGCACCTTACTGACTTGTTTTGTTTTGCCATTGTGGAAAACAACTTGTGAAGACGGACCAGCTAGAAGAGCGAGGCGCCCGCTTTTTCCACCTGGATCCCCGCTCTTTTTGTCCCTTCGTTATCGTACAAACTTGTCCCCACTTCCTCACCGCCTCAGCCATATCTAGACCCACAACTAGTTCCTGATTGTCCCTGTTCCGTTGTGGCGTGGAATAACATAGAGCAGACTTCAATATTGGGCATAAATCAAAAATATCTGCATCATACCTGCGATAAGCTCACTGCGACACACTGCTGCCAGAGGATAACCAGCCCTTTATACTATTTTGGTTTTTCCTGACATTTTCCTTATGTTTAACTTTTTAAGCAAAAATCGTCCTGTGGTAAAATCAAGAATGAAACTGATGTTTTAAATTCTGAACTAATCCCCTAGATTAAGCTGTATTTGCAAACAGAACAGATAATTTTAAAAGGGTAGCTTGGTTTGAAAGGTGCATCACTGCTCCAAGAATAAAAACTTTGTGTCTTATAGCTTCATGTCCATATCCTGAGGACTCTTCAGAAACTTTTAGATGTTGGGCGGAATTATAAACTCCCCCTTGATAGTAATGCTGCCTGTCCACATGACGTGAGATGGTAATGAATAATCTGCCGAGGGTTTCTGAGCGGTAGAGACAAATCAATAGCAGCGTGTAGCAGAGCTGTAGGGTGTGAAGTGTTGCATCAGGTCATGTCAGGCGAGCGTGTTCCAGAGGAAGACGGCGGATGTGGAGATGAAGCTGCGGTGTTGATCAGACTGAGAACAAATACAAATCAATTAAAGCAACGTGAGAAAACATTACTGCAAAATGGCTCCGCCACACTCTGACAGCCTCATACCCGCCCGCATCTCTCACCATCGGATTTCTGCTCATTTAAATTACATTCAACAAGAACAACTGGGGAATACTAAGGTCTGCCTTCGGTTGACAGTTACATTCTTACGTGATACAAAAAAAGCCACTTTTTCCCTCTTTGTTAAACCAGTAAATATGCTTGGGGGCTGCAGAATAAGGTGTGTAATAGAGGCTGACTAACAAATAAGAAAGAAATAACTTTTTCCTTTTTTTTTTTTTTTATTGCTTTGATGCAAGAGCGTCAAAGATAGCCTGAGGTTCCGCAGGCTATCTTATCCTACCCAGGATCATTAGTTTAGCATCATCATTTGATGTTTGGGAGCGGTCACACACTGAGGAGATCAGGGGTTTCCCTCCCTGATAAGCTTTTCAGAAACAGTCTCACAGCTTGACACACAGTTCATCAAGATTTGTGAAAGTTTAGCTGAGCTTAGTGCCCACCTGCTGTTTTTCAATCACATCTGCAACAAATTACCTTCCAAAGGTGTTTTCCCGCTACAAATTATTGCTGAACTATTGTTTTCATTCAAAATAAATAACAAAAAAAAATGTCATTCATCTCAACATACTCAACATATACTCACTTCCCTCTAGGTAACAGCCTAATTGATTTCAGAATGTCTTTACAGTAATTACCACATGTGATAATTAGCATACATGCATGCACACACACACAGAATTTACACTGAGCCACTGTTGTGATCAACTTGCTCAAAAAGCTGCTTAATGAAGTAGCAAATCCAAATCATTTGCATAATTAATACAGACTCCTGATTGCCTTTCGGGCATCTCTGGCTGTCTCTCTTTGAAACCAATTGTTCTCTTTTCACCTCACGCACTGGTTTACTTTTCAGCTCATTTCAACAGAATCTTTCATCTGTTCCCCCAGTCGTAGTTCGGTTGTGACATTTTAAGGGAGGCAAACATTTTAAAACGTCCCAAACTAAAGTTGATCCGCTTGAACGAAAACCCTTGCTGCATTTTCAGAGTCTGTCATGACCTGGCCTTAGGCAAGTGACAAAACATAAAAATCTCAAAGGAGAAAACAAGGAAAAAATTGTGACAAATCATGAAATTATTATAATGTAATGCATTTGTTTTCTATTGAGTCTGGAAGATAGAGGAAAGCTAAACAAAAGGTGTTTGTCATCATTATGAAGGAAACATTTCATGCCCACGCACCATTTAAATACAAATTCCTCAGGATAATTGTTTTTGACAGCTCCCCCCATATCTGGGGAACTAATTCAGGACTGACTTTATATTGCACTGAAAATGGGACACTTGTTTGAAACATTTTATGCAATTTGTCTAATTCAAGTTTACTATCAGATGCTGTTTTGGCAAACCCATATGTTCCTCTCTTCAAATCACTGAATTCAGATGTATAAAATCAAGCAGCTAGACATTCAGGATGATCTTAAATCAATGGGTCACTCTCAGGAGCTCAGTAAATTCCCGCATAGTACAGTAGCAGCCGTTGAAAGTGGCCCTTACCAGTCAAATGACAGCCAAATGGCAGCCCACTTCCCTTAAACTCCCAGTAAAATCCCCTCCAACTTCCAGCCACTTGAGTGACTCCCCTCTTCTCCTCTCCGGGCATATTTTTTTACTCTGACTCCACCCTTTCACTGAATTACATGGTCTGACCAGGAGATGAAGCTTCTCTTTAGATCTTAATGTCCACAAATTGTGACAGAAAGAATATTTTAGTACAAATATTGATGTTTAAAAAGGAATTGTAGGGGACCAGCCAAAGGCCTTGGCTGGCTACTACTACTGGCTGGCTACTACTACTGGCTGGCTACTACTGTATAGTCATAAATTACCACTTGTGCAGTAAGTCCAGTCATTTAAAAAACCCTTTTGATATTCCACAGACAACTGTTAATAGCATCATAATGACATTTACTCCCTCAAGAGGTGTTCCAGGCAAGTCTCTCCGGGAGGAGGCCTAGAGGACGACCCATGGCATGCTGGAGGGACTATGGCTATGTTCACACTGCAGGCATTGATGCTCAGTTCTGATTATTTTTGTGAAATCTGATTCTTTTCTGTGGCTATTCACATTTCAAAATATATGCAACTTCTTTGTAATCTCCTGTGTGAACTGCATTAATACAACTTAAGGGTCCTGAATGCGCAGTAGAGGATGCAATGACATCCCAAGCAAATGTGCTCTCTGTTGACGGAAGTAAACACAGATGGTAGAGCTGGAGTACATCTAGCAATCTTTCATTTTTACCCCAACCTCAGCCAGTGGATTAAAGGTATACTATGCAACCGGTGTTGATTTTCCAGCGAGGCTCCCCCCAGAGGGCGAAAGTAAAAGTGCACTGTCGTAAATATGCTCAGCTGTTCTCCTGGTTTCTCCGTCAACCCAGGCGCGGTTATTTTGAGCTTAGCAGACAGGCGAATGCAACGAATCACCATGTCTACTGCGGTAAGTGACTATTTTGTTCCAATTTTCGAGTTTGAAAATTCTCGCTGGTTCTGCCATGATAACTGCACAAATATCGCCACTGCGCTAGCAACGAGCATGCCTTTCCCTGGGGGTGTGTAGCAGTTCTCGCCGAAAAGCAAGACTGACTCTCGCGATGCACGAGACTTCTGAGCCTGTGGGTGCGGGCCGAGGGCTCCTGCAATTGCAAGTATGGTATTTCCCCTACAGACCACCAGGGCAGCCGAGAAAACCTTTGTTCGACCTGAAATGACTTATTTAATCATCCAAAACGTTATGGAACACATTAATTAACTGAAAAATTTTGCATAGTATGCCTTTAACAAAACAATCTTTTCAAGAGGGTTGAAAATAAAGACTGCTCTCCGCATTATCAACCGCCATGGTTGTTGTTTTTCTTTCCGCTTCTTGTGTAGCAAGATGCAGAATAGTGGCCTTTGTTGAGTATTAATGACATTCAGATCGATGAATGCGACCTGGCTGTTCAGACACAGGTTGAATTTGAAAAGGTCTTCTTCAGCTCTCTGAACTTCTGGCCTGTAAACCTGCTCCTGCACCGACTCTGACTTTGGATTCTCCCCCCTGATGCCTCTGCTCTTCAGCGTCTGCTGGAAGGTTTGTTTTTCCCACCGCATGCTGTGGAGAAAAACAAACCTTTCAAGTTTCACTCCTGCCTCTGGACTCAGACTGAACTCATAACCAGGTTAGTGACTCACATGCTCGTTATTGTTTCCACCTCTACAGAGTATCCAGTGATCCTGCCCCAGCTGACGAGTCACTGTACGCTAAGCAGTTAATAAACGCTTGCTGTGAAAACACTCTGATCTGTTTGCTTGAATTCTGGGTGCTAAGTTCTTAGCTTCTCACTTAACCACCCTGGCATTGAAGTGAGCATTATAGATTATTTTTTTAGATTCTAAAATGCAAATTGATGTTTTTCATGTCAGAAAATATCTTACACATTTTCATCTTATATCTCAAGCATTTATACTGTATGCTTTACAGGGATTTTACGTGTAGATAAACAGAAAGGAATCTCGAACTTAAATTTGAGGCTGCAGAATGAGAATTTGGAGAAGGTCAAGGAGTATGAAAGCCTTTGGCACTGTAAATGTCCCTGTAATTGTCCTTTTCAGGACATTATCAAGCCTTCAGCTAGTCTTTACAATGCCAAACATTCTACTCTTAGATGTTAGGTTGTGATTGAATGCGTAGATATCATTGCATGAAATTCTTAAAGTGTATGCTTGAATTCTTTTAATGAAAGAATGAACGACAGCAGAGGAGGTCATCTTTAAATTAAAAATAATCTTGTGACTTGCCTTTCCTCTGCCAGTCAGCTGTCAAATGAATGAAGTGATGCCCCAACTTTCTCTGCATCTCTGCCTCTAAAAAAAGAGATAGAAAAAGATGGGGAGCGCAATGAGCTTCAGATTTACATAATTAGTGTCTTCAGAGTCCACAGAGTGGATATAGCGGACTGCTGCAGACATTTAAAAGCAAGCAGTTGTGCTCCCACATGCCTGCACGTGCATGCATAAGCATAAATCTTTCTGAGGCTACTTACTTATCAGTGCTTCTTTGTTTGCACTTGGAGCCAATGTGCAATGAGCCCGATCGTAATCCTTGTAAATGCCTCAGTGCAAATGTTCTAGGCTAAAAAAGCATTTTGTCACTAAATTGATGTAACCACAATGCTATTAGGGAGATTTTTAATTGGAAATGAAAGTGGATTCATTATTACTGTCATGATGGCTGAGCATGTCAAAGTCCCAGTGTCTGGCAGCCATGGCTGTGCATTCTGCTGATTGTGATAACAGCCTGGAGAGTTATGACACAACATACGTTCTTAGTTTGCACTTTGGTTTTGCTTACTTTAAAAAACTTTGCATTATTAATTAAATGCTTTTTAAAAAAATAAATAAATTACTGAATCATTTTTTTTTCCAAATCGAAGGGTGAAATCCCTGAAGCAGAGACTCATTTTCCTTTTTTAGTATTTTCTTTCGTACAATGATTCGCTGATCTCACACTAAGACTCAAACAGATTACAGGAAACACATGCAGGGGAAAGATGCCCTCTAGATATGAGAAACTTGCACCTGTTTTTGCGTCAGGTCATGGGTTCTCATTTTAACCAAGGACGCTGCATGAATGGGTCATTCCGATCAAAGACAGAGAGATTGGTTAAAAAAATATTTTGAGGTTTCAAAAACAACATTTGAAGCTCATTACTTTTAGTCTATCATTTTAAATTAAGTTTATTGTTC
Source organism: Cyprinodon brontotheroides (assembly GCA_018398635.1). Lineage (NCBI taxonomy): Eukaryota > Metazoa > Chordata > Actinopteri > Cyprinodontiformes > Cyprinodontidae > Cyprinodon > Cyprinodon brontotheroides. Next base: position 3,372,743 of record JAGKQL010000003.1, on the reverse strand, counting down.
TGGTAGTCCATAAAATAATTTACAAGGTATAAATATTGCATTTAAAGAAGCAGCAGCATTTTAAACATGATTTATTTTTAAGTACTTTTATGGATTTCTGTGTTATTGTGTTTATTCATTCAGTTTGACTGAGCTTCTTTGTCCACCTCCCTCATAGCTGACATTCATTCCCTTAATTAACTCACCTGTTTGACATTCCAGCAATTATTTCTCTGTAGTATTTATGCGCTTGGTTTGCTCTCAGTTCTTCCCTGATTATCTGCCATATGATCATGCATTCCTGGCTCCAGAGTAACCTGCTTCTTTTTCTGTTTTTGTGACTTTAATTCCTGGACCTTTGCCGTCTGTAAGAAAATATCTCAGTCAGCATGGGGTGGTCTCATCCTTGCCTACATTTGGTTCCTCAACAACTGTGACTTAGGATTCCAATGCCTTCCTTGACCAGTTTCTAATAAATCCATTAGGTCCGCAGTCCGTCACATTAGTAATCACTAACGCCTTATTTTTTTTTCAGATGCATAAATCAAATGACTCCAGTCTTCAAATGTACCATATATACATACATATATATATATACATAGCTTCTGCACAAAAGAATTGCATATTTTGGTTTCTAAAGATATGTGTACAAACTCTTAAGTTTTACACAATCTAAGCTATGTAGCTTCAAACATGTTCAAAATCAGTTTTTTCTCTAGCTTAAAAAGGTTCAATTTTCAATATTATATATCTTGAGCATAATTAAAAGTGGATCTCTCCAACTCACTCCACCTGTTGTTCATGTTGTGCACAACAATTGTGTAAAATTTCAGATCTCTAGTGATCATTATGAAAGCATGACCCTTTTTGTATGCATAGGGTCCATTCGGCACAATTGATCCATGCTGTGCATTTTCTGTGCACGTGCAGTTCTTTCTCCTCTCACTCCTTAAGCCTAGAACACAACAAATCTGATTTTGCATGTGAGCTTACAGAAAATCGTGTCTGACGAGGTCATGGCGTTTAGCACCCATTGAAAGTCAATGAGGAGAAACACACCCAGCATGGTGTATTTTGGTCTGATTATGCAGCAATTCAGTTGCAAATTTATTAGGTCTGAAAGGAAAAGTAGAAAGCACAGTGTATCACTCTCCTAGAAATATATAGAGAAATAAAACACCTCCACAAAATTTTGGACAGAAAACAGAGCCTTACAAAAACAAAATGATGTAGGGTAGACAGTGCCGGTAAGTAAAGCTTATCACTCTCCCCTCTTTATGAAAAAAGTAAAATAAAATCAAAATTATAAAAAAAATCTCTCATTACCTCAGCCAGCATCAGAGATGGCAAAAGTACTCACCTTCCGTACTTGAGTAAAAGTACAGATACTTGTGTTAAAAAATACTCTGGTAAAAGTGGAAGTACCGGTACTGATTAAACTTCTTTTCAAGTAAAAGTAACAAAGTACAGGCTTGTAAATTTACTTAAAGTATAAAAGTAAAAGTAGAAACCACTTTTTTCATGCCGTTGCCTACATTTTAAATGGATGTCTGCCAATAGGACTAGATCTCCGTTGTGTTCATTTTCAATCATCTCGTCGTCCATGCTTCTATGCTAACGCCACCGCCACCAAGCTGCAATGATTTGCCGCCAATGAATACCGCCGAATCTGACGATTCATCTTGTGGTGCGTCAAATGCGACATAGATTCCCATCCAATTAGATTGAATTTGGTATTGATGACGTGAAAAATAATAACGGTAACTCCATTGAAATGATTCAAAACTAAAGTAACGAGCCAATTTTTAAAAATGTAAGGAGTAGAAAGTACAGATATTTGTGTAAAAATGTAAGGAGTAGAAGTAAAAAGTCGCCATAAAATTAAGTAGTAAAGTAAAGTAAAAATATCAGAAAAATCTACTTGAGTACAGTAACGAAGTATTTGTACTTCGTTACTTCCCATCTCTGGCCAGCATACACTGCAAAAAACTATCTAGAACTAAGTCATTTATTAAATTTATACTACACAGAAAAGATGGATAAATCTATATCTAGAGGCATAGAGAGAACAGCATTAAGAGATGCTGTCCAGATTCATAGAGTGGGGATTTATTAGCTGCACTGGTTATTTGATTTTTTTTTCATTATTATTAGTTTTTAATACATTTTAATCTGTCCAAATCAAATATGGGAAACCAGTTGACTGCATCGACTCATTGACTCGAAGACAATCCTTCACACTAAGCTTGCTTGTAGCAACAGTGGAGAGGAAAAACCCCCTTTTAACAGGAAAAAATCTCCAGCAGAAGCGGGCTCAGTGTGAGCGGCCATCTGCCGAGGCCAACTGGGGTTCAAGGAGACAGAAGCAGAGATACAAAAGGCAACTGTAAAAGGTGGCCCCTTCCAGGACACACACAGAGGCAGACGAGCTCCGAGCCAGCTCCCATGTCAGAGGATGGAGAGAGCACATCTAGCCACTCACAGTCAGAAAAACAGGACTACACTGATAAAAAAATCGAGCTCGAACAACAGCACAGCTGATATTTCTCTCCAGGAGCGAGCCACAGCCAAGCAGGAACAGACCAGATGAAGCTACTATGGGAAAAAGCAGAGAGAGCAGAACGTTAGAGATTGATCTAACAGATTCATCAGAGTGGGAGAATAGAGAGAGAATAATGAAAAAGGGGTCCCTATGTCCTCCAGCAGTCTAAGCCTATAGCAGCATAACTATAGAGATAGCTCAGGATAACCTGAGCCACTCTGACTAGAAGCTTTATCAAAAAGGAAAGTTTTAAGCCTAGCCTTAAAAGTAGACAGGGTGTCTGCCTCACAGACTAAAACTGGTAGTTGGTTCAACAGGAGAGGAGCCTGATAACTAAAAGAATTGCCTCCCATTCTACTTTTTAGAAATTCTAGGAACCACTAGTAAACCTGCAGATTGAGGCGAAGTGCTCTGTTAGGAACATAAGGAACAATCAGATCTCTGATATCAGATGGAGCTTGGCATTTAAGGCTTTATATGTGAGGAAAGGAGGATTTTAAATTCTATTCTGTATTTAACAGGAAGCCAATGAAGAGAAGCCAGGATAGGAGAGATATGATCTCTCTTTTTCATTTCATCAGAACTCTGGCTGCAGCATTTTGGATCAGCTGAAGGCTTTTTAACTACAGTTTGTGGACTTCCTGATAGTAAAACATTACAATAGTCCAACCTTGAAGTAACAAATGCATGGACTAGTTTCATCACCCCTGGACAGAATATTTAAAAAAATTTTGGAAAGAAGGGAATTCTAGAAACCTCTTTGATATGGGATTTAAATGACAGGTCCTGATCAAATATAAACCCAAGATTTTTACTTTTTTCCTTAATAGAAAACCTATGCATTTGGCCATAATCTTAAGGGATCAGTGCTGGTCCAGGTCTTTTGCGCATTACTTTTTGTTGCCTTTCCTCTCAGCCCATTAGCTGTTTGTAAATTCTGCTCACACTCAGCACTTTGCAGGTAATCTTGATTCCAGTGAACCTCTTTAACCTTTGCACTACACGCTTAGACTGCATGAGTAAAGTATTTAGAACAAGGCAGTCTCTTTTAGGAGAATATTTTCATAAACATGCTGATGCTTTGTATCTGACCTGATTTTGTCACCAGATCTTTTAAAGACCAAAGTTTAGGTTTGCTTAATTTCTTTGCACTCACAAACTTTATTAAACATGTAGACTTAAATTATCTACAAACCCAAAGTGTCCATCTGGTTTTCTGTAGAAAGTTTTAATTGAAAGCACATGCCCTCTGACATACTGAACAGAGGAATCTCTGAAAAACCAAGCAAGGCTACAGGTTATAACATTTCATTCTTATGTACATGGAACCAAAACAATATGCTAAAGTGGCTCATCTGTCACAGAATAATGTTATATTCATAAGTGTGATGACATGCCTGTGGCAAAGAAATTGCACAGCATGAACCTGCTATGTCTCCTGGCAACATCAACGATTTTCAGAAGTGCTTCTCTGCACCCTGATTAACATTTTTGCAAGACTTACAATGGCTATATTTAAGCTAGAAGATCAAACACACTGCATGGCCCTTCATATGAAAATCCTATCATTCCAAAGGGCTAATGTTATGCCACCAATAAAAATGTCATAGCAGGTCAATTTTCCCATAAAGATTATAAGTGAGGCAGTAAAGATGTTTATTTTTGTAGCAAAGTTGAATTGAACCTTTAAGTGGCTATTGTAAAAATTGTTTATGTGCATTAGATGTCATATTGATCTTTTTTCTCAAACAAGAATGGTAGTTCGAAATGACTTGTACATATAGGCAATCAAAACAGTAGAAAAAGGTTCTTCAATTGTCTATTATGTCCGTCAACGTCAGTATTCTTGACTATAGTGAAATAGGGTCGCAGATAATTTATGTATAGTTGGAAGGGGGTATCTTTGTGTATTTTATCAAATTCTTTTCTTGATGTTATTTCATGTTACAGATGGACATTCTGTAATGATCTTGGTTCTGTTGTTTTTCTTTAAGTTTTCAGTTTCAAGTTTAGCCAGGTTTTTCCTTGTTTTCTAGCTTTATTGGTGTGTCTGGATTCATTTAAGTTGCTTAGGTTTTTCTTTGTCTGTCCTCTGTTGCCCCCTTGTGTTCTTTTCCCTTGGCTTCCTCATCAGCTCTAGTCACACCTGCTCCTCATCAGCTCCTTAGTCCTACCTTTGTTCGGTCAGCCATAAATATACTCCCTCTGCAGTCCCTCTTTGCTGGTTCCTCGTCTTACCTCTTCTCACCCTGGCTCCTTGATGGTTTTCCCCTGATATCTCCATGGTTCTGGTTTGTTTTTTGATTTTTATGTTGGATTTTTTGGATTCCTGATCTCCATTAAACCTTTTTAGAACTCACCCCTGCCTGTCAGCCTCTGCATTTGGGTCCTCATAAAAACCTCCAAACAATTCGTGACACATTCATGTGTTAATGTGTTTTGGATATTTATTTAGTAGTTGCATTGTGAGAAGATTAGTTTATAGAAACTAATATTTAAGGTATATGGCACTAGTAAAATGGTTCTCATTGTTCCTTTTGCAGTTTACAATATCTTTTCCCGAGTTGGTCACCTCAGAGTATTAATAGATTCTGCATATACACTTTTGAATTTGACAAGAGACACATACTGTGTTTGGTAGTATTGGTCAATTCTGGTATTATTTCATGCCATCAATTCATACTAAGAAAGGTGTTTTATATTGAACATGAAAAATGTTCTAGGCTATGTATTTATTAAGAAGTAAATTGTCAATGAGTTTATAGGGTGTGTTTTGTTTTTTGGGGGTATAGATGGACAATTTTTACATGAGTTTTTATTTTTATCTCCATGATGTGACAATCTTCCTTTGCTTTTGAGACTTAATAATTACCTGACCATCTTGGGCTAAAAGTTAAAAGTTAAAAGCTCGATGCTCAGTTGACTGGCCCAAAGTGGTCAGAGAATTATCTGCTAAATTTATTAGAAAGCCATTAAAACAGCACAGTCCAAGGTGTAGTGGAGGGGAGGTGATTCTATGTCTGGAGGCTATTATTTCCTTGATGTAACCTTTCTTGATCCTGACCTGATCAATTGGCCCAGCATGTTCACACATGGACAAATTTGTTAGTTTCCTTTTATTTAAATGTTAAAGACAAAAATCACAACATTCACAGGAATAGCCAGACATCACTTTTCAACCATGAAATCATTTAACAGATGGATTAAAAAAAAAAAATTTAAACAGGCTGGACAAAAACGGTACCCATAAAATTGAGAGACAGTAATGTAACCAAAGGGACGTTTTAATATAAAGCATATGTAGTTACTAGCATCACAGTGGTTTACAATGCTGTAATCAGTCAGTGGGACTATACATATAGGGCTACAGGTAGTCACAATACTGTTTGGTGACGTGGTGTGTACCACACTCAACATGGATCAGGGTAAGTGAAGTTAAGAGTTGTCGAGATAAAAAATGAAATCAGTAATGAGAATGTTAAAAGTAGAGGTTATACCAGCATCTACAAGCAGCTTGGTTTTCCTGTGACTATATTTGCACATATTATTCAGAATTTTAAGATGCATGGTACTTTAGCCAACTTCTGTGGATGTGGCCGCAGGAGGAAAACCGATGACAAATCAAAGAGATTGATAATATGAATGGTAACAGAAGAGCCCAGAAAAACATCTAAAGAAATTAAAGCTAAACTTAAAACTCAAGGAACATCAGGGTCAGATTACACCATTTGTCATTGTTTGGACCAAAGTCGTCTAAAAGGGAGATGGCCAAGAAGGACACCATCTTAAAAATGTATAATCAAAAAATAATGTGGATAAATGAGACAAAAATGGCTGAAAAACGCATATAAGTTCTACAGTATGTTCACAAACAGAAAAATGAAGCATATTAATAAAAGAACAGTTGCCTTACTGTATACCATGGAGGAAGCTCTAATATTCTGGGGCTGCTTTGCTTTATCTGACACAGGTTGTCTTCAATCTCGGCAGGGTACAATGAAATCTCAAGGCTATAAAGGCTACCAAGCATCAGAAAGGTCCCAGTTGCAGGTCACGGGTCTTCAACAGGATAATGACCAAAAACACACAGCTATAAATATCCAAGAATGACCAAGAGGAAATAAAATGGACCTGAAATGGCCTTCCGAGCCCTAACCTATATCCTTTTCAGCATGTTTGGAAGGAGCTGAAACATGTCGTCTGGGAGAGGCAGCCTTGAAACCTTAGAACAACTGGAGTAGTTTGCTTTTGAGAAGTTGGACAAAATATCTCCTAAGAGGAGCAAAAGTCTCATTGACAGTTACAGGAATCATTCGATAGCAGTGATCAACTCAAGAAGGTTGTGCAGCAAAATATTAAAAGTTGAAGGGTACCACCATTTTCGACATCCGAACACATTTCACAAGTTTTAGTTTTCACAACTACTCCTTTGGTTGAAAAGAAACAAATACTAGGCGCTTCCAGTTGATTGCCATTAACTGGCTGGGCAGGCAAGACTCAAGTTAATTTATTTGACGCATACGTTTTTCCTGCCTCATTAAACAGAGGTATAAAACAACTTTGTCCGCATGTTTATACCGGATAGAGCAGAATCTATATTGGTACCGAACGGGAGTTTATGAAAGGGACATCTATCGGCCGGTCTGTTGCTGGAATGTCTTGGCATACGTTCGCTCGCGATAAAACCCGGCGCACAATCGCCAAGACAATGGCATCCACTTCGCTATTCCTGGGCTGCATTTATTTACTCTAACTCACCTTTCGCGGTACCCAGGGTCCCTGCGGAGAGATGATTATTCATTTAGATCCTAATAATCCTATGATCGCGAATATTTTGACCTGAAATTTGTTTTAAAAAGAAATCATGGGGACAACCAGCCAAGGGCCCATCAAGGGAAGTGGGGAAGTTTTGAATGGCTACTACTGTATGAACAGAATTTACGATCTCAGTAGCTAAGAAATTCTACACATAGGCTGAAGATGTTAGATTCCTTGTATTAAGCAACTCCTGAACCATAGTTCTGGTGTTGCTTTATAAGGAGTGGACTGAGGCTCGAATCAGCACATTGAGAGCCAACAACAGAAGAGCCCTAGACATGGACCAGAAACGTCTGAACTGGGCAAAGGAGAGAAAAACTCCTACTGCTCAGTGGTCCAAAAATCACATCTTCTAATGAAAGAATAATCTACATTTCAATTGGAAATCAAAGCCAAACAGTTGCCTGAGATCCATAGCAATGTAATAAATCTTTATGCATTTAGGCTTCTGAAATGAGGAGAGACATTATTTAACTAGGACTCCTTCTAGCCCCCTAGTTTTCCCTTAAAAACTAAGAGGCTAATAGAACAGATGTGAAAATGTGCCATCAGCCTAGAAATAAAACTAAACTATTGATGACTTTGTCGACATCTATTAAGATTTAATTTAAAGTGCTTCACCTACTGTTCCAATTTGTCTAGGTTTTAGGTGAGAGAAAAAGCAATATATTAAAGAGTTCTACGATAAGGTAGGGAAATACTAAGTAGTCTCAATTTTCTAAAGCTCAGAAATCAACTAAAGCAATCTGAGTAAACTAACAAGCATCCTTGACTTGTTTTGAACTTGGCCTTCTGGCCAAGTTCCTCTTCTGAGATCTCACACACACAGACTTGAAAAGGACTTCTATCAGCTATTTATTTTTTGACAAAATGAATGAGGACACCATACCCTCAGCAGTGCTCAGATGCAGCGAGAGTAGATTTGTTGCCCTGTGGTTCTGAGAAATCTTTGAAAGATCTTTTTTTCTTCTTCTTTTTTATTGATTCATTTATTTTCTCAAGGCACTGTTTGTCTGGCTGTGGCACAGTGATAGAGCGAACAGAGTGACTAATAGTCCGAAGAGCTCTCGAGGCAGAGAAGGTGTCTGTAATGGCAGAGCAGATGCTTGCTCCCTTTGACTGATACCGTATGCCATGAAATATGAACATCTCCCTGCTTACCAGCTGATGACACTATATCGCCACTCTTAATGTCTGTATTACAAAAGACTAACATGCTGAATCTTCCCATCGCCTCGTTTCCTCAGCTTTTCAGTATTAAGACATGCAGTTTTCCTTTTAAGGTGAATTTCTAATCTCTTTGTGAGGAAAGGATACGGAAAGTGACAAAAATAATACAAAGCGTGCGGTTTTAATGACATGGAGCCAAATGACGGCAAGAACTTTAAGGGGAATAATCACAAAGGACTGCTTTGGCCTCAGAGGCAGAGTGCTGTCTCATTAAGAGTCTTCACAGTAAGCACAATAATGTTGTTCAGTTATTAATCCACTTCCTAGCTGTGTAAAGCAGACTCCAGAATTGGAGAACACAAGCAAATGTGAAATGTGAGCAAATGTACAACACCTTGATTGGACTTTTTATCAAGAATTTTACAGCCTCTAACTGCCTCCAGGGAGGTGACAGAAAGTGGCTTAATCAGTGGAAATGGCGTAGCATCGTCAGACAGGCTGTATGTCACAGCATTGATCAGGTAATTAAACAGTCAGCAGAGAGCTGTTTATCATTGCGATTCTCTTGGTAAATACCAGAGTTTAACTTGTTCCATTTTTTTCTGGAAGGAGGAGGAGAATGAGTGAAGAATGATGCTGGCAGAGTGCTTCGTCATCTGGCAAGTAGTTGAATATTTTATCAGGTCATGGGACATCCTTTAACCATTTATCTGATCTCTCTGCGTCAGTGGCTGCAGCTTACTAAGTGATTTGTTGTTTTTCAGCTTAATAATGTTAAAGTTTTCCCCCAGCTAAGATGATATATTCCAGAGCCTCTATTGAAAGTATGATTCAAAAACTTTTTATTTCATTTTATTGAGCAATCCGTTTCACTCAACCGTTCCTTAACTATCCTTTTTTTCCCCACAGGGTCATGTATGGTTGCGTCCCCCAAGGCATTGGAGATATTTGGAGAAGAAAAACTAAAAGGAAAGTTTTGTCTATAAATATAGCTCCTTGATTTAGAGTTATTTGTTGAACTCTCCAGGCAGAATTTTGTGAAGAGATCCACCGATCCGCTGTCGTCTTCCTTGTTACCACTGCAAATTGTTTCACAAAGGGCCTCAGTGGAAATTCAGGCCCACGAAGCAAATAAGTCTTGCCATGATTTTGTTCTAAGGTGCAGCAAAATAAAACACTAAATCTCCTCAGTATAGCAGTGCAGTATTAATTGCTTTCTGATAATGTTCCCAATGCTGCAGCCTCTTTGCTTACCTTCTTATCCTTCCTCTTTCTGACATGGACAGATGTTCCTGTCCCAACTGCAGTTTTATAGCCTTGTTAGGCTGCTTCAAAACGGCAAAAGTTGTAAAGTTTACTCAAGAATTTACTCAAATATATGCAGAGGTGTCAAGGAACAAAGCACAAATACTTTGTTACTGTACTTAAGTACACTTTTAAGGTTTCTATGCTTTATTCCATTACTTTTTTCTTGTACTTCTGACTTCTACTCTTTACATTTTTAAAAAAAGTATCTGTACTTTTAATTCCTTACATTTTAAACAAACATTACTGCTACTCTTTTGGCTTCGGGCTTGTTTATAAATCTTTATTCACATCATGTGTGCTGCCATCCAATGCAGATCATTGGCTTTAACCACATTTAGTGAAAACTAGTGTGATTGGATGAGTCATATAACACAAACACTCATTGGTTAGCTAGCTAAAGGAAATCATCAGAAGCAAGCAGGTGTTCTTCTTCTAACTGTAAACGGAGTCTATGCCATGCTACAATGTCGGATCTAGAAAAATATGTGAGCGTATTGGGAGATGGAGACAGAGACCAACAAGACCTCATCCTGGGTCCTATCTCAAAAGAATTTTTCTCAAATAGTGGAAAGATTGAGCTTTCAATTCATATAGTGGCATCTGGCTGTTTTTTAAAGGTTACTTTATACTTTAAATAGTTTTTGGAGCATATACTTTTATACTTTTTATTTGAGTAAAGAGCTCTGAGTTGATACTTTCCTGAACTTTTACACAGAGTGTTTTTAAACTGCAGTATGGATAGTTCTACTGTAAGTAACAAATATCTGTTCTTTTGACACCCACTGAATACATATTATTAAGTGTTATAGCAAAAGTGTGTGTAGGGTGTATAAAAAGAACATACAGATTTTTTTTATTTTATATTATCTGACATTTTTTGATCTGATTTGTGTTTTAGTCTTTGTATCCAAGTACAAATTATCGTGTTCTTTATCCGTTTCCATTCTGTTTCCCAGTATTCATTCTGATGCCTCATTGTGTTCTGATTTCAGTTCTTTTCTGCCAACTTTGCCCCCTTAATCCCCATACATTCATTCTGTGTTTATTATTCCGTTTCCCTGAGCATGTTCCTGCTTCCCCCACAGCCGACATCAATCCTGCTAATTAGATCATATCTGTTCATTCAAACATTCAGCTTCTCTAGTAAGTTTCTAAGGCTCTGCCTTTCTTTCATGATTTTTCCAGCAGATATGCTTAAAAGTATTTTTTTAAAGTCAAGTCTCAAGTCTTTTAGGGCCAAATCCTAATCAAGATTCAAGTCTCCTCTCACAGTTGAATCGCTAATGACTAAAACAAACAATTCACATTAAATCCACAACATCTAGGTCGACTCAAGTTCTATAGCTGTATGTTACAAATCCAAACCTTTACACATTTACATTGAAAAAAAAAAAATGGAAGAGAAACATATTCACATTGAAAAATTTTACTTGATTTAATTTACATTCTATTGTTGTTAAACTGAGGATTTTTTGTCAAACAAGAAAAAAGAGGGACATTTGCTTGGGTTCTCGTATTTTAAAAGTGAAGGAGGACCTTCAACGGAGATGCTATTTCCACTGTCTTGCAAATATAATGTGAAAAACTTTCCTAAGAAAAGGTTGTAGACAGATGGATTATGCTAAGCAGGTAATAATACATCATTGTCACAAAAGTAACCTTTGATATTGGTGTTAGGGTTCCAGTTTGTGGGGGTTGTTTTTGTTCTTTTCCAATGTCTCTGTGCATCCACCAGATGGTGCCATTGTTCCTCTGTTGGCCTGGAGGGTCTCTTCCTGCTCTCAACTACTCACACCTGCAGCTCGTTGGTCATCACCATCTGAGGAGTATATGAGCAGCAAACTGTCACCATCTCCTCGCCAGAGTGTTTGCCAGTATTGGGTACTCTAGCCCCTCTGAGTTTTGCTGAGTCAAACTTTGAGTTTCTTTTCGGAGACCTCAAGCCCTAATCTTTTTTTCTTTTTGTGAATCTTTGTGAATTCCTGGCAGGGATATCTACTAGATCCTCGGCTTTTGGGAAAGTCCAGTCCTTCAAGCCCTGGAAGGAACCTCTCGTTAATTCCCGAGAAACAACTCTGTTCGCCATATATCTGAATGCTTCCAACTGGTGAGGAGGAACTTGTAAATAGTCTGCCCCGCTTGCCTCCTAGGGACCACCTATAGTCTGCCTGTCCGCCCACCAACAAAACAATAACACTGCATACAGTTCAAGCCTCCACAAAATAAGCTGCTAAACGCTTGGTTCCACCCCAAGCCACAACCCGTGAGTCCTAGTCAAGCTCTTTTATTTTGACATCGGCCAGTTTTTCCAACACCGACCTTGAACTCACCCACTTTGATCTCTTCCTTTAGAGCTTCCTTCCGGTTCACCTGATCAGCTTAAACCTTCCCAAGCTGGAAAACAGTTTCAGTGTCTTTGTTAAAATGTTTCTGTGTCATAATAAACTGTTAAACCTTTCTCAATCTCTGTGAGTGCGACTGCATGTGGGTAAAACACTTTAGACCCATTTGGTGACAATTGGTACTTATTGTTGATAATGAAAAAACAGAAATAAGTATGGTCAGAATAAAATCGGTCCCAAAGGCCAATCATGTTCATTTTATTCCTAGAAAACAAAAACAAAACATCAATGAAAAACGAGCTCTGCCCATAGTCTGTATTATGCGGCTGTCATAAACTGTGTAGCTGATGCATGTTAATATATAGTAGAACATAGCATTTAGATATTTCCTTCAGGGTGAAGATAAAAGCAAAAAAAATGGCACACTTCACAGTTTGAGCAGCCCTGATTTTTATGTGTTTTATTGTTGAATAAAAACACACTCTAAGTCTGACACATAATGTACTTTATGTGGCATGTTAAAATAATTGCATCGTTACAGATTCTGAGGTTGGGTTGAACTACAAATCAGGTGGTAATTTTACTCCCTAAATCATCCTTTGTTTGCTTCTTTACTCCCCCTTAAGTACTCTTGTTTCACCTGTATGCGGGTTTTACTGCAAGCAGGTGCTGTGGGCTCTGCTCTAAATACAATACAGAGCTACAACCTAAACTTCTGCTAGGCTATCTGATGGCAGCTGATGTCTCTTCTTCCAGCTCTGGTTGTCTCTCTCTGATAGTGACTGAAATATATCTGGAAACACCCGATTCTTCACCGCTGCCTGTGTTGTCAGCAACTGTAGAAGCGATCAGTTTATCTGCCAACTTCCCTTGACACGTCATTAAAGAGCACAAAATAAAAGCAAAATGTTGTTAAAGTGACTTTGTAGTGACATTTTAACTATATTTCTCAACAGCTGCTTATATCATCAGTGTGATACTCATTTAAACATTATTTACCAGTGTTATTTGACATGCATATTAGTGAATTTTTCAGCCCTCTAAAGGAAAAGTCTGGTCATATCCAGAATTCAAACTTCTGAAAGTACTTTTAAATATGAAATTATTACATACTGTTCAATAAATGATATGTGTTTTTTTTATTAAGAGTAATTTTCATTTGAATATGCTTTACTGGAGGCATCCATGTTTGTCAAAGAACACTACTGCCATCTACTGGTTTGTGACGTCACGGTGCGTCGTATCGGCTGCTGATCAAGTCCCAGTGCTGTATCTGGTGTTTGTCACAACGCCGCTATTATCCAAGTCATCTTGAAAACATTCTTCTTCCAAATAAGGTTTGCCACATATTACGTGGTTTTTCTCTGGCCAGAAGTTCGGATGGCAAATCCTCCCTCTTCAAGTTGGCGCAATCCAACCCGTCAACCCGTCCGCTGGAGGATCAGGAATCGAGAAAGGTGAAATAACTCTTTTTCACTTTTACCCAATGTATTCCTTAGCATCCAGCTGCCATGCACATGGGCATTGTCAGTTTTCACTATAGCTGCCTCTGGTGAATTTCAGCCGGAGAAGTCCTCTGGAAATCTTCAATAATTGTTGTTGATTGCAGATGTGTCTAGTAGTTCCCATTGATTTTGCTTGTAAAGTGGGGAGAATGGCGCTTAGGCTTACCGCAGCATCGCGGACGCCACTGCCTGAACATATTCATTGTAGGTATAGATAATGATGTGTTGATTATTCTTTGCTGTGCAGACTATTCCTTTAAAGGAGCGTAGTGCAAAGTGCTGTTTTTGCACAAGTTTGCCCCCTCTGGTGACAAATGAAAATTACAACAGTGTTGTGCACACCCATGGGAAAATAGGAAAGGAATCGTAGTCTGTAATTACTGGAGAAAGTCATTTTACAATACATCTTTAATCCTCTTTTATATACTTTAATTTTTGATTTTACTCACCATTCCAAAAGAACTGCAGTGGCTACTTTATTTGCTTTGAAAATTAGTCAAATGTAATATTAACCCTATGTTATGCTTTAACTTTGGGCTGTCATATGCTCTGTGTAAACTCAACCCATAAGGCAACAGTAAGAATGTTATTCAAGCTATAATCTTGGTCAGACAGTTGACTCTGCACACATTTGAAATAAATTCTCAGCAATTTCCACTTAAAAAGATTATTGACAAAATCATTCAATTCCAAGTCAACATATTTGAGTTAAAAACTCTCGACTAAACTATTGAAACTCACCTTAAGTTATTAACCGTTAACCTCTTTTGAGCATCTGAGTTTTTTATGCTTCAAAAACTCATGGCTGGAGTTTGTTATGAATTTCCACAGAGCAGCTGTTAATATCTATGATTTTATGAAGAACCATAAAGACTACCTTCCACCATAAAATGTTTTATTTGCAACAGAAAGTCCAACCCTGACCGGGAGCACCTTTCTGTTCCACTTTAATTCACAAGGGGCAGTTTTCAAGGGATGCCATAAAAATTTTATGACTCTATGAGAACATTGACGGTGCATCGCACAGCGAGACTGAGCAAGGATTAAGATCCTGCACTGCAAAATAAAAATGAGCAAAATAACACAATTTAGATGCAAGTCGACTCATCGTGAAAATCAGAGAAGGGGATTATTATCTAAGCTTAAAGATCAGAAATCCATCCCAGCTGGATGTCAGGGGTATGGCTGAGTGCCGGATTCATTTGCCTTTTGAAAAATAAAGCAAGTGAGACAAGAGGAAAGCTGCAAATGCGAGATCTTAACTGCCTATTTTTTTCCCAGTCAACAAGCCAAAAATGTCTGTTATTTAATGAAGGGATTCATACTATAATCATTTTCCAGATGCTCCATCGCAGCAGCTCATAAACACCTTTTACTGTCTGATCCCTCCTTAGAGTGTCTGCAGGTCCACTGCTTATATTGCAGCTCTAGCTATTAGACTTGTAGAGAGGTGGTAAAATCTCAGGTCTAAATCTTATAGATTTATTGATAAAGAAACCCAGGGGACTTCTACCCATATCTGTTGGACAAATGGCAACCAATTATATTCCCTTTTTCTTTTTTCAGGTTATTTCGAAATCTATAACCTCCTCATATTCTTCAGGGCAGAAGGCTCATCAAATTAAAACAACAAACTAGGATTTTACCAAGACTTTGTTTTGCTAAGGGAAAATGATCCCCACTATGCTAGCATCAACTTTCTGTCATGATTTTACAAAATTCAGACCCAAATGCAGAAAACTGAATAGAGACCAGGGAAAAGGTTTAATGGGTTTTATTGCAGAGGTTAAACAGAGGGAGAAGTGAGAGCTCTGAACACTGCTCAACCGGAAACTGAAACGTGGAGGGGAAGACGGGCCAGCGTTAGTTCAGGCTCAGCGGGGAATTTGACTCGTGAACTTTGGAGAAGAGTGATTTGGTTTCCCACTCACGCTTCCAGAGAAATTGTTGAATCATTGACTCCTGTGTCTGTGTGCTGTGGTTCCAGTGTTTTCTTTGTCTGATTCGTGGAGGGCGAACAGGGAAGCCATTAACCAGAACGCTAAGTTGTTGGGGGTTGGTGAACGGAAAAAAACTGGACCGCCACTCAGATTTCCTGCAGTACTCTTGAACGGGTCATAGTGGAGAATAATCCCTTTCTCAGTGCTTAAGCTCAACCATCTCTTCTTAGGAAGTGGGATCCAAACCTCCTGTTTGAACCCCCAGCTCAGTTTGAAGCTCAGTTGATCCTTCCAGGGAGAGAAGGTCAGAGAAAACCAGTTTGCAGGATGACTTCCTTGCAAAAAGCAAAGACAAAAACAAAGTTAAACTCAGGTTGACAAAAACTCAGTTTGACTAAGCAAAACTCAGGTTGGCTAGAGTACCCAAAACTGGCAAACACTCTCTCGTTGAGGTAGTGGCAGTCAGCAGCTTAAGAACACTCGGTTTAACGAGGAAACCATCAGCAGGTGTGTGAGGAGGCGGACCAGAACCTCCTGGTGGACGAAAGGAGACAAACACAGAAACACAAACACAAAGACAGGAGTCCTGACACTTTCACTATGTACTGTAGATATTGTGTTCAAAGTAATGTTGTGTTATTTGTCAGTCGGCCAAAAAGTTCAATTTTGGTTACATCTGACCTTCTTTTAAATGCTTTTTTTTTTGCAATATTAGGCTCCGAGATTAGACACCAGGTCCACTTAGCTTAGTCTTTGGAGTCGGGTCCTTCAGGAGACCCAATATCATGCTCCTGCAGAGAGCCACCACGGCAAAGAAGAATGCATTTTTAAGTTGGATTTTTGGATTCCTGCCTTTATTACCTGTGAATACTACATTTGAACTACAAGGACTCACATCTGCCTCCCTGCCTCTGCATTTGGGTCCTCAAAACCTCAACAAACCCAGACACTGAAAACCTACAACCTATAGCTACACCTATCCTCAGAGCCTTTCAATCTGACCGTGACAAGGGTTGCCTGTCCAAACTATTTCAAAATCTCACTCCAATGTTTGGTGAAATGTTGGCAGCCCTGTGACTGGCTCTCTGATTAAAGCTGTTAATGTAGCACTTGTGGGTTTCCAGTTGAGCCCTGATGGTTCAGTGTTGAAATGAAACACAATGTGAGATGTGTAAAACCTCTGCAAACCTTCTCCAATGAAACCTCCCCTGCTTATAATCACCAGAACATCAGCACCATTTCTCAAACTGCTCTGCCACTAGCTGCACTTTATATCAAAAACTACAACCTACAGTTCTCTAAAACACATTTTTCAGGGATATTTTATATCCTTTATGTATTTTCTATTAATCTTAAGAGTTTTGCCATTTTTCCAATTCTTTTAGTGCAGTTTTACATTCTCTAAGTGTGTCTTCTATTTTTTTTACAAGTGCTTTTAATTGATGTCTGCATGTTATGTGTGCATTCTAAGCTGGAAGTCTCTGTGAAATGCCGTTATGTTTTCAAAATCGAAATAAAGGCAGTTTCTGAATTCACAAGAATGCAGTTACGGCCTCGCCAAGTATGTTCCTGAGAACAAAAAAACGCCATCAGAGTCAGCGGTCCTTTACACATGGCTATGCCGAGAGAGGGCTAGGATTAGACCTGGCTGCCGTTACCCTTGGAGATCCGCTGGTTGCCGCGGTCCTTTTCTCACCTCAAATTATCTTAAAATGTACTTTTATTTAACAACGGCAACAGAAAAGAGAACTTTTAACTTAATACTCTGAGCTCTGTCAGCACTAACCTGGAAGTTGCTGCTGCCGTGTTGAATGCTGGGACAGCTGTCAATCTCAAGAACGGACAAGTCTGCTCTGATGCACACTCGGTAAAGAGGGGGGCACGAACAACATCTGGGGACTGCTGCTGTTATTGTGTAAATTGGAACAGTACTAGTGCTGGAGGCTGATGACATTTCACTCTAGCACAATAAGCATATAAGAACGTAAGGGCAAGTACATATATTGAGAAACAGCCAAAGATCTTCTAGATTCATCTTTGGATTCTTTTTTACTTTGGGGGAGTGGCGGCGCATGCAGTGGTTAGGGCATAGGGCTTTGAATTTGGAGATTGAGAGAGTTTTCTGATCCCCACTCCCACAGACTGCCACTCTGGGTCCCTGGAGCAAGACCCTTAACCTCACACTGCTCCCTTGGCGCCTCACAATGGCAGCCCACTGCTCCCCAAGGGGATGGGTTAAATGCAGAGAAGTAATTTCCCTCTGGGGGATTATTAGAGTATATAAAACAAATAATAATTAACAGTAAAACAACGTAAAATCTGAACAAAATGCATTGACTTCTAATGCGATAAACTTCCCAAAATACTTTACCAAGGCACTGTGTGTTACAGTCAGTCACCTGTTTTGCAGAAGCTTTTCAGAAAAGCCAGTTATAGTTTTTTACCCATTTTTCTTTCTGTTGTATGTTCTAGTAAAATTAAAGGGAAGCATTTTAATTTCTGAAATGGTAATGCTGGCCCTAAGGAGGGAGCAATGTGTTCACACGCTCCAGTGGTCTTTGTACAAAGTGACAGTAGTGCAGTCCATGAGCAGAAATCTAAATTTCCTTTGTTTTAGTACTAAGCTCTTTTTTTCAGACAACTTAAAAATAATTTGAGTTAAATAGATGGATTCCCTATTAATCATAGTTGTCCCATATTTCAGGAACTATATGTCTAGATACAAGCAAAAAAAAAAAACCCTCTGAACATGCAAAAACCCATTCTTGAGTGTTGGGCTGTAAAATAATTGCTTTGCTTTGCAGTTAGTGTCCGGTCAGCTGTTTCATTGTCCACTAACTGCGACAGCAGTAAAGTAAATGTGTTGGCTGTTGGATCCAAATATTTCATGTTTGAAAGGAACTGTGGTTTTTAATTACATTGTTTTGGATGGTTTAGTCCCTGTTGTCCTCACCAATGCTTAAGATTGTTGCCAGTGAGAGGCAGGTGCCTTATAAATCCGCTAATCGCTTTTTAATGGCTGTTATTCCAATTAGACAGAACTTTTCAGAAGTTTGTTTGGTAACTTCTTCTCCAGGTATAATTGAGCTAAAGTCATAAGGAATAAGTGGAAACATTGATTTTATGATGCACCAACTTCTATCTAAAAGTTGAGAATCCACTTTGTTATGCTTTTATTTTGTGGAATTACATTCTAATTGGATCGGATTTGACTCAGCTATTACCCTGAATGGGTATGAGTGCAGTGAAATGATTGAATATAACTAGATTTGAAATTGACCTGGGAAGTGCTCTGTGCTGACTGTTTTCTAACAGAGTTGAAATTAATTGAATCTGAATGAACTTTGCTTTGCAGCAAATCTAAAAAGTATCAGAAGGTAAATAAATATCTCTGTGATGCTGACTAGTCAGCTTTGAGGATGCATTGGTTTCATTTGTGCAGCCCTGTTACAGCTTTGTAAAAGTGCAAGAAGAAATTCTGTTAATCTTGCAATGAATAATTAATCATTGTTGTTGCTGCTACCAAAACTCAACCTCCTTTTAGTCCTTTCTTATAGCATTTTCTAAGCTTAAAGGTACTGTAGAAAAAAAATGCACATGCACAACCCTGTACCCGCTCTTGAGAGGGAAAGCCTATTAAGAGCATGCTGCGCCCATTTCTCTCTGTGCACACTCTGTTTAAAAGCTGCTGTTCTCATAGCTCATGCAAGCTTACAGTGTCCGAACGTCCGCCATAACCGCCATAACCCCTAAATCCCTATATAGACTATATAGAGCAGGGACTATAAAGTGGACTTTTTAAGGAACTCAGTTAACTGACCGATCGGACAGATGATCATGACCTTTTGCTCCCTGTTGGTCACGTCACTCCTCCTCCACTGCGCGGCGCTTGCGCCATCTTTGTTTTTAGTCGCCGCTGTCAGTTAGCGACAGCGGGCACCTGTGATAGCAATCCGATAATGCTTTGCAAGGAGAGCTCTTCGTGCAAAGCATTCCAGGATATATCTGCCTCTTCTGAGGCCTTTCTTTTCTTCTCATTCACTTCATAGACACTTTCTCTTACGACCTTCGGCCATTTTCAAAGAAACGCGGTGAGAAAGATGAGTTTCAATTAAGCTCATCACACATATACGCCTAAAAGTGCACATGTGCAGAAAAGGATGGCTAAGTGGGGGCGAGCACATAGGGCGGACTTACATAAATATATCACCAGAATGATTGAAAATTAGGAGGACCAGTTATTAAGATGATCCACTTGGAAATAAACAATCATCCTTTATACCTTTAATAACCCAAACAGAGAGGGGGATCTTTAAAGTCATCTTTCCAATTAACTTTGCAAAAACCTGATGTATTAAGGCAAAAATCTAAATAATGAAATGATTTAAAGTGTTGTTATGGCTCATTAAAAAGATCTTAACATTATACAGGTAAACCTGCACAAAAAATGCAGACCATTCACATTGTCAGTTCTTTTTTTAGATAGTTTCTGTCTTGACAATGTATTTTTCAGCTTTAAGAGGTCCTAAACTTTGTTCAGCCTTCCTGAAGAAGAGTGTAATGAGCCAATATAAGAGGAGCCAGAGGTGGCATGGTGCCCTGCAGCAGTGGCTCTTGGGTGACATCATAAAAATGGGTGCAAACATGGAGAGAGGCGGCGGGGAGTAGAGGCAATAATGTCCTCAGAATTGAAGAATACAACTGATAAATTTGTTTAATTCATTACATTATTACGTTTTTTTGTAAATACTAAAACACTGAGTTATTACGGATGTATTGTTTTAAATTGCACGCAAACACTTTAAGTCAGTGACCATATACAGTATTAAGATAGACATTTTTAACTGCAGTACTTTTGTTTTTACAAACGTCATTTTGAATTTACTTGTAGATTTTTGTGCACTCAAAGAAGCAATGATGCCATGTTCCCTGGGAAGAAAAACACAGCTTCATCATTTCCTCACCATATCAAGGAGTGTTTGTGATGGTAGTGTTAATTTTTATTTTCATTTCCTTGAAAAGACCTTGAACTAACTAGTATAAATATCATCTATAGGTTTTAAAGAGACTCAGTGACCCCAATATGTCACTCTGTGTAGTAGATCATTTCAGTTTCCCTTATCAACCTGCTCACAGGACATGTTGGAGAAATCAAACTTAGGGTCTAGACCCAAGTGGATAAATAAATTTGACATTTTGCTCAATTTTCTATGAGCACATTGTGACTTTAGCTCTTCCTATTTTTATCTTGGTGAAACATGGAATCAATTACTATTAAAAATATTTTCAAAAAAGTATGATCAATTTTTTAAATAAAAATGAACACAGAAAAAAAAGATCCTTTATTTTGAAGGGTTTATTGTGGGTTTTTTGTCGAAAATTAAATAAATAAATTAAATATTTCTCTCATATTAAGAATTGAATAAGGGGATCAGAAAAGAACTCAAATATTTTGATACATATTTACTTGTATCATATCAGAGGGACATTACATGAGGACTATTTGAATTTCTTTTTTTAAAAGCAGACGAATGGACCTGGAGGACCTTGGCTATAAGAGTATTAATAGAAATAATGAAAAGTTATGCCATTCTATTTATTTTAACACTACACTTACTGAAGCACTTCTGTTCATAGTATCATGATTTATTTAAGTGATCTGACCCAAAATGCAGACAAACACTCAGAGAGCAAGGCAAAGTTTTTAACAGGTTTATTGCGGCAAGGGTAGAGGGGATTGGATCTGGAACTCAGTGAGCTGGTGAACAGGAACTAGAAAGTCTGGAGAGGATAGCACAATGATTAGTTCAGGGACCATGGGAATCTTGGATGCCATAAGGATAATGCTAGTGAGGGACTCGCGTTTGGTGGGTTTCTTCTTTCGCTTCGAATCCAGTCAGTGTGGGTTGATCTAGTGAAGAGGGGACTCGTTGGAAAGCGGACAGGTAGACATACGTAGGATCCAGAGGAGCAATGGAGCAGACTGTCACTTGGATTTCCGTAAGAACTTGAACGGCACATGTGGAGGTTTTTTCCGCTGCTCAGTGTGAACACAGATAATCCTTCCAGGGGGTAGAAGGCCAAATATCCAGTATGCAGGATCGACTTCCTGCCGAAAGGCAAAGACAAAAACAATGTTAGTGAAACAAAACTCAGATTAGACTCAACTAAGAGTACCCAAAACTGGCAAACACTCTGGCCTCAGAGGTAGTGACAGTCTACTGCTTAAGTACTCCTCCAGATAATGATCCAACGAGCCACAGGTGTGCAGGGAGGACCAACGAGGACAGGGCGCCACCTGGTGGTGGAGGGAGAGACAAACACAAAACAACAGACCACACAAACTGAATTCCTGACACATAGTCTATTTACCATTGACATGGTTAAAAAGACTGCTGAATTTTGCAGATATATCATAAAGTGAAGTTTAGAGGAGACTCGTGCTCTTCATATTACTTGTTTTTATCCACTGTTAAACCTGTGACATCATTACCAGTAGCCTCGATGACCTTACTTTTTTTTATGATTAGAAACTAAAACCTCTTCCTTCAGACATCAAAAAGACTTAATTTAATGGGTTTTTTTGTTCTCTACAATGTATTAATTAGCATGATTTGTCTTATAAAATGCAGATTTTTCCTTTTTTCGCTTATTCCCGAGGTACAGTTTGGATTATTTAATTAGCAGAAACCAGTTTGAAAGAAATAACTTTATTTACCTTTGACGCCATTTGAAATACTTCTGGCTGTTTTTTGGAGAACGTTTTTTTCACACTCAGAGTATATGGTAACTTCCGGCATGTTTATCTGTTGGTATAATTTTTTTTATTTTGAGTGAAATTTCATCCCCAACACATAGTGTAATGATTAAACTAAACCTGTAGACATTTAAAAATGTATTATATTCTGATTTTTTATTTTATTTTTTATGACAACCTGTTATGGATACTTAGGCTGCCTGAAAATAATCAGCAGCTGCCTTGTGAAACTCCTGCTTTAATAGTTCTGTCTTAGTTTCTGTATTGAGGTATAAATCAAAACCGAACTGCTTCCTAGTTGACATTTCATCTGATGCAATTGTCACATTGACATATATTTAAAGGAGTTACAACCTGCCGTTTTACTAATACAATCCTTTTCAAATTGTCTTTAAAATATTTCTAGTAGTGTGAAAAAACTTAATAGAGCTTCTGTGAAATTCCTTTAATATCACATCTTGAATTTGAATAGTGTTTAAACGTGTTCGTGTGGATAGAGAGTTAGCAACAGTTTCCCAATGTTTCTTTGTCTCTTACACAACAAATAAAAAGTTACACAAGCAGCAACACTTACCGCCTGCCTGCTGGAGACTCCCTGATTGGCGAATTGCCTCTTTTGGTGGAATAGAGGCAGGAGTGGTGAAAGAAAGTCAGGCAGTGTTCGAGTAACTTCATTCATCCATCCATCCATCCATCCATCCATCCATCCATCCATCCATCCATCCATCCATCCATCCATCCATCCATCCATCCATCCATCCATCCATCCATCCTGAAGACAACAACAACACATTTCATTTTTTTGTTTATGTAATAAAGTCAGGTCTCTGGAAGATGACTCCATTAACATTATTTCAGAATGCATGCATTGTTTTTGTCACTGTGCCGTAACTGTTTCCTTTTTTCCTCATGGAAAAATACAATCCTGCTTTTATGGAGGCTGGTAATTAGTTACTAAACGGCATTAATTTATCACCTCTGACAGCTTTCTCCTTTGTAAATCTCAAAGAAGCAGCATATATGATTTTTTTATGTCATTACTTCCCAGTTTGTCTCAAAACGGGTCAATAAAATGTAACTTTTCATCATTAGCAAACTCTGCTAAAGATCAGTCTCATCGTGACTCTTTTTTTAATGCTTTCCATCTTCTAGATGTTGACTCACCAGAAACTGCAATTAGTGTCATGCTGTGAAGCTCTAAGTGGTTCCTTAGTGGTGCAAAGCACTGTGAAAGCAAACAGCCATCCTCACGGCTCAGAAATCATTTTGGAACGCAGGCTGACTTTCTTGACCATGTCCAATTCTGTCATTCAGATACAGCTTTGAAAAAAAATATTAGGTAATGAACAATTAACTCCACAGATGGGATCTCAAACCTAATGAGTCAATGTCCCTAAAGATTGGTCTATTATTGGACTTCTGTTACTGCTTGATTTAAATAACACCTTATACCTGCAAGTAAAAGACCCATTTAAAGATGCAGGCAGTAGAAGTACTCCCCACACAGCTTCTTTGAAATTTAAAATAGAAAATAAAAGTCTTTCTAAATGAATGTCAAGCTTATAGTTACAGGTTATCCTGAGCTATCTCTATAGATGTCTCTATATGCTGCTATAGGCTTAGTCTGCTGGAGGACATAGAGACCCCTTTTTCACCTTTTCTGTCTCCCTGAACCCCAGTCGGCCTCGACAGATGGCCGCTCACACAGAGTCTGGTTCTGCTGGAGGTTTCTTCCTGTTAAAAGGGAGTTTTTCCTCTCCACTGCCGCTACAAGCATGCTTAGTGTGAGGGATTGTATTTGAGTCAATTAGTCGATGCAATAAACTGGTCTTCCTTAGAACATTTTGAATCAATTTGACTGGATGATCTGGTTAAATTGTAAAATACCTTGAGATGACGTGTTGTGAATTGGTGCTATATAAATAAAGTGAATTGAATTGAATGCCAATATGGAAAGAAATCATTAGACATTTAAGAAGCTAATGTTGGTGTTAAACATTATAAAGTGTTTTGAAGCCATCCCCAAACAAATTGAAGTGCATTATGTGATAAATACAAATTAAATTCACAGCTAGAAGAAGCAGATCTATTTCACTTGAGGAGCACACATGGCATAAAGATAAACTTCCCTTCCATCTACGTGCTTCAAAGACCAGAAGCCCCTTTGGACAGAAATGGAAACTGGTTTCAGTCGTTAAGTCCCTCCTCTGTGCTTTAAGATGAGATAACTTAAGGCAAATGGAAACTGCAGCAGGAAAAGGGGCTGTAAATATGTTTAAAAATAGAATTTTAAATGACTAAATAAAGGGAGTGGATCTCCAGAGACGGCTGAAAATTGTGTTAAATTGCAGTGGTTAGAAAGTAATTACCAAAGGGATCTTTGTGGAAAAACAAACAGGATCTAAAGATGTTTAAATGTATTAATCCATATGTCATTATGTTTAAATCATAGTCATTTGTTATTGTGATAAGCGGCATCTACACTCTGAAAATCATAAGTTGTACTGAAATGTCTATTAACTAGTCCATTTATATGGTTTCATGTATTTTTTAAATAATTGTATGTTTGTCAAATTAGTGAAACTAATGTGAAAAAAAACAGCACATTGTTTAGAGGTCAAATACATTTTAAGAATCCAGCTTTTTATTGATTCTCTTGGATTTCCATACTGTAAATAAAATTAGAGATAAAAGCATGCATTCTCTACAAAAAAATATCTAAAAAATAATTGGTTAAACACTCTTGGGGAATACAGTAAACTAAGGCATACCAGCAAGTCTACCTGTGAATGGACTGAATAATGAGTTTTGGTGTTGCCCATTCAGAATCAATCAATAATTCGATACTCTTTGACATAACCTGAGACAGGCACTTTGTTCTCAAAGCTTCTTTATTGTGGCTAAACTGAGACATTTTCTGTAAACGATAATGTCCCCAAATCCTTAACAGCAATATAAAAAACTGTCATGATCTGGCCTGTTTGCTCTCCCTTAATTAGTCATTCCTTTCACCTGTCGACTTTCCCTCCCTGCCTCAATTATTTATTCCTCTCATCTGTTTCCTCTTGGTTATATTCAGTTCAGCCTGAGCATTCAGGCCCAGATCATTACTTGTCTTTCTGTCAGTCTGTCTGTTCAGTTTATCTTCTTGGTTCATGTCCTGATCTCTGGCGGCCAGTGGAAAGAGGGTTTTGTGTCTGTCTCGCCTCCTGATCGCCCACTGTTCCCTCCCCTGCTGAGTCCTCTGGGTTTTTGGCTCTATATGTAGGGAGGTTCCGTTTTTATCTTGGTAAGCCTGGCTCCAGGAGGAGACCAGTTTAAAGTCCTGCATCAAGTTCTGGTTCCACGCCCTGTCTCGGCTACCTCTTCCACTGAGCCTGCTCATCTGCACCTGATCCTGTCTGCTCCTGTGCGTGACCCTCCCGGCCATGCTTTCAGACCCTGTCAGACTCTGAACCCTCCTGGGAGCCTGTGGATGCCTGGAAGTCTGGATCCTGTTCTGTTCCTGCCTGATCTGGATCCTGTTACTGTCTGTTCCTGTCTATTCTGGATCCCTGACCAGGATCGGCTTCCAGCATGTCCTCTGGGACTGCAGCACTTGGGGACATTCTTGGACTGGTCTGCTAAACCAGGTAAGTGGCCAACTCAGACAATCATCTTCTGTCAGATGATTGTGGTCACTTACCTGTGTTTCTCCTGTAGCGTGTCTGTGATTACGGTGCCCCGCTCCCCATCCTGCAATGTCCGTGAGCCACAGCTCCACTTTAGTTTTGTTTATTTAATAAACTTTTTGAACATTCCTACTGACTGTCTGTCCTTGAATACTGGGTCCCTCTGTCGTCGGTTCATGACAAAAACCTGTGATGCCACAGTCTCTTGATGGCTGCTGCTGCAAAGGGCTGCACATTCAGGAGCCATTAGCTGTTGATATAAGGCAATATTAGGTTTGATAGCTGTCTTGCTTAAATAAAAGAAATTATTGTTTAAAAATCCCTGTTTAAATCATAAATCTAAGTAAAGAGTGAACAAGTAATTAAAATCTCTGAAGATAAAAAAAAAAAAAAGCAGCAAAATTAGCCTAGCCCAGTTTAGAATATACAGCAGTTTAAAGCTATGGTCCAAAAGCCACCTAAAAGTTTTTTTTATGTAAGGACAAATTGGATTGAGGTTTGAAGGTGACCTGTCTCAGTTGAGCCTTTGAGACACTCTGTATCGCTGTTTAGACTTACTGGTTTATTACGCAAGCTTGACTTGTTTACTTTGTATCTGTCTTCTGGGGTTACTGTTACACTTTCAGGAAACAGTCCCCAGACAACATCAGAGGAACAGTCTGAAAAATAAAGGACATGCAAGTATTTTTCTCATTGAGGAAACAGAAAGACCTCACAAAAAAACAGAATTACAGATGTCAGAGTTTGGCCTGAGATGTTTAAGTGTTGGTTTCTCCATGCAGCTGCAGGCCACAGCTGCAGATATCTTTCAGAGTGCTGTATTTTGCACTCTGAAATATTTATTGGTGTTGAATGATATATAAACTTCCAAATGCAATACTTTTGTGGAGATACATTCCTAAAAACATCAAACTATATTGAGAACATGTATCAAAAAGCATCAAGATACAACTATTTACCTAAATGCTTATAACAGTACATAGAATCTGTAATTATACATCTAAACCATCCACTTTGTTTCCTAATACATTATGAACAGTTTATTGAGATGCTTTTTAAAAGAATCACACAAAATGTGTTTAGAGTAAAGAAACTTTATCATGCATTTTTTTTGGTTTTAAAGTCAGCTTTAGGAAAATAAATAAAGAAACATTGGCTTTAACACAGTGGAGTATTAATGAGTTATGAAATGTTGTTTTCTCTCAACCTTGAGGAAAAACACTTGCCATCAAACCCTTTCTGGGTGCTTCTGAAGGCTGAACAAAGTCTTAGACTTGAGGCCAAAAATACACATTTTTACAACCTAGACATTACACCAGCTAAAAAAGAAAAGCTGCAGACCTGTGGAGATCAACTACTGAAAGATACACTCCTTAACTCTGAGTTGGAATCATCACGCTTTGCATCAGATCACCTCTCTGATTGGAATAACACAGAGATTATTAAGGTAGATGCTTCCTGTACGGATATTGTTATGTAGATATTCTCCCATCACTCGTTTTCACAGAACCGTCAGTGGCTGTTGCTCAGAGAGCATGAATACATTGAAATAGAGCCTAGGCTGTCATGTTGGGGTCTAATCTTCTAACCCACATGCAGAAACACTCAAGAGACAGGAAAAAAAGTTAAAAGGTTTATTGACAATGTTTTCAGAGAAATGTGAACGGGGTCTTGGTTCGTCAGGCTGGTCACGGGAGGGAAGCAACTAGAGGAGGACAGATCGGTTAGAGTGGATCCAGGAAACTTGCTGTTTAACGGCGGTTTGGGTTAATATCTGCTCAGGGGGTATTCTGACCGGCATAGGGGGAACCTTGAGGGTCCAGAGGCTGATTGGCAAGCTGAGGGCTGAGGCGGAGACGGAGGCTGAGGCGGAGGCAGCAGACAGGCAGGTTCCAGGCAGCGAGAGTTTTCTCCAGGAGTTGACTGATCACCAGATATGTCAGTACCATCTTAGAGTCAGAAGAACACAGACTCAGAGAGGTTCTCAAAAAATCAGGAAAACAGATCAGAGTTAGCTGGCTCAGGTTTGCTGGTACCATTAGTGGCAAACACTCTGGCAGGGAAGTGGCAGCCTCCTCCTCCTTAAGAAAGCCTCCAGATGAGCAGATGGGAAACAGGTGTGCAGAAGTCAGCTCACGCCCTCAGGAGGAAGATCTCAGGCTCCCTCTGGTGGAGAAAGGTTGACAAGCCTCCAGATCCCAACATAGGCGGAGGTTCAACTGAATAAACTGATTACTCGCCATCATCTGCCTACAACACAGCCAATCAGCTTTGAACCACGCCTCCACGAAAGCCAATCAGCATCAAAAGTTCATCTTAAAAAGGCCTGCGATCTGCAACCCGTCTGCTACCTAGTACGCAGGCAGTGGTTGTGCCGTGTGACTTTAATTCAGATGCCAGAGGTTTCTTCCCAATGGGGAGTTTTTCCTCTCTACTCTCGCTTCATGCTTGCTCATCATGGACAGGTTCTCTCAACCTGTGTTAACCAAGCTTGACTTCCATCTTCCAGGTCCCTGATTGAAGCTCTAGTATCAGCTCACGCAGTCCACTGGATCTCCCCGTAAAGCTCAGCAGACCGTCTGGCCAACCAGCAGTCTACAGACTGACCAACTTCATCTCCAATCCACCACCAGTTTCAGCTCGGTCCATCACTCACTGTAAGTGTTGAATTTTTACTTAATGGGTCTAATTTCCCTCTCTAGAAAGCTCAAAACACCATATTTTCATAAATTCTTTTACTTATGAATTTATTACACATGTAGAATTGTGAGTTTGATCGTTTGATCCCTAGCCTAAAACTACGGAGCCCCCTAGGGGACATGGGGAATTTTTTTTTTCTTTTGCGTTCCCTCGCAAAATTATTCCATTACCTCGCAAAATTTTGCGTTACCTCGCAAAACCTTTTGCGAAAGTTTTGCGTTCCCACACAAAACCTTTTGCGTGAGAATGCAAAACCTTACTTCAGTCAAGTTAGAAAGATATTCACAGATTCGGACTTCCGGGATCAATAACTCTCGTTGTTGAAACACAAATGGCGCCTCTTTCATGTCCTGATGGCACAGACTACGTATTACAAGAATCAAAAAGCGTTATTTTCGAGAAAAACGAGCCGTTTCTCCGAGCTGGATGTATTACATTGATCTGCTACACAGGCAGCGGCCAGGCGAGTGGTTAGGGACCGTCTGCAAATGGTAAAACAACAGCAAAATGTTGCAAATAAAAATCAATAACTCCACTGCCATAAAGTGCAGAGACTCCAAAATCACCACACAGACCAAGGGGCTTTTGGTGATCGCACTAAAACAGCTGGTTTGGAAAAATACACCTCTTTTTAGAATTTTTTTGTTATTATTAAGCATTAATATTATCCTATTTTAATCAATAGCTCTGTGTTTATACAGTGCAGACACTCAAAAATCGCCACAGAAACCAAGGAACTTCTGGTGATCATACTACAACAGCTGTTTTGGAAAACATACACCTTTTTATAACTTTTTGTGAATGAAGTACACGGAGATTCTAGGCAGATAGGAGTTAATGATAACAAAAAATCAAAAAAAAAAAAAAAAAAGTATCACCAAGAGCCCCTTAGTGTGTGTGGTGATTTTGGAGTCTCTGCACTTTATGGCAGTGGAGTTATTGATTTTTATTTGCAACGTTTTGCTGTTGTTTTACCATTTCCCCTAGGGGGCTCCGTATAAAACGCACCATTTTGCTGTGTTTGTTTGTATACTATATGTACATTTAACTTTGGTAGTATTAAATAAAAATATGAAAATCAATCCTGGAAGCTACAATGCTTGATAAACACCTGTAACCTAAGAAAACTAAATAAATTAAGGTCAAATGTAGCAGAGTCAATGAGCTGCCTTATCTTATTTATGCACATATTCTTGTCCCTGTCTGACATTTCATCATTTCCAATTACTTCTTTGTAAACTACAAAGCTGACCAACTTCACCTTTCTGACAGCTCCCATTAATTCCACACAGAGCAGGTCACAGATTGCCTTTTATCAGAGCTTCTCAAAACTTTTCCATTTACATTTTTTCCCCTAGAAATCAGTCTCGTGTCTTTGAGTCAGCGGCATCAATCATAGAGATTCATTTTGGGAAGATGTTTTTCTGCTGCTGCTTTGTTTTTTTTCCCCTGTTCTTTATTTGAAAAGTCACGATAGATGTTAGAATAAAAGGCTATTGACAGAAGCAAACAAGCTCTTTATTGACAGAAAAATGACTAAGCTCTGTCACAGCCTTAATATATTCTCAGTATTCTCATTTTTGGATGTATTTACAATCCAACAAGCCTCCATTTTTTTTCCTAAATCACACAATTATTGTTTTTTTTTTATAAGCTCAGTAATGAAGTGTTATTATAGTCATGCATGCCACACTATTAGCCAGTACTCAAAGGGTGCAGCATTATCAGTATCTTTTGTGCAGGGATGTTGCAACAAAATAGAGGTGCGGATCTTCACCGACGCAAACAAGTATTCATAGGCACATATGTTCTTTTTGAGGTTTTCATCCATAAGCTGCTTTGTAATTAGCCCTCAAGTGCACGTTTGTTTAATTATGTTGTTTCATTCACTTTCCAACCCAAATGCACACCAAAGATAAATAATTAGTTTAGAGAGGCAGTGTTGGCACAAAACACCCGATTAATCTGCAGTTGTGGCTCAGAGGGACTTGGCAGAACAGAGAAAACTTTGGGATAGTTGAGAGTCGTTACTCTCAGCGGTTGACAATTATTGATTGCTAGTGATGGAGAGCTCATTTGGAAAGGTGGAAGGCATGTTGCCCAATGGAAGCTCCAGTCATTTTATTTGTCTAACAAGCTGTGCAGGAACAAGTTAGTAATTTTTCTTCATTAAAGAACAAAATTTATGTTTGTAATTTATGCTGTACACATAGAAGGACTCAACATATTAGCATAAAAATAGAGTCAGGGCAATAATTAGTCAGTCTTAATACATATTGCAGGTGACAGTATTTATTCTCTCTGGCCATACGGTTGGTCACCAGGGCTCACAGGCTGGTATGAACAAATTCTGCTCAGTGAGTATCACATATGTTTGTGTCCTTATATAAACACCCTTTACACAAAGGACAGGTTTATCTGCTGGTTGCTAACTCATTTGAGGCAAAGAGCTGGCATTGATGGCCACTAGGGAGCGCCAAAACACACTGCAAGCAAAAGGTTGCTTATTAAAAGATACAAATGTGCATATTTATATATTCAGGGGAATGTTTAAGCGCTTGATGAGCTGCTATTGTAAATCAAAAATGTTTCTAGGTCAGAGAGAAATAAATATTCACCACAGATGTATTGCTGTAATCACTGAGACTTGTCACAGGTATCAAACAGTTAATGAGCTTTTTCAGTGTAACATAGATTTCTCTAAAGGTTTGAAGCTGAAGAACGTATATTAATATTTAGGTCCCCTATACACACGCCTAACACCACTTTGCTGATAAAAAAAGCAGCCAGATTGCAAACAGCAGAGGGGTTGAATTGAATGTCTTCCATTTGAACAAATGATTCATTGCATGCTCATATTTTCCTGTTTAAGGATGCATTTGATTTATTGACTTTACACTTCCACTGATTGTGCAGCATCGTACTATTAGCCAGATGCACTTCTTTCCAAATGATTGCTTCCTTAACCAATTGCTGTTTCAGAACAAAATAAAACAAACATTTGCTCAGTTTTATGATCACTGCATCCTTATATACATGCATCCTGTTATCCAGATCAAAGCATGTCCTGTTGTGCTCATTGAGAAATCGAATTTGCTGTACACACTAAAAACATCTTACTCAGTATTTTGTAACTGACTCACACAGTTGTTCTTTTAAATGTTGGTTTTTAACATGAAGTCCTCTGATTTAATGCTTGGAAGAAAACACGTTTCCCTCTCAAGCTTGCCTATAAAAGACTGGACTATATGAACACATGTATTAACAAGTGTTAACTGTCATCCCAAAGGAAAAAGGGATTTAGTTTTCATATTTTCCAGTGACAGTATCAGAAACTGGTGACTTTTAGTGAGGTTTTAGGGAGTACGAAAGCAATGATTATTCATTAATCTGAATCTGAATCAGAAATACTTTAATAATCCCAGAGGGAAATTACTTTTGTTACACGCTCCAGTTACAGTTTTATACATACACTGCCTGGCCAAAAAAAAAGTCGCCACCAAACAAAAAAAGGTCACTCACTCTAATATTTTGTTGGACCGCTGTGGCATTGTTTCAATAAGCTTCTGCAATGTCAAAAGATTTATTTCCATCCAGTGTTGCATTAATTTTTCACCAAGATCTTGCATTGATGATGGTAGAGTCTGATCGCTGCGCAAAGCCCTCTCTAGCACTTCCCAAAGATTCTCAATGGGGTTGAGGTCTGGACTCTGTAGTGGCCAATCCATGTGTGAAAATAATGAGCCATGCTCCCTGAACCAGTCTTTTTCAATTTGAACCCGATGAATCCTGGCATTGTCATCTTGGAATATGCCTGTGCCATTAGCCCCTTGAACCCTACGGACCCACCGGCGGGTCCAGCTGCTACATGACCTCGTAATTTTACCAAACCCCCAGTATTGATGTAAAAAACATATTTGGCACAGTTTGGTGACATTTATGGATAAATGTGCCAAAATGGCCCCTCCACCTAAGAAATTTCTCACTAATACCATTCTAAAATAAATATGATTCATCTGGTTGAGTCCACATTTGGTATATTTTTACACAACATTTAGATTTGAAAGTCTGTACTACTTTTTTGTGCTATAAATAATATTTTGGTAGTGTTTTTGCAATGTTTATTTCAAAGAAAATTTTGGCGAGGTTCAAAAAATGCAAAATATTTTTGTATTTTGTCCCTAATATTTCAGGCAGGGTCAAAGCTACAATGGTGCTGACACCAGAAAACCATTCTATGACATCTTACCTTTACAGAGGTACCAAAAGTTTCTTCTTAAATCTAATAGCTATGAGGCTATAAGTTATTTACTTTTGTGTGTTTTTTTGTCAGGCAGAAATTTATTTATACCCCCTTAGGGTGTAAGAGGTTAGGGAAGAAAAAGTCCATTGATGGAATAACCTGGTCATTCCGTATATTCAGATAGTCAGTTGACCTCATTCTTTGAGCTCATACTGTTGCTGGACCTAGACCTGACCAACTGCAGCAACCCCAGATCATAACACCGCCC
Organism: Cyprinodon brontotheroides; assembly: GCA_018398635.1. NCBI lineage: Eukaryota > Metazoa > Chordata > Actinopteri > Cyprinodontiformes > Cyprinodontidae > Cyprinodon > Cyprinodon brontotheroides. The sequence goes on along the minus strand of JAGKQL010000003.1, from coordinate 3,339,500 downwards.
CCACAGGCTTGTACAGTAGGCACTAGGCATGGTGGGTGCATCACTTCACCTGCCTCTCTTCTTACCCTGATTGGCCCATCACTCTGGAACAGTTTAATCTGGACTCATCAGACCACATGACCTTCTTCCATTGCTCCACAGTCCATCTTTATGCTTCCTAGCAAATTGAAGCCTTTTTTTCCGGTTAGCCTCACTGATTAGTGGTTTTCTTACGGCTACACAGCTGTTCAGTCCCAATCCTTTGAGTTCCCTTCGCATTGTGCGTGTGGAAATGCTCTTACTTTCAGTATTAAACATAGCCCTGAGTTCTACTGTTGTTTTTCTTCGATTTGATCTCACCACACATTTAAGTGATCGCCGATCACAATCATTCAGGATTTTTTTCCGGCCACATTTCTTTCTTGAAGATGATGGGTCCCAACTATCCTTCCAGTTTTTAATAATGTGTTGGACAGTTCTTAACCCAATTTTAGTAGTTTCTGCAAGTTCTTTAGATGTTTTCTCTGCTTGATGCATGCCAATGATTTGACCCTTCTCAAACAGACTAACATCTTTTCCACGACCTCAGGATGTGTCTTTCTACATGGTTGTTTAGGAAATGAGAAGCAAGTCATTGCACCAGTTGCAGTAATTATCCAATAGGAGGCTTGTACCTATTTGCTTAGTTGAATCCAGGTGGTGATTTTTTTTTTGGCCAAGCAGTGTATATATACGCATCCAACTACACAAGATAATAAAGATGAAAATAAAAATAAATTAAAATAATTTTCATGAAGTTCAGGGTCCCAGAGCTTCCGCTTATCAGACCGGTATGCACTCGCAGTTCATCAGAGATTCTGATACAGTAAAAACATTTCAGCCTCATGCAAAAACTGTAATATCAGTTTGCCAATGACATCCTGACAGGGATTCACAGATGTATTGTAGCATTCCTTGCAAGCAGGCAGCTTTGCACATTGTGTTCAAGTGCTGATCCGCTTTAAACCGTAAGGATCCCATTATGTGGCTGCAGCATCCAGTCCATGCCAGCGGATACCTTGTCATTCTTAATGAGTTCCTGGCTCAGAGAAAATGATATATATGCTGGTCTCCTGACTGGAGTACGGCTCCCAGCTGAAGAGAAGCACACTCACCTTCACTTGTGCTGGTTTCTGGGAGACCACCTGAGAAATGTGTTGTACCTGTCGAAGAAAACAAAAAGAAACTGCCAATATGTGTAGAGATGATGAGGGAGATGGGCACAGGAGCAATGGAGCATAAGTAGCTTATAATATTACTTCACAATGATTAGAATCCAAATAAAACAGTCAAGTTCAGGCTTCAGTGCCTTATGATATAGTCACAGAATATTGAAAACATGTCTTAATTGTTCTGCAATTGGACCCCCCCCTCCCCATCCACATCAACCAGAGTTGCCAATAAAAAGATAAATGTAGTGCAGATATTCCTGTGTTAACATTGCTTATGGATGGATAGAAAGATATTTTCTGGTAGATACTAAGCATACAGTCTTATGATTACTCTGACACTACACTGCAAAAAATCTGAATCTAGATTAGTAATTTTTTCTTAAAATAAGTGCATTTGTTCTTGAATTGAGGAGGTAAAAGAGACATTTTGCCAATGGAACAAGACAATTTACACTTAAATAAGAAAAAAGACAATTGCATTGTCTTCTTTCAAGTGCATATTATCTAGTTATCTTATTACTCATTCCATTGGCAAACTATCTCATTTACCTCCTCAAATTAAGGGTGAATACACCTAATTTAAGAAATTTTAACTTATTTCTAGGTAGTTTTTGCAGTGTAAATAAGGTTCTCCACACTGCAAAAATTATCTAGTTATGAGTAGAATATTCCTAAATGTGCATTTATCCTTAATTTGGGTAAATTAATAAAATTATTTAACAATATAATGAGTATATTTAGTATTAAAATAAGTAATAATTAGATGATCTGCACTTGAAATAAGTTATCTTAAATGTAAATTGTCTTGTTGCATTGACAAAGTGTCTTGCTTGCCTCCTCAATTCAAGAAAAATCACTTATTTGAAGAAAAAATGACCTATTTAGATAAAAAAAAATGTGCAGTGCAATATTTGCTGCAATTTAGTTGCACAATTAAAGGAAAAAAATGACATAAAAGCTATACACTGGAAAAAATCTAAATCTATATAAGTTATTTCTTCTTAAAATAAGTGCATTTGTTTTTTAATTGAGAAGATTAAAGAGACATTTTGCCAATGGAACAAGACAACTTACATTTAAAATAAAAAAACGCAATTATATTGTCTTATTTCAAGTGTATTTTATCTAAATATCTTATTCTAAGAGTAAAAATACTCATTCCATTAGCAAATCATTTAATTTACCTACTCAAATGAAGGGTAAATACACTTAATTTAAGAAATTTTTACCTATTTCTAGATCGTTTTTGCAGTGTAAAAGCTAATTTGGAATGGGATTCAGCAGAAAATGCGGGTATGGTCGGATCACCTCAGTAGTAGCAAACACAGGACACCCTTTCCTGCACTATGGAATCATCTGAAAGTACAGCATTAATCATGCATATCTCATTTTGAGAAAGAATAAGATAACCAATGAATACATTAGTCTCTTTATTAACCTCTAATATGAATTAAGAAGATGTGTTATGAATCATTCTGCAGACTCATTTGGTCCATTAACTACAGCGTACTCCCCTGTAATCCTCACTTATATGTGATGTTATAAACAAAGGGAAAACATTTATCAGCCTGCCACCGTAAGCGATTGATAACACCCACGCTGAAGCTGATTAGCTTGCTTTGGGAAATAAAGTGGGGGAGCTCTGTGTCTTATACAGGGCTAACATTTTTTTTCTGAAACTTGAGTCATTAAAAAGCAACTTATAATCTGAAAATAGTGATTTTCTCATGCTAAATGAGTGGAATAATAGTATCACTTCTTTAAATCTCAAACACCCTGTCCATATGTGGCAAGTTGCTTTATACTGGTGATATTCCTACTAAAGAAAATCTTGTGCAACATTAGCTACAAGAAACTTCCTCCTTAGATATATCAGCTGAGCAAAATTCTGAGAATCTACCATAAGTTATTCAAAGTTATCTTCATGGATTTGTTAATTTAACAAGTGTGCGATGATGATTCCACTTGCTTCCCTGTCAGATGTGCTGAAACATTTGGACAGCTCCTCCTTGAGAAAAGCCCTGTGGGGTCTCGTCTTTGCTGCGCTGCTTCTACTCCAGCCCCTTCTGTCCACAATCACAGCCTTTTAATTGCCCAGCTCCTTCTCTTTTGTAATTACGTTGTCAAACCCGTAAGAGTCAAGAGTGGAAACGGAGGAGCGGCTGCCTGGTCTCTCCCCGTCAAGGCCGATCTGTCTTTATCCAGGGAGGCATCAGTGTGAGGAGAGGAAGAAAGCAACCCAGGGAGCAATTGGCCTTACAAAGAACACTGTCGCATCACTTTCAATCAAGAAGCAGTTTAAAAATAAAGGAACTTTATTTAATCTATGCAACACAGTCACAATGCAGCTCCTTCTTTATTTGGTTTCATAACAGAAAAGCATTGGATCATTTTGTCAGGGAGAACCGATAGCACAGGTTGTAATTACGCTGCAGATGCTTTAATTATAGATTATTTTGTTTATCTGTACTTACCCCAATCTTTGAGAAAGTTTTCCTTCAGTGGTAATTTATACGGGGGTAGATGTGCTCTGAAAATGGAGCTGTCATTGGAGTTTCTGCTTTTGTGCTCAACCTGTTTAAATATTTATGTTTTAAATAAAGTCTGGTGTCATCAGAAATGAGTTTGCCTGCAGGTGGTGAGCTTAAATCAATGGCTTGGAGTCTGCTGAACAACAGGAGGCTCGGAGAGGAGTTGTGAGGTCATCTTTACCGTAATCCATTCCAAAGAAATCACAGAAAACCAAATGTCTGCAATGCTTCCCGCCATTAAACGGATGGTAAAGCTTACTATCTCCCTATCATTCAGTGGGACTTCATTATCAACCCACTAATGAACAAACAGCAATGGAGATCACCTCAGGCTTTTGTAATTGTGTGGAGAAAGAAATGGTTTCAGCAAAAGAGCTGCAGCCTTCTAATCTAAAAACAAGAAAGTTTTGTCAATATCTACAACAACATAAACATATCTATTATATTCATTGTGTGGCTTTTGACAAGGTTTAAACTTTAAAACATGCCAGGTTTGCCTGTCTCTGCTTTTTGATGAAAGACTTGACCACCACTCTTGCAGTCCGACATCGATTGATGTTCTGCTTCCAGCTCTAAACTTGCAGCATTTTTAATCAACCACATACATCAACTTACAAGAAAAAGTGCCTTTGATCAGTATTCTTGCCCCATAAGATTCTCTAGATATAGTCATGTTAGAAACACAATCTTCGATGTAACTGATTAAGCTTTAATGTGAGAGACAAAGCATGAGCATGGGGCGTAAATATGAAGGATTAAAATGACAAATTCTTTATATATGTATATATTTTCTGAATGAAAAATAAATTATTTTTATTTTCTCTAATACACTGTAAAATCCAGAATACCCAATCATTTATTTGTTTGAGGATACGTCTGTATCAATCAAGGGATTCTGGGATGGCCCCAGAGCTTTGTTATTATTATTAGGAGGAAGTTTATGAAGTGAAATGTGTTCCATTATTTTTGCAAAAAACATATTTTGTAAATGGAAATTTGAAAAAAAAAAATGTAATCCAAGAATGGGCGGGCTTTCCTAAAAAGGGAGGAGCCAAAAGACACATTTCTATTGGGTCTTTTTACCGGTCAAAAATCAATGTTTGTTCAATGTTTGTGTTGGGCTTGAAGTGAACAAAATATGATCTATAAAACACAATTTGAAAAGAGTACAAAAAATATAAAAAGTGGCATTTGAGAATTGAAAATATGTAACAATTGTAAAAAAAAAAAAGAAAAAAAAGCTCTTAAAAACTAAATGAGAAAAAAATTATAAGTGAATAAAGTGAAAAAAACACTATATTCTCTGCTTGCTACATAATGGAACAAAATTTACTCCAAAAAAGAAAAGAATAGAGAGGTGGGATAAAAGTTTGGGTTAAAAAACACTTCAGTATTTCAACCTTTTTGCCCAGTTCAGTCTGGAGACAGGAATGGAACTGGTGACTTTGGGGGAGCTGCAGGGATCCACAGCTCAGGTTAGACGATCTATTTTCAGCTAACTTTAAGTTGTCCTTACCACACTTCTGGCTTTTATTAGAATCGTGGCACCTACAAAGTTATTGTGAATCCCATTTAATGTTTATTTCGACCCTTTTAAGAGACAGAGCAAAAGTATGGAAAAGGTCATTTGATCATATGAAACTGAAATTCAGCTATTTATACCAACAGCAATGCTTTTTGGTGGAAAACTAACACTGCTCAGATTTAGAACCTTGTCACCATGTGGTGATTGGGGAATAGGAAGACTTAATTACAGTAAAAGCTTGGAAAATGTATGGATTTAAAATTGTGGAAAACAAACAGACACTCCGAAAAGACTTAGAACTGGCGGGAGGTTAAGTGTAAAGAAAACTCAGAATATATGACTGTTTGTGCGGTAAATCTAGAATAGAATCCGCTTCATAAGTGTATGTCTGTCCAGACAATGCTATTAGGATTGCTTAAAAATGGTCCAACTCTGGCTTCAGGGTTTAAATGTTGTCCATTTCGCTTTTCTGGATAGGAGGACCTCCTATCTGCCTTAGAAGTTAGTCGGATGCAGCAAAGCTTGGCTTTTTCAGGACAGTTTCTGAACTGTATGACGTGTGTTAAACATTTCAGTTCCTGGACCCGCAAATTAGTAAGACACAACCAAAACACATGTTAGTTTAGGGCTAAATAGTAAAATACACCACACTTTTCAGAATTCTATTTGAATAAAATTCAATAAAATTCTTATTTTTTACCACTGGGTTCCTAACTGTATCAGCTAAATGTATTCTTAGCATGTGCTTCTAAAGGAATCAAATCAATTCCTTTCATATAGAGTCTTACATCCTTCAAAGAGATAACTTTATTTAATCAGATCTAAAGAATGAAAGAAGAGGATCCAAAGATTCCTTTAAAGAAGTGTATGATTTCTAACTTTCATAGTATAAAACCCTGGATGCAACATTTGCATTACAGACTTCACTGACTAGAGCACATTGTTAATAATGTATGAATAAATAAGACTGCAGCTTGATTGTAAAGGTAATGTTTTGGGGTTTTTCTTTTGAACTTCAGCCAAAGAAAGCAACAGGGTTCGAGAAGCTCCACGTGTTTATTCCATGGTGATAACACCTGTGGATTTAATAAATATTCTCCATGTGATTTATTTTATACACTGTAGTACTGTTTTATCAGTACAAAGCCAAGCTCTGTCGGGTAACGCATGATTATGAGCCCAGCTTCCAGCCTCAGCCCAGAAGTCTGTCTGCTAGGAGCCGCTGCGAGGGATGATAGGGGATGCTGTTTGTTTACTGTGTGTGAACTGATCAATGGAAGTGCCGGCTTGCAAGAAAACTGTCAGGGTCACTGTTCTTCTGAGCGTTGGGGAAGTATCAACAGAGAAGGCAGGAAAAAATCCACCGACCCTACTGGGTGGCATCATCACTTTTTTTTTTTTTTTTACAATATTCAACATTCTCACTTGCATGGATTCATGGAAGCTGCTGCACATGCTTGCAAATCCCCAGCCAGTGGCAAGAGCGTATGCATTTAGATGAGCCTGTGCCAGGATGCTGGGGACGGAGAGTCATTGCCACTGGGGCCCTATAGAACACAAACATGTCGGGTCAACTGGGGAGGTGGGATGGCAGAGGACAAATGATCAAAAGCAAAGTCACACAGGCGAACCAAACTAAGTAGAGGAAGATTCAAACCCTGACCAGGCATTAAACCAATGGCTGCACTGCAAAAATGATCTGGAAACGAGTAAAAATGTCTTAACATTTGTGTATTTAGCATAATTCAAGCAAGTAAATAATAAGATTTGCCATTGGAATGAGTATTTTTACTCTTAAAATAAGATAATTAGATAATATCCACTTGAATTTCTTATTTTAGATGTAAATTGCCTTATTCCATTGGCAAAGTGTATCACTTAACTACTTAATTCAAGACAGAAATGCTCTTTTTTAAAGAAAAATAAACTTACTTAGATTTCAATTTTTTTGCAGTGTGTCCTCATGGCAGAGTCAATGATTGTAACAATAAAGCATTGTGTGTGATTATCACAGGAAACTGACACGGAGGCTGCGGCTGGAAAATCCACAATTCCAATGCCGAGAGGAAGGATTAAAGGATCAGAAATTGAAGAGCAGACAACGCAGAGAGATGTCAGGGGCAGGAGGAAGAGAGGAACACTGACACATTTTAAGTTATGCGGTGCAAGATGGAGAGGAATGACTGATGGTGAGGAGAGGTGAGCAAATATAAGAAGAATCCAAGAAATTATGCAAAGGTGACGGAAAGAAAATTTTATTTTTTCTTGTTTTGTTGCAATTTTCCTGCTAAATTAATGTTAGGAAGGCTGCTTTTTTTTTAACAGTGTCATGTCTGACAATGTGGCAATAAGAATAATTGTCTTGATGCCAAAAAGAGAGCCCATCAGATTTTACTTTCACAAGTGAAGCACTACGGCTATCGCCATAGCAGCTGGAGGGGCGCGTCTTTGGCTCTTCACGACCACTATTGAGCATTTTTCCATTGGGAAAAAAAAAATGGAACCACTATTAAATATTATTTGAATCAACCGCACATCAAAGTTTCTTTTTTCAGATCTAGAAGATGGGAAATAAAAACACTATTTTTCAGTTAAAAGACAAACATTCATCAAAGCTTACATATAGGGCTGGAGGATAAATTCAAATCTTATCGCAGCATAATTCTCAATTTCGGTTAATACAGTATAATTCCAATATTAATATAAACAACATGAACCTCTCAGAAAGATTGTAAGGAATATGCCCAAACAGCTACCTGTGCAAACTTATGACAAATATTTTTCCACATCTATGAAGTTCTTCAAATATAAGATTTTAGAATAAATGTTTAAGCAGAAAACACAAAAGTTCAAGGGTTCTAGCCTCATTCACAGTTTCTCTGAATTCATAATTTTTTTTGAATGATTTTTATATGTTTTAAAAAAAAACCTAAGCCTGAAAGACTGTTTGCAAATCTCTGTAATGAATTAGCAAAACAACTCAGAACTGAATGGTCCCCTGTCAGTTCTTAAGCATCTAACTTTGGATAAACCTTTATTGGCACAGAAGGCATAGCTTTACAAGTTTTTCCTTTTTTAGATCATCCTGTTAAGATTCCTCCCCTCTTCTCTCTCTCTCACTCACACCACAGCCTCCCATCTATATTTATAATTTTTATATCAAAAGGAAACATATTCCAGGACATTACAACTTCTTTTTATGCTTTTTATGTACTATAAAGACTCTTTTTATATTGTCTGTCGTATTTCAATCCTTAATGGAATCTTGCTTTAACTCTTTGTACTCTGAAGGGATAAATAAAGTTGATTCTAAGTCTGCTTTAGTCTTTACTTATGCTGTTCTGTCTGTTAATGAAAGCTGGGTTTATTTTTACATCTTTAGTAAAATGAAACAGACTCCAGGTATATTTTTAACCTGTGCACGACCAAATCTGATATCATGAGTATTGGTTCCTTGCACAATACAAAGGTTTATCAGTTAAAACTAAATTAATCAATTCACACATCCCATAATGCCACATATCCTCTCTTATTTCAACACTGAACTCAGATCTTCTGCTGTAAGTTGCACAACCAGCTGTTGCTTATGGGCATCATGCTACACGGTTTATGCATCATACAGATGCTAAAGTCAGAGGCATTAGCTTTGACTGCGTTTGTCAGGTGTGTAGGGTGTTTCATAACGTCGATCACAGCCTCATTTTGTTGTAATGGAGACTAGATGGAAGTTCAACTGAATAAACTGATTAACCGCCTTCTTCCGCCTCCGATTCCAGCTAATCAGCTTTGAACCACGCCTCCACGAAAGCCCAATCAGCATCCAGAGTTAATCTCAAAAGGTCTCCAATCCAGAATGCTGTCTGCTACCCAAAACACAGGCAGTGGTTTTACTATGTCTGACTTTGATTCAGATGACCCCGATTCAACCCTCCTCCTGCCCCTCCTCCACCATCGTAGCTAAAGCTTTATCAGAATTTCATTCCTCCCGGATTCTTACTGTGTTTCCTGTTTAATCTCAACTGGTCCGGCAGAAGACCGCCATGTTGAGCCTGGTTCTGCCAGAGGTTTCTTCGCAACGGGGAGTTGTTTTCTCTCCACAGTTGCTTCATGCTTGCTCATCATGGACAGGTTCCAACTAGACTTCAATCTTCCAGGTCCCTGAGTGAAACACTAGTCTCAGCTCACGCAGTCCACTGGAGCTTTCCATACAGATCAAGCACACCATCTCGCCAACCAGCAGTCTACAGACTGACCAGCTTTATCTATGTCCACTCTACCACCAGTTTCAGGCCTGGGAGGAAACATCCCTGTTCTTTACTCCTGTTAATGCATATCTATCAAAATTAAGAGCTATGTTTCCTGCCAAGGTCTGAGCGCCAAAGACCAAGTAATTGTATCAATAATGGTGAATTTTTCAGATTGAAATAATGTATCCTGCTGGAACTTAGCCTATCACTGCACACAACCTACAGCTGCGGTGAATCTCACTGCTATGTCGCCAATATGTTGAAATCAAAGACTGAAGCGTATATTGAAATACCAAAAATGTGATTCAAAGTTATACTACCATTATCAAATTAAATTATATAGGAATTTATATTGATATTGAAGTATTGTCCATCCTAACTCTAACATTTTTTTTTAATTGCTCCTGATATAAACATGCTGCATAAGGTCTACTGCAAAATGATGCGCACCCTCTTTAATAGACTATTGATAAAAAAATTAAAAAAAAGCAAGTGTAGAAAATGAATGGAAGTCTCTTCAGTTAAAACTGCAAATCCTCCGGAAATAAAATAGATATGAATAAATGGACATATATAAAATAACTATCCAGGGGGAATTCACAAAGCTATGCAACATGCTCTGTTTGTGATATATTCTTCTATCTAATGCAATATAGAGCTTGCATTTCATCCATCAGGTTAAGAAGACACCAGCAATTTGCAAGGGTTCTATTTTTTCATATCAGGATATGAACCAAGGAGTGTAAAAAAACATTTATGTCACTCAAAAGTCCTTTTGTCAAGGTGGTGGGTGGAGTAAAACTCTCCTCATGTCAAGATTTGGATATGATTGTGCACCAGAGCAGAAATGTCTTCTTTATTTAACAAATTAACTTAGCTGCGTAGAGCCTATGAAGCATGACTCTAGAATTCAGAAATAATAATAATAGTTCTCTTTTACGATCTGTCATAATTCAGCGGTGCATGACAACCCTGTCTTTCCTTTCCCGAGTCATAGGGTCCTTTCCTAGGCTCACACAGGAAATGGCCTCTGAAAATATAGTAAAATTAGCAATACAGTGCTCAGATTGGTTAAAAAGAAAGAATAGTTAACGTTGAATCATCAAAGAATATATATTTTAACTTTCTTCAGCATACAAAGCATTTAGGTCATGCTGATGGGCCTATGGCTATATTCTTCCATTTCTTACATGAAATTTGACCTTAGATGGGGGTCCACTTTAGCGTACACTATAATCTAGTTTGAGTATTTTCTTTAAATTTTAAAGATGCATTACTGGTTGAATTTTGACAGCAGATTTATAAAATACCTGGACTATTAATCTTGCAAACAGGAGAACATTTTTAACACTTCGTAACATAATTTTTTGTTAATTTCAGTCATGTTTTTTCTGTACATGGGTTATATTTTGGTTCATGGTGCTACAATGCCTGTGAATATCACACAGGAAACCAGTATATAAATATCAAACCAGTTTAGCATAAAGATATTTTGACAGTGGAACTGAAACTGCGGATTAAGGTGTGTATTTTCCACCTGATGGTATGAAAGGTAATAATAAAGCTAAATCTTAAAATATTTGAATAAAGATAACTTGCTTTAGCTTTTGGAATTTTTTTCCATTTTTACTGTGATGATGTAGACGTGAGATGAAGCAGTGGTATAAAGTCACATTAAAATTAGGTTTGTAGAATAAGCCCTGAAGCACTGATAAAAAAAAGGATATTTTTGGCTAAAAGAGGCTGGTGGGTTAGTTTAAGGTTTCATCTGAGGCTGATACTAAAGCTGCAGCCTGCAGGAAGGCTCCTAACTGCCCTCTGGGCTCTTTGTTGAACTTTCAATAAGGCCTCCTGTTCTTTAGTGCTTTCTCATGCAATTCACCCACATGAAAGAAAGAAATCTGGCTTTGCTTAACTCAAACTTAATCCAGCTCTCGGTAAGTCACACCATTCAGACATTTTATTAACTCAGCCTTGAAGGGGTCATAGAATGCAAAGCCGAGTTTCCATTGTTATAGATGAATGACGATAGTTCAGTGGGTGAAATGGACGTACAGAGAAGTTCAAACCCCATCGACACCAAATCTAATAATTCTAAACTTCCACCATAAAACGAGCGAATCCAAATGAAGCCCCTAATTGACGTAAACTCGGGGATGTTGCCTTATTTGGTTCTGGCATGTACTTTTATCACGCCCCAAAATTGACACCCAGACCAGTCCACTGGTTCACTGGCCCAAGAACATGAATAGAGGGAGATGTGAGACAGCAGTTTAGCTGTTTGGCCTACAGTTGGGCCCAAGGGAGGGGTATGAAATGTCGACTTCTGAGCCGCTGACTGGACCGGTACTCAGCAGAGAGCCATGAGCCGCCCGTCCTCAGCCGGAGGAGTTGGGCTGGGGGCCAATAAGGCCCGGCGGGGGGAAGCACGGGGCCGCATGTGTCCAGGCTACCATCACCGAGTCGGGATCGGTCGCTCCGTTTCCTGCTGGCTCCCTGCCCCCGTCCGCCGGGGTTCCCAGGCCAGCCCCGAAGCTTAGGTTCCAGTGCCCGATGTGTTTCGACTGCGTGCTGCACTGTAGTCGAGCAAAATCCCGAATTTTTTGAAATTCCCCTCCATCATTTTTCGAGGTATGAAAAGCAGGACATGTCTGGAGAAAAAGAGGACGCCTGGTCACCCTACCATATCAACAATTTGATGTTTCCGTGAGTGCTTGTTGCTATGATGCGTCTTTGCTCAGCAGCAACGGCTTCGTTGTAAACCAACCAATCAGAGCACAGCTGATCTAAATATTCATGTGCATATCATAAAAGTAAGAAAAAAGTCGTTTCATTCTAGGGCTTTTAACCATGCTTGCATTAGGGCTCATAGAACAGCAAATATGCCATTTTCAGCCCAACCTATTCAGAGACCTTAAGCACCAGCACCAAATACCCTATATAATCATTCTATCACCCCTTTAAAATTGTTTTATCCTGTCTTAGTGGTTCCTTATAGGATGTGGCGAAATACACTTTTATGTTTTTAATATTCATCTACTGCCAATTCAAATGCATCTTTGCTAACTAGCATTAGAGAGGATACTAAAGCAGTAAATATATATTCCTTAAACACTGGTGACATTTTAAGTCATAAAAGCAAGTGTCATGATTTTTCTAAGGCTCGGACCCACATGCAGTAAAGCCAAAACAGAGAGACACAGTATAAAAGTTCAACGTGGGAAATTGGAGTTGTTAATCTGAGGTATTATGAGGACAAATTGTCTTTATATGTCAAAAGTTAAAACCAACTAATGGGTAAATGGCATGTACTTATATAGCACCTTTATTCAAGTTAGGAGACTTGACCAAAGCGCTTTACACTACATTCACGTACACACATCACACACACACTGATGGTGGCAAGCTACATTGTAGCCACAGCTGTCCTGGGGCTCACTGACAGAAGCGGGGCTGCCGTACACTGGCGCCACCGGGCCCTCTGACCACCATCAGTAGACAATGCAGGTGAAGTGCCTTGCCCAAGGACACAACGACACTGAGAGTCGGAGTCAGGGCTTGAAGCGTCAATCCTTCGATTTCAGGGCAAACTCCTACAGTACATCCAACGCCACTGTCGCCCCACTATGGGTATTGGATATTATTTTAACCACCTGTTTGATAATTGATTGCAGCAATCCTGAATTTAAAGCTGTGATTCCTATTTATTTGTCAGAGTGCTACTTGAATTATAATGTGTGTTAATTGTTTTATGTGAAACCCTCTATACCAATACATTATCTTGATAACAACCTATGAGAACTTAAATGTAGCTTGTTGTCATTTTATAATTGAAAGGGTGGACTGTTGTCGGAAAATTTAGATTTCTCTTCTATTATATATTAATTTATCATATTTACTCACTATAAAAGTTTTAACTCAGTCTGTTTCACTTTGAAGGCCACACCAGTCTCTGTGTGATGGTGTTTGTAGACCAGACATAGCTTCTTCCCATAACAAAGCAGATTCTTTCTCAAGATTTATTCATAACATGTTACTGTTAACCAAAGTGTCTGTAATTTCTTTTGACTCTGACTACTTTTGCATTGTTGTAAGTAAGGGGGAACGAACGCTGCTCAGGCAGAACAGGGCTGAATACTGTGCCATAGGGGCTGTATGAACTGTTCTCTCTTTGCAAAGATATGAATAAATGTGCCACTGAGTGAAATCCATCGATCTCCATTTATTTAACTAGGGTGAATAGTTGACTACTTTTCCCCCACTACAAACTGAACTGGGACTTTGATGCACTGCAAAAAATGATCTAGAAATAAGTAAAATTTTCTTAAATTAAGTGTATTTACCCTCAATTTGAGTGGGTAAATACGATGATTTGCCAATGAAATTAGTATCTTTACTCTTAAAATAAGATAATTAGATAATATGAACTTGAAATAAGACAATGCAATAGTTTTATCTTATTTTCCTTCAGCATGTAGCTGAAGGCATAAGACAAGCAGATGAAGTCTGTTCTGGATGAAAACCAAAAGAAACTGCTCACAATTTTAGGACGTCATACTAAAAGCTACTTCATACATCTAAAAATCAACATTTTGTTGCTTTTTTTGCCATAGTTGAAGTTTTATGTTGTTCATGTTTGTAATTCTCTGTGTTGTTTGCTCTGTGATGAAGGATTTAAGCTTTAAATAGCAAAACTGCAGAGTTTAATAGTATAATCCAGGCTTTGTAAATAGGGGATATTACAGGATAACCAGCACCTGATCCGATCTAACAAGGCACTTTGCTCCGTGGTGAACAGCTTTGTGAGGATTGAAGAGGGAAAAGGGAGTGTGAGATTTTAACAAGGTAGAGATTTGGATCTGACTGGCTGTGTAACTGCTCGACAGTCACAAAGATGCGTGCATAAAAAAAAGAGAGAAAGCCTAATTTGAGCTCTGCTGCCTCCTTTTTCTCCAGATGTTGTTTTTCATATGAGATCCAAGAATCAAAACTTTAACATATTCCATGGCTGAAAAAGCACAGCTCAAATCCAGTCACTATCTAAGAGATGGAATTTAGTGAGCAGATTGTGTTTCTATTCTTGGTAGTTCAGTACATAAACCAAGTCTGAGTGCGTCTTCCAATATGCCCACAGTTAGAAATAAAAGGATCTGCTACAGCCATTTTTTTAAGACTCTGGATGACGTTGTAGGGAGTTAATATTTATTCAATCACAGAAGAAATCTGCAGAGAGAGAATGGAAAAATGTGGACAATATTGCACCCCTCATTTGAAGACTAAAAACAAAAATAAATGATCACAGAAATAACTTGAATTTGAGAAAATAAACAATAAAAATAAATTCTGTGAAAAATAGCAAATGAAAGTCTGACTTAGATGTTCAATTATGCTACAACAGAATTAAAAAAAACTACAGTTCTAGTCTGCATCTGGACAGAAAAACTTGAGAAAAAGGCTAGAGAGTGAAGGACTTTATACAAGCCTCCAATTAAAAAAAACAACTGGTGATCTCCAGTGGAGGGTTTTACATGGCGCCATCGCCACAAACTCTGCAGTCTGTTTGAAAATGTGTTCCGAGATTTTATGGAAAGCACGACTTGAGATCATTTTTAGTTTCAAAGAAGTTTTTTTAGTCTTTTTAGAATGTTTTTACTAAGGCTTGGCAAGTTAACTCGTTATTATCACATTAACTCATCAATCAATTAACGCCGACAATTATTTTATCTCGTATTAACGCAGTTTTTATTATTTCTTTTATTACTGTAAAAGTCTATTGCTCCCAGGCTTTTATTTGGTAAAACTAAAAGTACCGGAACCGGAAGTACAGGAACTGAAAAAGAAAAGAAATTGGCGGATAAACAAATCAACAAACATGGAGAAGGGTACGGCACTTTTCCATGGCCATTTTCATTTTAAAGTTCTTTCAGAAGGCGCAGTCGACAGAAGCAAAGTTATTTGTAATCACTGCAAAGTTGAATTGTCTTATCACCGGAGTACTTCGAGTCTAAAATATCACCTAAATGCTAAACACACAGTTGATACCAGCAAATCATTTAACGAAACAGACAGTAGCGCGAGGCTTCAGCAGACTACGTTAGATGCAGCTTGTGGGAGAATTATAGATAAACAAAGGCAAGAGAAGCTAACAAATGCCATAGCGAAGTGGATCGCTACAGACTGCAGGCAGATTAGTATATTTAATAATAATAATACATTTTATTTGTATTGCACTTTACATTTCAACAAAATCTCAAAGTGCTACAACATTCATAGTTAAAACAAAACCGTACAATAAAACAGCATACATAGTTAAAACGAGACATTACAATAAAATAACATACGTAGTAAAAACAAAACAGTTAAATAACCATAAAACCACACAGATAAAATACTAACTAATGTTCAAAGGCCATTTTAAATAAAAATGTCTTGACGCCTTTCTTGAACGCCTCTACAGACTATTTCCCCGCACAGTAAATCCCAGCAGTGAATTTTTTTGTGCTTCAGCTCACTCTAACAGAGATATTTGGTACTAGACTGGTTATGCTGCTCCCTGATTAAAAAAAACAAAAACAAAATTCTGCTTTTACCTCAGAAATTGCCTGTTTTAATGTTATGATTGTGACTCAGGATTTTGTGGGCAGTTTTTATTTAACTGCTACTGTATAAACAAAATGCTGATGTTAAGTGTTTGCAGAACAAATGTTAAGGCACTTCCTTTAATATGGCAGAACATTTAAAATAAAATTTAGCTATACAATACTTTTGAATTCATTATTGTTTTTTTTTGCGTATAAAAAATGTGATTAATCACAATTAATCAGGGAAATCATGGGATTAATTGCGATTAAAACTTTTAATCGTTGACCAGCCCTAGTTTTTAAAAAATGCTGTATCTAAACAAGGAGTTTTCCACCTTGATCTTAGCTTGATGCTGTGGCTCTGTGGAGGTTTAACGTTAAAGCCAGAATAAGGCTGGAGTTTCACTTCCACAAAGCAATACAGAAAAATTAGGATTGTATGCAGTTGTAGGGTTTTAACAACATGTTATGTACTGTGTCAGAGGATGGAGAATTACAATGCAACAAGCTCCTCATTTAAGTGATTTTTTAGCTGACACCTGTTTTTACATAAATAGTGATTTTTAGCTCACACTGTTTTTCATAAATGTTATAAAGAAAGAGTTATTAAAGGTCAAGAGTATTTTTCTGCAATCAGCATATTTAAAATGAAATGTTTTGCTCTTTCTGTCACTTCAATGTGCCTATTTAGAGTCCTTCAAACACATATTAGAGAAAACGCTACACAGTTAGTTCAGACTGAAGTGCTGCACTGCAAAAATGATCTAGAAAATAAGTAAAAAATAAAAGTCTTAAATTAAGTGTATTTACCCTTAATTTGACTAGGTAAATATGAGATATTTTGCCAATGAAATTAGTATCTTTACTCTTAAAATAAGATAATTAGATAATATGAACTTGAAATAAGACAATGCAATTGTTTTTTCTTATTTTAAATGTAAATTGTCTTGTTCCAGTGGCAAAATGTCTCACTTTCGTCCTCAATTGGAGAAAAAATGCACTTACTTTAAGAAAAAATGATTTTTTTTTTTGCAGTGTGCATGATCTGCAGAAGGCCAGTCTGATCCAAGTCCGAACCATCTGGGATCTTGGCTTGAGATGCCTTGATGTGTTACATGGCTGTTTATTTTGCAGCCAAGAGGTAAAAGAATGTAACCCACCCAGTTAGACTTACCAAATTCATATAAGCCACATATAATACAAAACAACCAGCCTTCAGAGTTGACCTCACCTGGTGGTTTTTACCTTTGAATCTGCTTGCCCTCAGGACATCAGAGGATCTGCAGGAATGTTTGGCCTGCAGAGATAGATGAAGCTGTCACAAAGCAGGTGTCTGCCAGATAGTGATGCAAAATCTTCAAAATATTTCTCTATAAAAGTCAGTTTGTTACACGGAGGACCTGAAAAAATCTGGAATAATAAGGAAAAACACTAACTAGAAAGATACAAATTACTTTATTTATATTTTACTAATTCGTCTTATATTTTTGCTTAAAAAAGATGTATCAGATATGTAGATATATATTTTTTGGACAGACATTATTTTAAATTTTTTTAAACAAAATTGTAAAATTCTTTTTATTCAATTGTGTTCAGTGACAAATATTAAGGTTTACTTGCATACATCTTTTTAAAAAACGGATGGTATTGGGAAATAGATGAACTCATGATACAACAAGCTTTAAAATACATTTTTATTCCAGGAATTTTCTAGCAGAGATATTTTTAAGTCATTTTTTGAGTTTTTTCATTATTCTAGAAAATATCAAACAGAATTTAGCAAAGAAAAAAGGCTCAGAGTATCTTCAAACTACAGTTTGCTTAGAATATGTCACCGGAATTTTTTAAAGATAATTAGTTAAATATTTTTAGGATTGTGGCCATATAAAAAAAGAAAAAGTTTACATATTTATCATGCTATGATGCAAGATAAATCCAGAATAGGATATTCTGCCTCTCAACCACGTTTCCTGCCTGTTCCTGTCTGATCAGTTTTAACTACGTGCTTTCAGTCATCAGGTGAGATTGTTCTCAAGCCAGTGGTGAGAGTGAATCAGCATTACCTTAGTGTGTCTGATTACCTGACCTGGTCTGCCTCTCAACCACTGAGCCTGCTTGTTCCCCTCTGACCTGTCTGTGGACTCCTGCTGGATTCTGCCAGTTTAATGAACTTTGGAACCTTTTCCTGTCACCTATCTGGATTTCATGTCATGGAACCTCTTCGGACACTGGCTCACCTGGTTCTGAATCCTGAGCATTATCCTTTTTCCTGCCCTCCTTCATCTGCCTGGATCTGGTCTCCTGCCTGTTCTCCATTCTCCAGGGCCGCAGGGTCTGGAACATTCTGGGCTGCGCACCCGCTGCATTGTGTTGGCAGCCTACCGGCTGGATCCCCCACCTTTTTGTCTGGGCACAGAGTGAACTGTTAAAGCAGGTTAGAGACATGGTAATAATCATCCTTCTTCAGACTGTCATCACTAACCTGTGTTTCCTTTCTGCAGAGGTTCCTGTGATAGGAGCCCTAGCCACTGCTACTGGAGTTCTTTAAATAAACGCTTTTGTGTAATTCCACTGTCTGTCTTGCCTTGAATAAAACATTAATATGCCAATGCAGGTTTTTGCTTTTCTTTTCTTTTTAATATTTACAAAAATGAGCCTGTGGAGCTTGTTAGATGTTACCTGACTTAAACCACTTTCTTTGATCCGATTAAACTATCCAGATGGGATAGTTTAAAACAAAATTTAGACTTGAATATAATAGTACATCATGATCTGTGATACTATAAGTCTGCTGTTTGTTCCTTCAATTGCATCACATTATAGAGGCTTTAAATTACCTGAACATGTTAAAAATGATAAAGTTCATTAGTTTCCATAATGTGATAAAACTTTCATATATTTTAGATTGAACACTACCTGAAATATTTGAGGTCTTTTAATGTCTTAATACGGATGATTTTGGCATACAGCTCATGAAAACCCCAAATTCCTAACTCACAAAATTAACATAAGTCAACCTTAAAATGATTTATATACAGTTATGCAGTCAATACTTGGTCAGGAATCCTTTAGCAGAAATGACTGCTTCAATGCGGCGTGGCATTGAGGCAATATGCCTGTGGCACTGCTGAGGTGTAATGGAGGCCCAGGATGCTTCCATAGTGGCCTTTAGCTCCTCCAGAGTGTTCGGTCTTGTGTCTCTCAACTTTCTCTTCACAATTTCCCACAGATTCTTTATGGGGTTCAGATCAGGAGAGTTGGCAGGTCAATTGGAGCACAATGATACCATGGCCAGTAAACCATTTACCAATGGTTTTGGCACTGTGAGCAGGTGCCAGGTCATGCTGAAAAATTAAATCTTCATCTTCATAAAAGCTTTTCAGCAGATGGAAGTATAAAGTGCTCCAAAATCTCCTGATAGCTAGCTGCATTGACCCCTGCCCTTGGTAAAAATACAGGTGGACCAACACCAGTAGCTGACATGGCACCCTAGACCATCGCTGACTGTCGGTACTTGACACTGGACTTCTGGCATTTTGGCATTTCCTTCTCCCCAGTCTTCCTCCAGACTATGCCACCTTGATTTCCAAATGACATGCAAAATTTGCTTTAATCCGAAAAAAGTACTTTGGACCACTGAGCAACAGTCCAGTGCTGCTTCTCTGTAGCCCATTTCCTGCACACGCCTGTGCACGGTGGCTCTGGACGTTTTTACTCCAGACTCAGTCCACTGCTTACGCAAGTCCCCCAAGGTCTGGAATCTGCCCTTCTCCACAATCTTCCCTCTCAGGGTCCGGTCACCTCTTCTCGTTGTGCAGCGTTTTCTGCCACACTTTTTCCTTCCCACAGACTTCCCACTGAGCTGCCTTAATACAGCACTCCGGGAACAGCCTATTAGTTCAGAAATATCTTTCTGTGTCATTTCCTCTTGCTTGAGGGTGTCAATGATGACCTTCTGGACAGCAGTCAGGTCGGCAGTCTTACCCATGATTGGGGTTTTGAGTGATGAACCAGGCTGAGAGTTTTAAAGGCCTCAGGAATCTTTTGCAGATGTTTAGAGTTAATTTGTTGATTCAGATGTTTAGGTGCATAGCTCGTTTAGAGCCCTTTTTCATTACATGCAAATTTTGTGAGATAGGAATTTTTGGGTTTTCATGAGCTGTATGTCAAAATCATCCATATTAAGACAATAAAAGACCTGAAATATTTGAATTGGTGTGCAATGAAACAAAAAATATATGAATGTTCAAGTTTTATCTTTACATTATGGAAAATATTTAATTTTATCACAATATGCTAATATTTTGAGAAGGACCTGTATAAGGGAAGAGAGCATCAGAGAGGACCTGAGCCTCTGTATCATTTTAATAGTGCAGATAAAAGGCCAATTATCCCTGCAACGGTGAAGCGTAGTAAAAAGGTCTAAGTGCTGCATCGTCAAGAAGAGGGACTGTGGGGGACCAAAAGTTTTGGTAAAAGTAATTTTGTCACATAATCATTAACATGGGCTATTCTTCAACCACTAAATGAATTAGGAGAATCCATCTTCCACCTTAAACTTGGAATTTCCTTGGCTTAAAACCAACAGAAATGCTTAGAGAAAAGGAATGAATAGTGTTCATAAGTGCCAAAGGTTTTTCATTACCTTGTTGTACATAAACTCTTAGCTCAGGCTGATGCCTTTGGCTGGCGTCGTGACAGCTCTCCTCTCTGGAGTGCAATAGAACGGAGACTTCTGAGATAAAGCCCAGAGAACTCATTCTCATTCCTCATAAGGAGCTGATTACTGCAACTGGAAATCGTGATTTAAATTCATCATGAGCAGAGTACAGAATGTTTTTGCTTATGCATTTAACACTCAACACAAGTAGATTGGCCAATATCTTTAATATATAAGCATTTATAAATGCTCATGCAATCATACAGAACAAGCAATGGCTAAATAGTAGCCGTCATTAATCCAGAATCTTTGAATATTTAGTCAGCCTTCACATTGTTAAAGGATCCTCATAACGTTGCTTCAATTGCCATTAGTGCTTAACTGTAGCTTTTTCACATTGTTTTAATTTTACTGCACCAAATCCTTAGCATTTGTGAAATTGTTATGAATCAATTAATTTTATTTATATAGGGCTTTAATCATCTAAGGTGCTTTTCCAGTTCACAATAAAAAAAACACCTAAAAAACATAAAATAAGCAATAAAAGACACCATTAAGAGCATTAAGAGTAAATCTAAAATTTTCAATTAAACCAAGTTAAAAATATACTTTTTAGTTTTTAGTCATCTTTACATTAAATGGAAGCTCATTCCAGAGTTTGCAAGCAACAACAGAGAGGGCAATTTCTTCACTGCTCATAAGACCAACCCAAGGTCATCAAGAAATCAGCCGGTTACCTGGCCTTATAGTTCTGGTAACAATTTAATGTTAAAGTTCCCATAAGACGGAAGGTCCCTTACTTTCTAAAAAGGAGTAAATATTACAGTGCAATAAGATCAAGATGGGAATAATGTATATTAGTTGTTTTTAGAGTAAATTTTACAATACATTAAGTTAAATGCAGATTTATTAACAACTCCATTCAAAAATGTCTTTACAATAGCTGACTTTTGACATATGTATTCAGTACAGGGGCCAGGACATGATCTAAAGGGGCACTGGCCCCCGTTGGCCCCCTTCTAGAACCGCCCCTTATCGATGTACACATTCAGCGACACACAGGGGCTCTTTCAAGCTGCGCACCGTTGCATTCACAATACCTGTCCCATCAACCAGGAATCAGAATCAGAAATACTTTTATAATCCCAGGGAGAAATTACTTTTGTTACATGACACCATTTGTAATAGAGTGACTATAGAACCTGTTCAATTTAGCACGATTTCATTCAAAAGATATATTTAGGGGTTCCCCGTTCCTTCTCGCCATCAGTTTGAGGGTCCTTGGCCTGGAAAACATTGAAGACCCCTGGTGTAAATTGATTTTGCCCCTTAAAAAAAAAGAAATCAGACACAAAGACAACACAAGATAGACCAACTATAACCATTTTGAGACCCTGTTAGAAAAGCAGAATGTCAGTTTACATTCTCCTTTCAGTACATGCCAGAGAACTTCCAATAACTGCAATATATCACTGCACTGCTTTAACAACAATGCCATTAGTTTCAGTGCATGAGGTCTGTTTAGCAACATGTTTTTCAGCACATCTACTGGCTAAAAGGAAAATAACTTCAAACCTTTGAGGTGTAAAATCACAAATATGTGTCCATTAAAAAAATGCTTCATAGGAGGTGAGCATTTTTAAAGCTATATATCTTTCTCAATTAGGTAATGTAGTGTAAAACAATTAAAGAAAACACTGTTGATTAAATAATGTTTTAAAAGAAAAAACAAGACAAACAATTAGTTGTAACAGCCACAGGGAGCTTTTTTAAACTTTAAATACAAGCTTCAGGGAGCTGGCTTCTTTGTGGATAAAACTGCTGACCAAAATACAAATTTTAAATATTAAATATCTATGAAATACTTAAGGCCAAGTCGTTATTGTAGTAATCCTTATCAGCTTTAGTAGAAAATGTTTCCTCATTAATGGAAAAAGCTTCAGAGGCTGAGTAGATCTTTTTTTTCTTTAAGTTATTTGAAAATCTGCCTCAGTCAGATTTTCTTTTGACAAAGGCAAAATAAAATGGCCTAACTCACACCCTTGACATTAGCTCTTCTAGAATAGGGTTCAAATCACGTGATATTGTCAACTGGGGATTTAAAGATTTTTACAAAACATGACCATCATCATGAGGAGGCTTGTTATTTAGGGCCTGTTGCGCTGTGGATCTCCTGGGCTGGAGCCCTCCAGCACACCTGACGTTCATCAGCCCATCAGGAGACCTGCCTATTTAAGCAGCTGCCAGACCTTCCTTCAACGCCGCAGTGTTGACCAAGTTTGGTTAGCGAACCTGAGCCTCTGTCATTTTAGAGAATCTTAGTTGGCTCAAGAGAGAAACTAGATTCTAACCTGCCTTTGTCTTTGCTCACAGGAAACCCAGAAGCTCTGGATGAGCTCTGACTGGAAACCTGCCAGCCTGCCCAAGGAAGCCAAACTAGAAGATATCACTCCTCCTGCAGCTCTCAAGGGAAGAGCTAGGAACAGACAGAGATGGTAAAAGTACTAACTTTCCTGTAAGGAGTAAAAAAGTACAGATATTGTGTTAAAAAA
>JAGKQL010000003.1:3233433-3315852 GCA_018398635.1 Cyprinodon brontotheroides | reverse complement strand
TTCTTTCCTTAAGTAAAAGTAAATAAAGTATTTGCTTTTTGTAAATTTACTTAAAGTATAAAAGTAAAAGTAGTAAGTCCCAAATTTTTCATGCCGCTGCCTTACATTTTAAAATGATGTCTGCCAATAGGGACTAGATCTCCGCTTGTGGCTCCATTTTCAATCATCCTTTCGCCGCCCATGCTACTACATATAACGCCACCACCAAGCTGCAAATGATTTGCCGCCAATGACAATCGCCGAATCTGTCGACCATCTTGTAGTGGTGCCAAAATGCAACGTGATTCCCATCCAATTAGATTGAATTTGTGCAATATGGTGACGTGAAAAATAATAACGGTAACTCCATTTGAAATGATCTTCAAAACCAAAGTAACGAGACAATTTTTTAAAATGTAAGGGAGTGGTGCGGCCAGATATTTTGTGTAAAATGTAAGGAGTAGGAAGTAAAAAGTCACCATAAAAATAAGTAGTAAAGTAAAAGTAAAAATATCAGAAAAATTCATTTTTGAGTACAGTAACGAAGTATTTGTACTTCGCCATTTCCCATCTCTGGTGAAACCGAGTCAAGGTCAGAAACCCAGCAAGCTCTGGATGAGCTTTGCCTGAAACCCGCCTGCCTGCTCAAGGAAGCCAGGCCAGAAGATATCAGTCTGGATTCCTCCCTACAGCTCTCAGGGAAGAGCTAGTGAGGCCGCGTCGAAGTCGGAAACTCACAAAGTAAGAAGCTAGGCGCTGCTGCTGCCGCTGAGCTCCCTGCTGAAACCATAGTCTCTTGACCCAACTGGTTCTCCCCCCCCCTCTCAAAGGATTCAAGCCAGAACCTCTCCAAGGTACTCACTGAATTAACACACTCGACAAGCCATCAAACTGCCTGGCTAATCAAACTACTCATCTCTGCAGATATCAGTGATTCCAGTCCCGGACCTGTACCAGAACCTGATTATATTTCTCTGTGTGTGAACCTTAATAAACTGTTGAACTTTTACCCCAGACTCCGTGGTGTGTTCTGCATGTGGGTTTACTTCCTTAAACCATTCATGACAGGGCCAAACAAATCATTTTCAGGCAAAGAAAATTAATTAGGCTATTATACACGGATGGTGAATTTACATTTGATAAACAGGTTTGTGCAATAGTCAGTGTCCAGCTTTTTTCACCTCAGGTTCTCTCTATCTAGTCCCAGGCATCCTCAGTTCATCCTCAAGGCCCCCTGTCCTGCAGGTTTTAGAGGTTTCCCCTTGCTCCAGCACAGCTGGATTTTAATTGAAAGCTGATTAACAGGCCGTGCCTACTGCAATCATTATAACCAGCTGTGCTGAAGCAGAGAAACCTCTAAAAACCTGCAAGTGGGACAGGGGCGTCCTCGAGGACCGAGTTTGGAGATGCCTGTTCTATCCTAAGGTTACAAGAAGCAAAACAAGAAGAATGATCTAAAGGACCAGTTATGCTGCTTCACCCCTCAGTCGTATTATTATTAAGCTTTAACAAAATTAACAATATAGTTCCATTTCACCATTTTTCTAAACACCCATAAGAAAATTCTCATATAACAAAGGACTAAATCCTCTGTTGCAGTAGCATGTGAAGTATGGCAAAGGAGTATAACTCTTAACACACCTGTTGCAACATCCCTTATCTAATTATGCTAATTGGCTACAGGTTTGTTAGATAATTAGGTGTAAAATGAGTACCCTGGAGAGAGTCTGAATCGTGAGCTGCTCTTACATCAGAGTTGTGAAGAGCGGTTCACAGGAAGCTGTTGAAAAGTGAAGCTTCCCGACTGAGCACCACCCTTCTTTGGTGTGAGATGAAACAGAGAAACAATGAGCAGATGAGACGCATAAACTCTAGGAAAGGGGGGGGTTGGCAGTATTTTTGAACAAGACTGTTGAAATCTATGGTAAGATCACAAATAAACGAGGCAGATTAGAATTTTTTATTTCTATCGTTTTTCTTATGCTTATAGTCGATCTGAAGTTTTCCATCGAGTGTGTTTGTTGTACCATTATGCAGTGAGCCTGGTTTGCTGTGTCTTGCAAAACATGAACAGGATATTAAGTTCACTACCTCCTCATTGTTTAACTTCCTCTCAAATCAACTGGGGCTGTAATAGGAAAACGATCCCAAATGTGCATATAACTAATCTTGAAATAGATAAAATAGGCTAACTTTATGCTTCTGAATTTAATTATCCAACAAATTTGCAGAGATTATGTTGAAAAGCTTGCTCTGTGCCAGAAAACCAACCAATTGAAATAGACCCTATCTCACTGATGACTGTATGATGTTTATCAGAGGTATCAAAAGTAATAATGTGCATTAGTCAAGTAGAAGCATAAATACTACTGTTTAAAAACACTTTTGTAGACGTTAGAGACTCAACTTTAGCTTTTTACTCAAGTTAAAGTGTAAATGTACATGTTTTAAAACTAGTTAAAGTAAAAAAGTTAAAGTAATGCACAAAAAAAAATGTTGAGGGCAGAAGATTTACTGAACTAAGGGAACATTTTTCTACAATTCTGCATGATAACTTCCTTAGACTTCAATTTTCCTAGTTTTAAACCAATGGTAACAGTGTCAAATAAAATTGTGCTTCATCTTGAAATGCTTTTTTTGTTTTAGTATGTGGTGAACAACAGGTTTGGGTCCAACCAAAGATTATTTTGATCATTTTTTAATCTTTTTTTTAACCCCTTTAAAGCCTGATCTAAGAATAAAACAATACAGAAAAATTACTTTTTTGGTTTGAATTCTATTTGCCCTTTTAACAAAATATGTAAAAAGAAAAAAACATACATTTTGATATTAATAATTTATTACTATGCGATAAGTCAAGATTTTATTTTTTTGTGTAGTCTTCACTGGCTGTTATCAGGTATATCTGATTGTGCAGAAGGATTTTGAGCAAAGTTTTTACCATTAAATTTATGCAAAAGGTGTCAGATGCAAAACATTTCAGAAACCGTATGTATCAAATACGATACATTTGGCATTATAGGGTTAAATACCAACAGACCATAAGAAAAATGGGCTAAAATGAAGCAAAACTGAATGAATCTATTTTTGAAACACACACAGTAGCAATTAGAGAAATTAAGTAAGGTAACAAAGTATTTGTACTTTGTTACACCTCAGATATTTATACATACAATAGTAAAGTAAATTAGTTTGTTACATCAAAAGCTGCTGGAAAATATTATCATTCCAGACAATAAATGCATAAAATGCATCTAATTTTTACTGATGATTCATGAATGAATAAGAAGTAATTTACAGTTTTAGCACATATCATTGACCAGAAAATCTGAAGCGCTGTATGTTCAGAACATAAGTAAAAAAATAACACCGGTAATATTACATAAAGGCTTATAAAGAGCAGGCTAACTGGATGCAAGTATAATGAGACAAGGATGGACCCAAAGTAGCTGTCTGCTCTGCAGTGTGTGGTATACATCACATAGACAGCTACCTTCACTTGGGTTTGGAAGACTCTGACACCCACCAGAGAGAAGACTCAGACTCAGAGCTCTGACTCTTCCTCTATTCAGATTGGATAAGACTGTATGCAGAGGTGTTGATGAACAATTTAGATTTTCCTTCTGCTTGAGGATTTGATGATTGAATACTGTGACTGAACACTCCCACTCAGCATTTCGCTGAATTGTTTGTTGATGTTTTTCTGGGTGGGTAGGCACAGATCCACCAGACCGACTCTTTCTTTAGTCCACAATTCTAACTAGATTTGATGGCAGCAATGCTGCAACTCAACTGGGTTAATAAATAGGGTGAAACTTTTTCGGTAACTCTCTTCATCCTATCACCTCTTTTTTATATAGTGTTCAATTTTTTTATATATATTTTGAGCCCTTTTTAAACCTAATCTCTAAGAGTATGGGATTTAATCCGGGAATAGCAGAGGGTTTACAGTGAAGGCTTTAGAGATTTAATAAAATACACTATAGAATAAACAGCATCTGGAAGACCAAAGTTATAAAAGAGGATCTTTTAACATTTCACCGAGCTCTGTTCAACCCATTATCGGTTAACAGAAAATAACACAACTAGAAGGTAACAAAAATTGTTTGAAAGCACAATTAGTAGTTTAAACTCTTGCATTTAAAAGAAGTAAGGAATCCTTAAGAAAGGCTGCTTGCAGTTTGCTATGAGCCATAGAAGGGACTCAGTAAATGTGGTAGAAGATGCTTCTGTCAGATAAAACCTGAACCTTTTGACTCATTTACAAAATGCTGCGAGATAAAAAAAAAAATGAACACGCCACAAATACACCATCCTGTTTTGAAACTGATATGTGGCAGCATCATGCTGTGGGCAGGTTTTCGTCAGGAGGGCTATAAATGTCGATCAATAAAAATCAGATGGACCAAAAGCCAGGGCAACAGTACAAAAAAAACCTGAAAGATGGTGCAAGACCTCAATTTTACTTTTTGGCCTGATCGCAAAAATAAAACTTAAATGGCCCTTCATTCTTAAATGGAATGAATTATTTTAAATCTCCAGGCAGACGTTGCAGATTTGCAAATAGCAATGCTACTTAGCTAATTACTCCACATCCATATCTTAAAGGAATAGTACACATGATTAGCCTGCATCACCCCCATGAACACTGGCACTTTTTGACATTCCAAATGCATCAGATCTGGGAGGCTTTGCCGTCTGCTGACATTCAAATAATGGAGGTCTACTGTATATTGCCCCGAGACAGAAAGGTCCATGCAAAGTCCACAAATAACGCGGTCAATATTCCTCCATACTGCTCGTTCAATGTATTCCAAGTGTCCTGGAGGGTAGCATCCAGAATTTATCAAACTAAGTCATTTAGAATGTTTTTAGAGCATAAACAGTAGTGTATAGGATTTCCTGAAAGCGCGCACCGGCGAGTTCATGACTCTACGGAAACCGCGGCAGACCAAACCAGATGAAAGTGCGCATTCAGCTCGGCAAAGAACTCATGCTCTTCCTCAACACTGAAGTCCTCAGACATTTTTCTTTCGTTGTTTCTTTCTTTGCACAGGTAAAAAGCACATTTCTTCTTCTACGCTTGCATTATTGGCAGAGCAGACGCTGAATGCGCACTTTCATCTGGTTTGGTCTGCCGGCTTCCGTAGCGTCATGAACGCGCAGACGCGCGCTTTCAGGAAATCCTATACACTACTGTTTATGCTCTAAAAACATTCTAAATGACTTCGTTTCGAGTAAATTCTGGATGCTACCCACTCAGGACACTTGGAATACATTGGACGAGCAGTATGGAGGAATATTGACACGTTTTTTGTGGACTTTTATGGACCTTTCTGTCTCGGGCGCCATAGACCTCCATTATTTGAATGTCAGCAGACAGCAAGAAGCCTCCCAGATCTCCAGATGCATTTGAGATATCAAAAAAGTACTCCAGAGTGTTGTTCAGCATGGGGGTGAGTAGAAAATGAAGGCTAATCATGTTTTGGGTGTACTATTCCTTTGAGAGCTTTTGTTACTCAGAAGTGCAACAGAAGGACTTAGTTGTGCATTTGCAACAAACAGATTCTCTGCAGCTCACCAGATACCACTCCTGACTCACTTTCAACATGGCTAAGATTTTCAAAGCACCAATTTCATGTAAGTATCACTACCAATTTCCATTATTTTGAAATCAATACTACATAAGATTAATCATGAATGTGTATAGATATGACACACGCCAATTAGTAGATTTGATCTCCTCTGGGTTTTTCACCAGAAGCATCTCGATTTCAATGTTGTGGATTCGCAACGTGTGCCCAAACAGGTACCAATGGATGCAACATGCTTTATCCACTAGTTTGCCTATATTTTGAGCAAGTTTAACAGAAACGGCCTTCTCAAGAGGTTTTGAGATGTCGGTGGAGAAAAAGTTTGAGAAAAATTTGTCTCTAATTTTGTGAGAGAAAATTAATTTTTCGAATTTTGTTTAATTTTTTGTTTGTGACATTCAAATAAAGAGTTAACGTTCATATCAGATTCAGTCTTCAGTGTTTGCCACTGTTGCAAATCTGCAACATCCCAGAATTCATTGCATGTGAAGGTCTCTCTCTCAAAAAAAAGTCTGAACTGTATCTTGTATATTTCCAGCAACTACAACTTAATTTGAGCCTGAGATGGTTAAGCTTTTTTAGACATAGATTTCAAGCTGTATAGTTTTAAAATGTAAAAAAAAAAAAAGAAAAAGAAAAAATGCTAGGATGTGTCTAATAAAAATTGACTCAGGGGAACAATCTTTTAAAAATCTTACTTGTAAAGGATGTTAAAAACAATAAAAGTCATTTTAAATATATAGTTATGGTTTTTCTTTAGTTGATCAAATAGAAATCCAAAATTATTGTAGTTGTGATGTTTCAAACTGAAATGCACTGTGATTGCCCTATTAAACCGCCCCTTGATATTTTACGAATTCTGTCCTTTTATATTAAGGCCTATGCTGTCATCTTTAGGATTCTGTTTGATATTATTGTAGAAATATTTCCACAGGACATTAATCCAATTATTTTCTGTACATGTGATGTATCACATCAATTATGATCACCTCCAGCAAGACCAGAGGATGAGGCTGCAGCTGCAGACTTTTAGGTGTGATTCGACTATCAGGCAAGTTTAGATTTGTGGTGTTCTTATAAGAATTTGCATATTCGAGGCATTCCGGTAATTTAAAGCACAGAAGCAATTAAACTAAAGGATGTCTCAAGGGTTTCCACCTGGTTTGAACCCAAACAAACCCTTTGATCTCTGTTAAGTGGCTGCATTCATATTACCAGACCTTATCTGAATAGAATTCAATTATTTCTGAATCTATGGAGCAACACAGTCAGGGAGAAGCAATCACTGCAGGATCTTGGACAAGTTGGG
Source organism: Cyprinodon brontotheroides (assembly GCA_018398635.1). Classification (NCBI taxonomy): domain Eukaryota; kingdom Metazoa; phylum Chordata; class Actinopteri; order Cyprinodontiformes; family Cyprinodontidae; genus Cyprinodon; species Cyprinodon brontotheroides. Next base: position 3,308,970 of record JAGKQL010000003.1, on the reverse strand, counting down.
GTAGTTGCAGATCACCGAGGATGGGTGTCGTAACACTGCCCCCTCATGGTCAGAGTGACACAAGAAAAAGGACTTTAGATATGAAGTGTGCCTTATTGTGAAAACTAGATTCAGAGATGCAAGGCTGTGCATCACTTTTCTTGTCTTACATCAGTTGATGCAGGGCACCTTCAGGCAAACACAAAGGATAGAAGCTACAGGGAAGACTGTTGTTTACCCTCCCATGACATCTACCTTCTCCGCATGCGTTGCTCATGTTAACCAGAAGCAGACACGAGTTACAGCTTGCACTCTGAGCTGCTCCTCCAGATTTGACCTGAACACATGTTTTTAAGTGGAAAAAATAACAAATACACAGAAGGAGCCTCAAAACTTGGCTGCTCGTTTGCAGAGAGAAAATTGCAGATTTCAAATCAAATTTCACTACAACATTGTATGACCCTGTGATCTACCCAAAATAAATGTTACTGACTTGTTTCCAGAGCATTATTTTGTACTTTAACTGGACATTCAGTAAATCACAATGTTATTCGATATTCATGTTTTCCAGTTACTGAGTTTCCCAAATGAAATGAAGCTACATCAGATCACAAATGAAGAAGTGTTTCACACATATGAGGGATTTGCTTTGGTGATAAAGTGCTACACAAAGACAAGGGCTTACAGCTGACATATTTATTAATTATTAAGTGTTAATGGAATATTAAGAGAATAAAGAAAAACGGTCCAACTTTTCTCAGAAAAAGGTCACAATGGAAGATATTAAAAATACACAGCACCAAAAACTTTTAAATTAAATATATATTCCATACCGAAGACATCTTTGTATATTTTTGCAAGGGGAAAGTGTCAGCAGGGGGCTCTGGCCTTATCTCTATGGAGGACCAGGAGAGTCACTGAAAAAGAAAAACAGATATTTCAAATTAAAATTTTAAATTTTACAATTTGAAAAGCATTTTCTAATTGCAAATTAAAGAGGAATTGTGAATTGCATTTATGAATCCATTTTGAAATAATGCAGCTTGAAACATCTTTTCAAGTCCAATTTCTAAATGGAGATTTAAAAAGACCTGCCATAAATACCTTTGCTAATCACACATCCTTATTCTGTTATATCTATATATAAAATTCTATTATTTATATATATACACACACACACACATATATATATTATTTTTATATTTTTTTAACTTTATTTAGTTTAAGTTCACCAAATCACTGAAATTAAAAGTAAACTAACCTGCCTAACTCTGTCCGATCTCTAATTATCACTCATCTCATCCACCTGCTCGTTCTGCCTTATATACGGACCAGCCCAGCTAACGGGCCAGATCATTGTTTGTTGTATTTTTGTTTTGTTAGTTTGAGTTTATTCCAAGATTCATGTCCCCATCCCTGGAGGCTTTTAGTGTTTGTCTTGTGATCTCCTGGTCGTATCCTGGCTCTTTCCTGCTGAGCACTCTCTGTTTCTGTGTTGGCTTGTCGGGCGGGAAGCTAGTTTAAAGTCCCAGTTATCCTGGCTCCTGCATGGAGACCAATATAAATTCTGCAGTTATTTTGGTACCATGTCTTGTCTCTGACCCTCAACTGCAGAGCCTGCCTGTCGGAATCTATGAGTGTCTGTCTGAACTCTCTGCTGGACTCATGGAGCTCTGAACCTGTCTTCACGCTCCATGGATTCCTGGAAGCATGGATTGGTCCATTCCTGTGTGTATCAGAAACCCTGTCCTCCTTTGATCTGTTTTCCCTGACCAGCATGGACTGATCTGTTAAACCAGGTAAGTGACCTGGTCATGATCATGGTCACTTACCTGTGTTTCTCCCTCCAGAGTGTCAGTGACTGGGTCCATCTGCCCCCTTTTTTGACAAAACGTCAGAATTCTGAGTTTAAAGTGAGAATTCAGATTTTTCCCCATATTATACTGAAATAAAATTTAAAAAATTCCTTTTTAAAATTTTTTTAGTGGCCCTACACTGTAAAAACGATCTAGAAATTAGGAAAAAAATGTGTTGCATGAAGTGTATTTACCCTTAATTTGAGCAGGTAAATAAGATGATTTTATCAATGGAATGAGTATTTCTACACTTACTTAAAAAAATAAGATAATTAGCTAATAAGCACTTGAAATGAGATGATGCAATTGTTCCTTTCTTATTCTAAATGTAAATTGTCTTGTTCCATTGGCAAAGTGTCTCACTTACCTCCTCAATCCAAGAAAAATCTGCGCTTTTATTTTAAGGAAAAACTAACTTATTTAGTTTTCAATTTTCCAATAGATTTTCCATTAATAAAGGATTAGTAGATGCAATTTAAAATTCCTCTTTAATAACTAAATTTAAAATGCACAATGAGAAAAATGCTTTTTAAATTGGATTTCTTATTTCAGGATTTAAATAATATTTTTAAAATAGCTTTTTATCTTTTTACTTTTTCTCCTGATCCTCCATGGCAGATGTCAATATGCCGGTTAAAACGTGGGCACAAGCAATGGCACACTGACCCGAACCTTAGGTACCCAAGTCCAGTCTTTCAGTTTTACCATTTTGCCCTTTAGATACATCTCCTCTCCAACACACCTGAATCTAATGGCTGAAAAGGTACGTTGGAGGATGGACATCTAGAAGTTGCAGGATGGTAGCTTTCCATGACTGGCTTGGAAAGCTACCAATCTATGCTTTTGTGAAGCATAGATTTAAAGCATAATTCCATTGAAAATGTGTGAACGGAGAAGAAAAGATATGTATGAATATGACAGCATCTGGGAAATCCCTGTGATTCCAACAGTGAAGCAACCTGATATAATCAATATATGGAGCAACTCCTCAGACTTCTATATCAAATCCGCTACAAGCGCGGCCATGAATGAAGAGATGAGTCAAAATAGCCAGAGAAAATTTGGTGATGTCATGCATGATGGAGCAGCTTGTTTCAAGGGGAACATGATGTCACCATTAAACTGACAAATACAAAGGAAATAGTAGGGCAAGATTCAGCCATCAATCAAGCTTTGGACCAGAACATAATATTTCCTGATGCTATTTGAAGGGGATGTTGCTAATTCATTTACATTGAGACTGAAAATAAGGAAGTAAATTACAATTAGGACATCATACTTTCTCAAACTGATGCATTATTGCCCCCCTTTTGCCTTCATACACCAATCAGTGACTTACTTTTTATTCAATTCTTCTTGACATGTCAGCATAAGTATTTTTCTGTTTCTAAATCCTGCAGCCTAGAGAGAACAGCTGGTAGAATTGAAATCGAGCACACCTACACAGGCTATTATCTGCTTTAGCACCAGGAAAAAAACAGCTATGTATTTATTGCACATATTCAGTGACAACAAAAAAGGAAACTGCCTGTGGAGGAGGGAATAGGATCTTGACAGCCTTTAATCAAGATGCTTTAAACGGTCCTTACTTTAAAATGAAAGTTGAATTGCTCGTTCCCCAGTCTCTCTGTATGGATGTTGTTGTTTTCTGTGCAATAGATTTAGAGAAATAAAATTACAGATATTAAATTCAAGGGAAAAACATTGATCAGATAAACTAAACTCAAATTAAAACAAACTTAAATTGTTGGAAGTTAAGCTGTCAATTGAGGCTGCGCAGTGGCATGGTAGGTTGAACTGCTGCCTTGCCAAAATAAGGTTCTGAATTAGTTTTCCGGCCCGGGGTATTTCAGCATGGAGTTTGCATGTTCTCCCTGAGCATGGGTGGGTACTCTCCGGGTACTCCTCCCACAGTCCAAAAACATTCACTGTTAGGTTAATTTGCTTCTCTAAATTCTCCTTAGGTGTATGTATGTATGTGAATGGTTGTTTATCCTGTTTGTCTCTGTATTGCCCTGCGATAGACTTGCGACCTGTCCGGGGTGTACCCCGCCTCTCGTCCCTGGCACCAGCAACCCTCGTGAAACCCCTGCAGGGATAAGCATGGTGGAATGGATAGAAGATGTCCTGAGATCAATTCTCAAAGAAATGGGTATACCGTAAAACCTCTAATATTGGCCTGTATTCCATTAGCAGCCGGGTCTCTAATAATGGCTGGTTTTGCTGTCGGCGGGGGTAAATAATGGCTGGACGCTAATACAGGCCGGGGCTATAATTGGAACCAACGATGTTCCTGTGCAGTCCTCAGCAACCTCTGATAGTAACATGCAAGTACCACAGGGGGCAGTGTTTGCTAACGAATCCAATCCATTAGCTTGGGAATTCCCATCCTTAAGCGCAGACAGTGCTGCAGACAGGAGGCCGGATTGTTTGGTTTTATGACCGGCTGTGATGGCAGAACAGTTTCCATTAATTTATTTTAAAACTTTGTTTGGCCAAGAATCCATTCTTTGTCTTTTTTTTTGTATTGCCGTGCAGAAAAATAGCAGCTGCTGGAAGATTTCTGAATAATGTTCTGTAAACCGTTATGCTAACTGTACTTTTTCAATAAATTAACCTAGTATTTTATCGGTTCAAACAGACACAATCTGTTTTTATTCATTCCACTGGTCGTCTGTTTTGATCAAATAGAAATAGAGGCCTGCCTCTAATTCTGGCCTCCTTCCAATAATGGCCTGGACCAAGATGCACCTGAGTGAAATAAAGGCCCCGGCCTATATTAGAGGATTTACGGTAAGACTCAATGTATAAACAGAGCAATGGTTTCAAAAGAATTAAAATTTTACTAAAAATGTTTAATTTCAGCTGCATAATATAAAGAAATTATTGGAAGTGAATATGGTAAAACATTTTTTTGACAGATTTGGTAGAATTAGTCAACAGATCAAATAAGGGCCTGTCTGACAACACGAAGTAAGGTAAAATACCTTAAAAAGCAAATATTTCACTGATCTAAAGAAATTCTAGAAGAGGTGATAAACAAACCCATTAACATGGAACAGTAAAGAAAGGTCCAGAGACATCATAGAGCTCATATCCACTAATGGAGATTTCACCGAGTAGTGGTGTAATTTACTAGCCATGAAAAAGAGAGTGAATTGAAAACTCATCCAGGAAAAATACAGAAACATCTGAAGCCCATCAGAGCTCACTTATTTCAAATAATGCCAGTGTTCATGGTTTATGGTAAGACAAAAGACCTGGGGAAAAAAAAAAAAAACATTCTTGAGAGTTTTCAAGTCTGCTTCTGATGACCAAAGTAAACACAAGCAAACTAAACATTTTTTAAAAACTATGTTGATGATTACCAAGATCAGAAACATATTCTGTGGACTGATGAAGAGTTGAACTTTTAATGATGGTGTGCTACCTGTTAGATCTAGTAGAAATCAACAAAGCCATTAAAGAAAAGAAGATGTTTGCATTGATTCGGCCGCAGGGCAATGACAACTTGTCAAAAAGTCAGAATCAGAAGTTAGAAATTCCACGTACAGTTTTATACGTAAGATTAATCCCTTGGTGATGAAATGCTACTTCTGGGAAAATATACTTTTTTGAGAGACTCAGAAAGATTTTCTCCAAACACAGCCTATACCAATGAATTTCAAGCCCAAAAATGCACTCAGACAAAAACTAGTTCATCCTAAAGACCGAACGCCCAAACCTAAGCCGAGCGCCGTTGTGCATGCCTACCAGTGCAGTGAGGACTGTACAACCTCTACATTGGAAAACACATGATACAGCAAGGGAGAGCCAACAGCTCTGGGCAAGATTCAGCTGTACATCTAAAAAAAATAAGGACACAACTTTGAAGACCAAATTGTTCTGATTTTGGACAAAGAAGACAGATGGCTTGAAAGAGGCATCAAGGAGGCCATCTTTGTCAAAACAGAAAAACCATCACTGCACAAAGGGCGGAGGATTGTGGTTTCAGCTTCCTAGCGTTTATGATCTAATCATGGACTTATTCCCAAGAAGTTACATAAGCCATTATAATTTAAAAGATCAACAATCAAATAGAACAAAGGGTGGCTATTTGATTAGCGTCTGACTTTGAGTGTATGCAGGAGGTTGGTCTTCCATGCTTCTGAAATACCTCAGCACTCCTGGATGGGTGTTAAAATGGCTTCAAAAGGACTGAGCGGGAGTCCGGTTGCCTTAAAATTTAAGCCTGTTTCTATTTGAGAACTGTCTGGATTATGCACATCTGATAGCAAACCTTGGTGCAGGTAATAAAACAGAACCTAAAAAATGTGGTCAGTCATATGGCATTAATAAGGACAGGTTTTGAGATTGCTCCCACCGTCCAACAAAAATAAATGAATCAAATTTGGAAGAAAAAAAAACATTCTTAACTCTATTAAGTGTGTTCAATTGAAAGTAATATAGCATCTATTAATTCCAAGTTAATTCAGTTGGATTCTAACAGTTAATTGTTGATGTTCCATGAAGGTTCATGTTTCCAGGTGCAGAAACTGGACTGTTGTCTCTTGTCTGGCAGAAATCATCACTTATGATTTCCAGAGTAATCATGTTGTTATTATTTCTCTGGAAATATAACATCTCCCTCAGTCTTCCAGTGATGCATTCACTTGTTTTCAGTCTGTTGGAGTTAAAAAAAGAAAAAGAAAACCCAGTAACTGAAGGCAGCTTTCCAGTGGCTGTGAGAGAAGTTCAGCCAGTCGGGCAAGCATTCTCACAAATCCTGATGGATTCCAGATGGGAGCCCAGGCCTAAACGGGGAACACACACACACCCAAAATCAGGGAGAGAGTGAAAGACTGGACCGAGGGAGGAGGAAACATAAAAGCCTTTACATGTACGTGGTAAGGAGGGATTATTTTTGTCATGATCCTTTATGACGCTGATTGCAGAGAGCTTGACAGGTGAAGAGTAGGTGTCGATTTTTGTGAACGGATTTGTGAGTGAGGATCATGGGCATGGCACGAAGGTGGTGGGCTTTACTCGCTGTTTTTTACCTGTGCAGCCTGCAAGCATCTGGTCGGCACCAAAGGAGAGGTAGGAAGACTTCCAGCTATTTGAATCAAACTTCTCAAAAAAAAAATATTTATGAATACATCAGATTTCTCAAGCATTTAAACATTTTAATTGGAAATCGTGATTTGAGAAAGTATTTATCCTGCAAAAATTTAATATTTTTTAAAAACATCCAAGAGTTTATTAAATCAGGAATAAGATATAGATGGTGATGGATAATTTGTCTCTTATGGGCTGTTCTGAAAGAATGTGTTTTTCTTTGAAAGTTCTTAGGAAGACTTGATAGACATGGAACGATTAAATTCCAGTGAAAAATGTCTGGGTTACTTACTGGATCAAGACTCTGAGGAAATTCCTATCCTAATAGTCACAGCTCATAATCTTTCAATAACATACAGCGCCATACAAAACAACAGTGGATTATTTCTTTCAGCTTCCAATTAAACGTTCATCACCGGGCTGCTCTTTCACTGTTTTTGGAAGCTTCTCTTTCTCCCAAGGAATTTTTTACAGCTTTTTCCAAGGAATAACACTTATTATTCAGTATTTTCAAAGATCTAAAAAATCAGTTTAATTTAGACATGTAAATACACCATAAATAAGTAATAAATAATAACTTATTTTGTTTTTTGTTGCATTAAATTGCGTATTTTCTGTTTTAGGTCAGCTAAGATTACCAAGAATATTTCAGTTTACAAAAATCCCACCTTTAAACAAACATCCTAGTTTTCTAATGATACTGCCACCTGTGGCCAAAGCACAGAACTGTAGCACTCTTCAGCTCGGTCGCTTACTTCACACTCGTGCTTTACAAGTTTCTTTGTTTTTTAACTTTTTTCACCTGCTGTGGAGTTGCCATTGGTGTCTGATTTCAGCGGAAAGCGAGTCGCTTCTGAATATCTATCAAATCCAACCTAAATTTAAAGCCAGGAAGAGGATTTCGGCTGTTTGTTTATTTTTGAAGGCGTTAGTGCCCGCCCCTTCGCAGAAATTCTTTATGCTCGAAACGCCTCCACCAGTAATTTAGTATTTCACCTAGAGAGGCTGCAAAGTGCCAGGATGCACCTACTGTAGTCAGCAGGAAATCTCCATAAGAAGAAGAGTTTCTGCCAGCATTATCATAGCAAGTCATATCTACAATTTGTTTGTGTGTTCTTGCTGCTGCATGTTTCCATCCATCCATTATTTCTCATGTCAAGCAAGGGTGCTGGTGTCTATCTCCAGCTGTCTACTGGTGAGAGGCGGGGTCAACCCTGGACAGGTCGCCAGTCCATTCACACACACACTCACACCTAAGGAGAATTTAGAGAAGCCAATTAGCCTAACAGTCATGTTTTTGGACTGTGGGGGGGGGACCCACGCATGCTCAGGGAGAACATGCAAGCTCCATGCAGAAAGACACCAGGCCGGGAATCAAACCTGCAACCTTATTGCTTCAAGGTAGCAGTTCTACCTACTGCTCCAGTGAACAGCCCGCTGCATGTTTCATAATTTAAAAAATATACAGTACTTACAACATAATTAAATGTAACTTACCGGTCCAGCAGGAGCTTTGCGACCAAAGCATCCGTTTTCACATCTTTTTTGCTCCTTCAGGGCATGTCATCTCAGAAAAGATTCTCCTAAACACACACTCAGCTCCATTCTATCGCCCTTTCTCTCCACTTATGAACTATATTGAAAAAATGCTTTTTCTTAGTGTTAGGTTTGTCAGGATTCTTTTCGGTCATTGATGTTCAAGTTAATAAAAAAGAGTGAACAGGCGTAGGAGTACCTCTTTGTGCTCGGGCATAATGGTGGACCGTCAGCTAAACAGCGTATGATTTACGCTTGGAGCGTAGGTTAACAACATATGCAAATTTTTTGATTGACGAAAAAATAGCCAATCCACTTTTCACAGTAGGCAAAATGAATTGGCTAATGTTTTGTCAGCCCCATCACGGCCAGAGTTTATGGATTCATTTTTTTTTTTTTTAGGGGGGGCATAAGTGCAAGAATGCCATCCACCACTCAGTTGGATTTCAAGTCATTTTAGATCAATCTAGACAACTTAAATTCTGAGAAAAATCCTCTTTCATACCTTTAACCCTTCGATTGTTTGCTAGATAGACTCAAACAGCTTGTGAACTTTTGACCCGAACTATATTCAGGGAAAACAGGCTACAGGCTTATAGATGCATCGGTGCTGAACTACTGCGGTGTCAGTCTGCACATCGATCAATGTTTTAGTCGTAAATTTTAAAGATAATATTCAGCAAATGCGTACAAACTATATATGTAAATTCAGAGGTAATCAAAAACAAGTGTTCGATAAAAACAGTTTTTTCAATGTATAAAATGGTCACATGTTTCTCCATTTACTATTTTTCCTTGTAACAGCACAAAGTCAAACAAAATAGGCTTTAAGTTTAGAAAAACACTCTGGCCATACATTGATCATAGTTTTTGTGATCAATAAACATTCAATAAAGTTGTTGGTTGATACATTTAAAGGATGGAAATGGTAGAAATTCTTAGTTTTGATCAATTCAACAAGGAAGAAAAATTATTAGGGCTGTCAGTTTTAAAGCGTTATTAACGCGTTAACTGCTTTAGACTATAACGCCGACATTTTTTTTAACGCACGTTAATCGCGCATCAAAACAAACGCACCGTTCGCTTGTGTTCTTTATTTTTCCGCAGCGCTCTCTGTACTGTTTGTTTTACCCTCGGTGCTTTCCGTAGCTTAAGGAACGCTAAGTTTTGGGAGAGACCGCAGCATAACAGACCCGTGCTTTGAATGGGCAAAAATGGCCAGCAGACGAAGGTATCCTGAATGATACGTTTCTTTTTAAGTTATGCCAGAAGGTTCTCTTGACAAAAACCCAAGTCCTATGTCTATATTGTCCAGAAGAAACGAGCGTCTCACTCATCGCATAGTGCCAACAAGACAAAGAAATGAACTAAGTCATGTGGACATGCACTGCTGCTGCCTTCCTGATGTTCAGACCAAAGGAATATTAAAGCATTTTGAAAAATGTTCTACATGTAGGAAATGTTATGTTGTTGAAGATGACTGCAAAGCCCAGTTATTGTAATTTCGTCTGATTTATTTATTATTTTTGAGTAAATTCATTTTCATTTTAATTAAGTCTGTATTTCATAACGGAATGTGCACTTTATTTTTTACATCTTTATTTTTTGTCCTATGTTTTTAGAAAAAACTTAAGCTTACGGAGTACTTTGAAGTACTGTTTACTGTTCTGTAGTTTTGTAAAAAAGATTTGAAAATAAGCATACCAGCTAATTTAAAATTTAGAATTTAAACCAGGATATTTTTATTCATGTTTCTTAAAAGTGCTTGAAAAATTATGCTAATAAAAAATAAAAATTGTATAAGCATCTGTTTTTTACATTATTGCACAATTGCATTTTTAAATGGTCAAATAAAATAAAAAGATAAAATATGCGATTAATCTCGAGTTAACTGTTGATAATATGCGATTAATCAGCGATTAAAATTTTGAATAATAGTTTAACAGCACTAAAAATTATATTTTACTCTTTTAATATTCATCTCAAGTCACTTTACAGAGATCATCCAAAACAAATCATAAAGACAGATTATTTAAAGGTTTTCTAAAAAAAAAAAAGCCCAGCTGATTGCATCCAGTCATTGACTTTGCAAAGTGTTGTTGACTTTGCAGCAATCCCTCACTCTGAGCATGTATGCAGTGACGGTGGAGAGACAAAACTCTCCTTTAACAGAAGAAAAAAACACAACTGAACCAGGCTCATTGTGAGCTACCTCCTGCAAACTCTGATAGGGTTCAAAAAGTTGGAAGCAGACACAGAAGGAACACAAAAACACTGATCTATAAATACTGTCTGTTAGAAGAAATAAAGGTAAACTAGCTCAATAAGAGGCTTTGTCAGGAAAAGGATGAGTAACCTAATGAGCACTGAGCTCTTTTTCATGTCAAAAGGAAAAAAAGAAAGCATATAAATATATATATATATATATATATATATATATATATATATATACTATATATATATATATATATATACTACTATATATATATATATATATATATATATATATATATATATATGAATGGACAATCACAGTCGAAACAACTGCAGAGCCTCTGTTTTTCATGTTAGGAACACCATGGCTGAAACATTTTGCCCAGATTATTAAATTAACAAAGGCCACCTTCCAATTAGCTGTTGCTTAATTTTTGTATTTCAAGACATTTTTTTTTTTGCATTTTTGTTGTTTACTACTTGTGATACCCTGCTTTTGCATCATGAGCATTTTCAAGTTTAAGAAAATTGACTGAAATCAAAACAAAAAAAAAACTAAAACAAATTTATACTTATGAGAATTCAATAAAGTCAGTAATAAAGAAAGAGACTCAGAGGTATTGGTTGCATATATTTGTCCTCATTTATCTCTCAGCATCAGTTTTCCATTCGTTGAGCGTGACTCTATTGCAGCTAATTCTCTTACAGATTGGACTCACGCTGGGAGAATAGATGTTGAAGCCTGTGTTTGCTCTGAAAATGCTGGAATTTGTATCCAAGTCACAAAAATACTGTCACTTGACTGGATTTTAACACTCATTTGGGGCTGAATTGAAATGCAGAAGATGAGCTGCTGTTGTGGGGATTTCATTCTCTTCTCTGTCCTTTTCACCTTTCTCTAATGCACACAAGAGAGCTCTGGTCTGCTTTTATTTTGCATTTTTTTATGCATTTGTTTGGTTTTCCCTTTGTCTCGTCAAAAATCATCCCAGAAGCCAGGAACACTGTTTAGCCCAGCTAATTAATGCATCATTGTTGTTCTCTCATCTCCTTGCAAGCAGTTAGCTGGAGATTACAAGTTCCCCGCCTCTACATAATGACATACAGGGGAAGTCTGCCCATACAAACATTGATTGTATGGTGCACAAGAGGACAGAGGGGAGGTGTAACAAAAGGATCCATTAGGAATTAGCAGAAGGGAAGCTGAGACACTGTGATCAGACATCTGTACTAAAATCCATTCTAAGAATAGCTAGATAAATAGTAAGGACAACAACATTCACTTCAGTGTGATTATATGTTTTTCTAAATTAGAATGTTTTAAGATTTAAAAACTATATTTAGAGATGACTGTTTATACACAAGTGAAACAAATGACAGTATTTTGTGTTACATAAAAGATCATACAAAACAAAACAACAACAAAGAACAGCTTGAATTGATGTCATCAGCACAGGCCACCTAGTTTTAAACGGCTAAGAAAATGTATTTGTGTTTATATGCTGCGGAGGCAATGCAAGTAAGTATAAAACATGTAGGCAATATAATTTTATCTGGTTCGTCTGTCTGCCGTGCATTCTTGCATTAACATCTTGGAGTGACTTTACGATAGGGCAGTGTTTCCCAACCCTGAGACCTCTGTCCTGCACGTTTTAGGTATCTTATTGCTGCATCGCACCAGAAACGAATAGATTATTAATGGGTTTCTGGAGCACTTAATTGCAGAAGAAGAGCCCTAATTTGAAACAGAGACATATCTAAACATGGACGTGGGAACTAGGCGTGCTGGGGTGCTGCAGCCCCCCTTGGTGTGAGGGGTTAAAAAATATATATATAAAAAAATACCTTTCACAATTTATAAATTTCTTATGAATATTTTGGGAAATTATTTTGACTTTTTTATTTTACTATTACGTGTATTTAAATTTTTATTTAATTATTTTGAGGCTTAAGCAACACAAGCTAATGGAAGTTACGTTGTCATGTCAACATCAAGCAAGCTAGTGCGTGGTGTTCCACTCGCGGCAGCAGACTAGTAAATTTACATAATTTAATGACGGGAAGGAGGAGGAAATATGGCACTGAAAAGCATTTCGGATTTGTTCGCTTAGGAGAGACTTTATCCCCATGACCTCATTGCGCGCCTTGACATTTGGACAGCTGTAACCAGGCAGGGCCCCCTGCCCGTAGCTCAAAGTAAAAGCATGGTGTCGCCGCGTACTTTTATATCTAATCATGCACTTTATTGTAACCATAGAGTATTATTTTGATCATGTGTTCTTTCTGTAATTGAGAACTGTTCAATAATGTAATGTTAATCCCTTTATTGTTCCACAATAGGGAAATTTACTCACTGCACTTGACCATTGGGGAGCAGTTGGCTGCTATTGCGTGCTCAGGAACCCAGAGTGGTATGGAAGAAAAACAGTCTCATTGGAATCTGCCTTTTTTTTAACACCGAATTTTAAACACGGAATTTTGTTAACACCGAATTTTAAACACTGAATTTTTTTCACACAGAATTTTAAACACTGAATTTTTTTCACACCGAATTTTAAACACTGAATTTTTTTAGACATTAAATTCCTTACACTCAATCTTTATCTGGTAAAAGTTCACCATAAAAAAATTCAGCTGCAAAAATTCAGCCGCAAAAGTGTTGACTTTTGGTGAACTCAAGCCAAAGCCATCTACACTCGATAGTCAAGCAGCTTATAGCCAATGAAATTAGCTAATTTGGTCATGTGACACAACGGCTGCGCTCAGCGCTGTTCCGGTCTGAATGAGGAATTCTTTTTTTTTGTTTTTTTGTTAAACAGATAGATTTACAAAGCGTCAGTTAGCTACTAACGGACATCTCTTAGAGTTTTTCCTCTTATCAGACTGGGTGAAACAACTGAGCCGATCACAGCTAGTACGGCACCCCTGTATGCCAAGGCTCTTGGTTGATCCGGAAGAAGCGGCCGGCGGCAAACTTTTTTTCTTCATTTCGCCAGAGGCAACATGGCAGCGGCAAACAGACAGGGTGCCGTACTAGCTGTGATCAGCTCAGTTGTTTCACCCAGTCTTTTTTTTCTGAGCTAAATTTATTGGCTAGAAGCTGCTCAACTCTATCGAGTGTAGATTGCTTTTGGCTTGAGTTCACCAAAAGGTCAACACTTTTGCGGCTGAATTTTTGTGGCTGAATTTTTTAGCAGCTGAATTTTTTCTGGGGAATTTTACCAGATGAAAATTGAGTGTAAGGAATTCAATTTCTAAAAAAATTCAGTGTTTAAAATTTGGTGTTAAAAAAAAAAGGCAGATTCCAATGAGACTGTTTTTCTTCCATAGAGTGGAGGCTGTAGAGATTGCGTACTTGCAACCTTCTCAGAGCCGCTAAGTGCACTGCTTCAACCACTATGCCAACACTCCCCGGTAAAAAGGTTTAAAATAGTATAATAATATAATTATTTCCTTGTGGTTTGCGTAAAAGGATTTTAAAGCTAATGGAATCAGGTGCCACATAAACACAGTGACTCAGGTTCATGCCAGCTGACCAAATCTACATTGTTATAGTGTTATTGTGAAGTTGAATTAAGATCACATTTATTCACCTGAGAACTGATGTGTGTTAAAGAGCCGCTTGCATGCACTGAAGTGTATATGACAATTAAGTAGTGAATCTCAATCTATTTACTTTTTTTTATTGTATTTTAAATAGACCTATAGGCTCATAGGTCTTTTGTCCGAAAAAAAAACAAACAAAAATATTTTCACAGCACCCCCTGTTCAAAAGTACTTCCAGTGGCCCTGTATCTAAAACATGCAGGGAAGGGGTCCCTGAGTGTCATGATTTAATCAAGAGCTCGACCCACATGCAGAGAAACCATTACGGAGAGACCAGGGAAAAAGTTTAACAGGTTTATTGAGAAGCTTGTGGAGATTCTAGTGTTGCTCTGAACACTGCTCAACCGGAACAGAAAGGTAAGGGGAAGACACTGCGGTTAGTTCAGGTTTAGTGGGAAAATTGATTCTCGAACTTGAAGAGGAGAAAAGGTTTGCAGACTCACGTTTCCAGAAAAGTTTTTGACTCTTTGAGTCAGTCGGTGTGGGGTTCTCCAGTGTTTGTCTCATTCGGTCGAGGGTGGACAGGGGTTTACCCAGAATGCGGTTGTTTGTAGGAGAACAGAGAAATTGATTGCCACTCAGATTTCTTGCGGTACTTGAATGGACTGTGGTGCAGATGAATTCCTTGCTCAGTGTGAAACTCAAACGCTCCCTTGGAGGGGAAGTAGATCCAAACCCCCAGTTTGAATCTACAGCTCAGTTTGAGGCTCAGTTTATCCTTCCAGGGAGAGAAGGTCCGAAACGTCCAGTTTGCATAATGACTTCCTGCCGAGAGGCAAAGACAAAATAGCAAGATTAAAACTCAGGTTAACAAAAACTCAGTTTGACTCAGCAAAACTCAGCTTGGGCTAGAGTACCCAAAACTGGCAAAACACAATGGCGCCGAGGTAGTGGCAGTCAGCAGCTTAAGAACACTCGCGTTATCGAGGTAACCCCTTTGCAGGTGTGTGAGGAGGTGAATCAGGACCAGGCGCCGCCTGGTGGAGCAAGGAAGACAAACACACAAAACACAAACCACAAAGACAGGAGTCCTAACACTGAGGACCAGGGTTGGCAGCCACTGCTGTAGAGGTTGAGATGGAGAGGCATGTTTTTAGAACAGAAACCAGATTCCTGTTTTGATCTGTTCTTGTGGTTATGAAAGCATGTAATAAAGTTGAAACAGTAAAACTCTGGCAATCCTTTTGATTCAATAAAATATGGTAATGAGTACATTTCTAATACAACTCTTGATGGAAATATTACCAATGTTATACATTTGAGCAGAATTCTGAGATCATCAACATCGTTTATTACTTTCCTTTATTCTTTTTTTTTTTTTTCCCCAACGGCAGCTTGTATAAATACAAAAATGTAGGCCCTAAAATTAAGCCATGTGTTAGTGTATATTTCACTTTGCTATTGAGCTTTTCAATTTGCTGTTAGACATAACTTGAATCACTAGGCAGCAGTTCTGGAGATGGCTGTCATTATGCATTTATTAAACAAAACTTAATGGCTGATATCAGTGGAGGCTGCTGGTCTCTGAAACAGGGGAGGCTCAGTGGTGTTAATTAAATCCAAACATGATGTATTGCTTTTACAAATGTTGAAACACATAAAACACACGACAACACCTGATGAAAATAGCTGCTGTGAAGCTCTATGAAATAATAAACTCCTGAAACCACAGCAAGAGTTCAGCACAAGACGGCTGCTCTGACTGAATGATCGATCTTTTCTCTCTCCTCTGAGTCACAGGAGGAAAACCTCTCCCATGTCTGACCACAGTCAGTCAAATCTTTTAGCATTTTGGCCAATCACCATCAAGCAGCCAGCTTTCACTGCTACCATATTACCCATTCCTTTAGGAACTGTTATTGAGGTGACTTTAATTATAATTGTTGTAAGCAATATCACAACCAGTTCAAAACTCTAATAATAATCCATTAAATGCTTCAATAGTTTTTAAGCTCCTTTTGCATTTTTTTTATGTTAGCCTGCATGTAAACAGCAACAAATAGGAGTTTTTTTCTGTTGTATTTTTAATTTTATTTCTGTCTTATACAAGTGACCATAAATTGTTATAGTTCTCCCGTTTTGGACTTTGAGTTTTCATTTATCTTAATCATTCTGTCTTCTTGATCCTTGGTTTAATTTCCATTTTGCCTTAAGAAGTCTTTGGCACAGTCTTGGTTCTGTTATGTTTTCTTTTGAGTATTGAGTATTAAGTTTTACTTTGCTCCATGTTTTCTAGTTTTAGTGGTTTAATTTTCTTACTTTTGCATTATTTTTTTGGTTATTTTTCAGTTTTCAGGTTTTTATTTGTTGCCCTCTGCTGCCCTCTGGTGTTCTCCTTTTTTCCCTAGCTCCTTTCTTGTCTGCTCTCTTCACACACCTGCTCCCAATCTACTTCTTCCAGTCCCTCTCTCTTTTGAATTTCACCAATCTCCCATAAATAGACTCTTTGTGCAGTTCCTCAGTGCTAGTTCCTCGTCATGATTGTTTTCCCCTGATGTCCCCATGGTTTCTGGTTTGTTTAACTTTTTACTTGTTGTATTTTTTGGGGATTTTTTGGATTTCTGCCTCAGTTGTTTGTTTACCTCGCATTAAATCTACAAAACTTCACCTCTGCCTCCCTGCCTCTGCATTTGGGTCTACAAAACATCAACCAAATCCTGACAGTCTTTAGTTATCTCTGTTGCCCCCTTGTGCCTGTCTCATTTCCCCTAGCTCCCTTCTAGTCACTTCTATCCACACCTGCTCCATATCAACTGATTACCCCAGTCTTTGTTCTGTCTCCGATATATACTCTCTGTGCAGTTCTTCAGTGCTGGTTCCTTGTTGATTGGCTCCATGTGTGGTGATTCTGCTGGTCTTTTGGTTTCTAGTATTTTGTTTTTGGATTTTGTTTCTGTTTCCCTTTTTATTTCATTATACCTGCAATAACTAATCTCAGCCTCCCTCATCTCTGCATTTGGGTCCTCAACCAACCTCCCCCCCATTCTGACATACATTCTCTTTACTACACTTTTAGCACTAGCATTTTTACTTAAAATTAGCAATAGCATGCTGACCTTGGTTGGGTTTTTTTATTAGCTGAAGTGAAATTTATGCTCCTTTTAAGGCACACACTAATGCAAATAATATAGTGATGGTGAGATGAGGCCCCATGAGGCATTGAACCATTTGGCAAAATTGCTTCAATGATCCCCACAGTCCATGATGCCTCGTGAACATGTCACCACCTACTGGTGGGTTGCATAACTACATTTAGCAATATGATCTGTTATGTCTGCAATTGTTAGGGCTTTTCCCATTTCATTTCCCTTAAAATCATTTATTATTGTTAGTCGTGATTGTTGTTAAAAAATTAAAGGTGTTATTCATTTTTATTCAGAAATAATAATTTTTCCAAGGTTTCTGGCTTCAATCTATTTCTTTTTTTACACACAACTTTACCAACCTTTAAAAACATAAACTCACAAGGCACTGAAGATGCTGGCGTGCATAAAAACACAAGTACAAGTCTGTATAAATTAGGGTACTGGAGTTTTTTTTTCCCCTCCCAGTTCTCCAATGGATTTTCCATTCTTCTAATGTTGGCCTCTGAAAGGTAGTGCTGGACTTCAACAGTGGCATCTGCAGTCACATTTCTGGATTTTTTTGGCCTCCATCATGCTTGCATCTAAATGATTATGAGCCACTCTAACCATAAACTTGATCAAAAAGGAAAGTTTTAAGCCTAGCCTTAAAAGTAGACAGGGTGTCTGCCTCACGGACTAAAACTGGTAGTTGGTTCCACAGGAGAGGAGCCTGATAACTAAAAGATCTGCCTCCCATTCTACTTTTAGAAATTCTAGGAACCACTAGTAAACCTGCAGATTGAGAGCGAAGTGCTCTGTTAGGAACATAAGGAACAATCAGATCTCTGATATCAGATGGAGCTTGGCCATTTAAGGCTTTATATGTGAGAAGGAGGATTTTAACCTTTTAAAGCCTGAACCATGAAATAATTGACAGAAGAGTCTAATTTTCCAAAATTAGAATTATCATTGAACTTTCTGACAAATGAAATAACAATAATAATTTTGTATCCGTTAAATTAAATAATTTATTTGCATCAATTTTGATACATTACGTTCTTCTATATCATGTTTTATATTTTTTCTGTTCACTACATGTGTCTGATTATGTAAGTCAGAGTTCCAAGAACAAAAACATCACACTGATGATGCAGAGGTTTCAAAAACTCAGATATTAAATTTTTATTTTATTTATTTTTTAATTAGGACAATGCACATTCATCAACATGTCAGCATAAAGCATCAATGTAAAAATGCAAGAATTATCACAACAGCTAATTTGCATCCGCTGTCCTAAGGCAGGTAAAAACAGTGAACATTAAACAAGACGCTACAGGAGAGAACAGAGTGGACACAAACAGATAAGATACCAATAACATAAAATCACAATAAAATGAGGTTAACAGGCCCATGGAAACAGATCAATTTACCTGTGAACACATGTCTGTTTAGTTTTCAACCAATGCTTCAAGGAGAATTATATGATGCACTTGGCTTTAAAGGTTTAAATTCTATTCTGGATTTAACAGGTCTGCCAATGAAGAGACGCCAGTATAGGAGAGATATGATCTCCACATTTGAGGATTTTCATCAGAACTCTGGCTGCAGCATTTTGGATCAGCTGAAGGCTTTTAAACTACAGTTTGTAAAGAGTACTTCCTTAGAGCTTAAAGAGAGGTATAATAGTCCAGCCTTGAAGGGAACAAATGCATGGACTAGTTTCTCAGCATCAGCCCTGGACAGGATATTTCAAATTTTTGCAATATTATTCAATTCTATTCTAGAAACCTATTTGATATGGTTTTCTAGAATGACAGGATTACTGATCAAAAAAATAACACCAAGATTTTTTTACTTTAGAATCTGAGATCAGTTTAACGTTAAGAGACATACAGGTTTTTTATCTTCAAGACATGCCTGTAATCTATGTAATGGGTTCATCTGGATTTATAGATAGATATAGCTGAGTGTCATCATGCTATCACTAAATGTAGTAGATATCAAAGTCCTTCGCTGCATATAGCTCTGGATAAACAGAAACCTTTAACCCCCAGAATGATGCTCTAAGCTACATGCATGTTTATTTTTTCTTTTGTAATTGCAATAAAGAAATTTGCAGTCAGCAGCTGTACAGCACAATGTCCTATGTTATTATATCCCAGGCATCATGCTTTAGTAGGTTCCGAGGGGACGCCATGATTGAAATAATTCCTGCTGCTTTCAGTTCGCTGCCCCTCCTTTGTGATAACTTGTTTTTTGTAATTTTCTCTGTTGATCATGTTCCAGCATTTTTCTTTCTGCCATATCAGCCTTCCTCAGCTGTCCTCAGCACATATTCACTCTCTGCTGCAACACATTTAATTAATCGAACACACATGATCCATTTCCTGTATTCTTCTAAATCAGTTATTTCTTTTATGCATTTATATATATATGTTGTTTTTTTTCTTCTTTTTTTTCTGTCAAGTAATTATTATAGCTTGTGTGTGAAGCTCTTTAAATATACAAGCCTTTCTTGTTTTTTGAGATTGTTTAGTTAACCTCATGTTATCAGACTGGCTCTATTCAGTGATCAGAACTGGTTGTACTGTAGCTGGTTAGATTGAACCAAAAAAAATGCGGTTTTATCTGATTATTTATTGAAACGCAAAACGTAGAAAGAAGGAAACTGTAAGGGGAAAACAGTTTTTCACTCTACAGAACAAATATATTATCTATAGACATCTTCGCAATTTTGATTGCATGAAAGTTATTGCTGTTGGCTTGTCGTTTATTAGTTTCACGCTGGAATCCCTTTAGGGATCTGTGATGGTTTTTTTCTTCCCATCCTCTTTTTTTCCAGTACTCTGACTTCCCTCTATGATCCAGAAATATCAGGAATCAAGAATCAGAATCAGGTTTATTGCCATTGTTAGTGAAGGAGTTCACAAACTAGATTTTTGTGGTACAATCGTGCAACATGAAACATTTATCTATGGAATAGGTAAATAAAATTATAAAAAATATCTAAAACACTGTGGGTATAAAGGCATGCAATAAAATAGACTAATATATACACTTAAGATAAAAATATGGATATAAAAAGTAAAATAGCATCTTACAAGGAGTGCAAATAGAGCAATATTTATATTATCCAGATTTATTTGTGTTTGAACATAATGCTTACAAGCTTTAAATTCCCACTGTATATATTTTTTTTCTTTTTGCCTTGCTTCTGCATTAATACATTTCTATAAACGTCTGGAGCAACTTAAATGTTTAGAAAAAGTTGATTGACTGGATGCTTTTCTCCTGTGATTAAATCTCTTAAAATAGTGTAATTATTGTTGCTGCTGAAAACTAAATAATTATTTGGTTTGGTGACCATTTTGCTTCCCTTTAATGCTGTTATATTTTCATTTTAATGTTTTAGTTCTTTGAAGATACGTCTGGAAATGTCTGTTAAAGCCTATTTCAGGCCATCTGCTGCTTTATTATGTGGCTGGTATGTTTGAGTAATGATATGCAGATGACCTGCTGATCTCTGACTGCTGCACTGTTTTTCTTCTGTTGCTGTTCTTTCTATATTTGGAGGACTTGGGGGCTTGAAGGCAGGATTGCAGAGGCCGTTTAGTCTTCATTGAGAGGAAATATGTGGAAGCCCTTCTTGTGCGTGACGTGGAACGCCACTGGAAGATGCATGAGAAGATGCATGAGTTTCAGTGCATTAATATTTTTGTCAGCTGAGCATCTCAAGCACTGCAGACCAGAGATGGCAAAAGTACTCTTCCGTGACTTGAGTAAAAGTACAGATACTTGTGTTAAAAATAATCTGGTAAAAGTGGAAGTACTGATTAAACTTTTACTCAAGTAAAAGTAACAAAGTACAGGGTTGTAAATTTACTTAAAGTATAAAAAAGTAAAAGTAGAAACCACTTTTTTCATGCCGCTGTTTACATTTTTAAATGGATGTCTGCCAATAGGACTAGATCTCCGTTGTGTTCATTTTCAATCATCTCGTCAGCGTCCATGCTACTATGCCAACGCCACCCGCCACTAAGCTGCAATGATTTGCTCGCCACGAATACCGTGGAATCTGTCGATTCATCTTGTAGTGGTGCGCCAGCCAAATGTAACGTAGATTCCCATCCAATTAGATTGAATTTGGTATTGATGACGCGAAAAATAATAACGGTAACTCCATTGAAATGATTCAAAACTAAAGTAACGAGCCAATTTTTTTAAATGTAAGTGAGTAGAAAGTACAGATATTTGTGTAAAAATGTAAGGAGTAGAAGTAAAAAGTCGCCATAAAAATAACCAGTAAAGTAAAGTAAAAATATCGAAAAAATCTACTTGAGTACAGTAACGAAGTATTTTTACTTCGCTACTTCCCATCTCTGCTGCAGACCCATGCTGAGGCCTCAAGGTTGCAATTGTAAATCAACTGAAATATTTGAATCTGCATCATTTTTATCTCTCAGATTTAAGATCATTATCTTTCCCAAGTAGGTTATGGGGTTAGTGCACTTTATATTTCTTTTTATTTTAGTTAAAAATGAAATAAACAAACAAATAAATGCTAGCAATCAGGAAAATATGTTTTTCTATGTTGTTATTCTGGTTTTGGATCTAACCTGACCACCTAAGCTATTGATGTTTTTTAAGAGTGAAATGAAAACCTATTTGAATAAGAAAGCATTATAATTCTAGTAGATTAAGGGTTGTTTTGTGACTGTAAATGTATTTCTATTGTAATTTTGTGCTGATGGATGGATGGATGGATGGATGGATGGATGGATGGATGGATGGATGGATGGATGGATGGATGGATGGATGGATGGATGGATGGATGGATGGATGGATGGAAATGGGAAATCCACCTGCCTGACAGCAAAGATAAAAACATATAAAATAGGGTAAAAAAAAAACATCAAATTAGAATAAAAAACAATAACAAAAAAAAAACTAAGTCCATCTTTTGTATCTCTCGGTTCTGTTTCTCACAGAGATCAGTCTAGAACTTCACAGTAATGTATAAACTTTACACACCACTGTTGTTATTTAGTTTTTTGTTGTTTTATGGAAAAACTTGTTTCACTCTCACTGGCCCATTTACCTCCAACCCAAGCTGTTTAAGAAATATGAATCTTAAAAAAAAAAATCACAACTGTTTTATTACAAGCAGCCATTACCAATAGAGCAGTAAAGAGCTACAGGAGCTTTTCCAGCAAACAGCAGCATTGTATAGCATATCTTATTTAATGTATATATCCAGCTTAGTAATCTCAAATGTCATGTAGCACCAGTCTGACTCTTGTTTCCCTGTTTTCTTGTACAATATAATTTCTAATCCAATTAGAAACGTGTCCCATGCTGTCCTCCTGTTTGCATTAGTATTGACCCAAAGAAATTACATTTTGCTGTTGCTCCAACAATGATTGAACTCCCACCTCTAGGTCGGTTTATGGGGCAAGTTTAAACTTTGCAACAAACAAATGGTTTAAATCCTTAAATAAAATGAGGTTCAATAGAATAACAGCAAATATAAAGACCTAAAGAAATCTAGATGGTATATTATCTGCAGCTCTGGATCTCCAAACACTCCATAGTGACTAAAAACTATAAAGAGAAAACTAATGGTTTTGAATACAGCATTTAACAAATAGAAGATGAGTTTATTTTTTTACATGAAATAACCTATACACTGGAAAAACGATCTAGAAACAAGTTAAAATTTCCTGAATTAAGTGTATTTACCCTTAATTTGAGCAGGTTAATTAGATATTTTGCCAATGGAATGAGTATTTTTACTCTTAAAATAAAATATTTAGATAATATGCAATTAAAATAAGACAACGCAACAGCGTTTTTCGTATTTTAAGCGTAAGTTGTCTTGTTCCATTGGCAAAATATTTCTTTTTACCTCCTCAATCCAAGAAAAAATGCACTTATTTGAAGAAAGAAATGACTTATCTAGATTTCCATTTTTTCCGGTGTAGAACAAAATCCCAAATCAGTGTTTCCTCCATAAAAATGCAAATAAAATGTTTAAAATAGCAGCAGATTTTCTATTACGGATATTTAACAATTATAAGGTGTGTGTTATTTAAAGGCCATGTTGTATTTGCTGCTCTACATGGTTTTTTTTTTTTGCTGTGTTCAGTGTAAAATGTAAAATGCTGTGTGGATTTGTAAGGTTGCAGACTTTAAGGCCTGGTAAAGATGGCAAACTGTCATTTTTCAGGTGATATAAAGTCAAACGTTTACAGAACCTTAAAAACAATCGTTATGCTCTTTAATGGAAGCCACTGTTATATTTTTTTAAATTCCACATTCCAATATTAAAACTGTTTTTTAGGTAAGTTGGACTCCACCATTCAGCTTTCATTTGAATTTTTACATGGAAGGTGTAGTTTTCATCCTGTACCCTCCTGTTTTCCACCTCTGTCTATAGTTTGACTTGATATCATTTCTTATGTGCTTGGTGGTCAAGCCGAGATGTGAAAAAAAAAATCAAGGTTTTGCTCAGTCGCCCATGAAGGGACCCCTATGGCCATTTATGATACTCAGAAGGGAGATCAAGTGGGCAATGAATCCCACCTAATGCTTTTCATTGGTGTAACTCCAGAGCAGGAAAGGGAAACCTATTTGAAACATTTTCTCTGATGTTCAATCATATTTTGAAGTTAGAAACATTTCTAGCTTGGATTCCCTGCTAACAATGTAAGGCTGCAAAACTAAGGATTATTTTGCAAATGGATTCATCTTTTTATTAAGATTAATGATTATTTGAGCTATTAATAAATTAATAATTGAACAGCCAAAGATTCCTTAAAGCTACAGTGTGTAATTACAGGGATATACAGTCAGAAATGTAATATATTATACATAACTATGTTATTTATCATCATCTAACCCGAGCTCAGCCTCTTAACCTTAATATTTGCCTTAGAATTCGTTATTTATAATTACATAGGAGCGGGTCTTGCAGCCATGGAGGCAGACATCTTTTGCGCTACGGCAGCGCAGAGCCAACAAACTAGTGATTGCGAGATCGCCAAAACGTCACAACGATGTAGAAAAAATAACGGGTATATTTATTATCTTAAGTCTACATGAAATCTATACCCTACACAGACCAATGAAATACTATCTGTAAAATTATCTATGTAAACAAACCTCATCACTTGAGAAGGTAGGTGATGCGGGGGCGTCGTGGAAGACATTTTTTGTCCCGTAACGCCACTGCACTGTTGGGGGGAGATGTTAATGTTGCTGCAGTCTGCAGTCTGACGCTAGATGTTGCTAAAGGTTACACACTGTAGCTTTAAAGAAGATTTTTACTAAATGATACCAGGTGAAACTAAATCTCTTAGATGCAAAATGTTTATACAGTGGGGGAAATAAGTATTTGACCCCTTGCTGATTTTGCAGGTTTGCCCACTTACAAAGAATGCAACAATCTATAATTTGGAGGCTGTCTGCAGGGAGGAGTGGGCCAATATCCCTGCAGAAATGTGCACAAACCTTGTCACCAACTATAAAAACCATTTGACATCTGTGCTGGCCAATAATGGCTTTTTCTACAAAATATTAACATGCTGTTTGTCCAGGAGGTCAAGATCAGATGGTTATCAATTTTTATAAATTCATATGATGTGAATTTCTGGAATTTTCTTTGGGATTCTGTCTCTCACTGTTAGAATGTACATATGATTAAAATGGTAGATTGTTGCATTCTTTGTAAGTGGACAAACCTGCAAAATCAGCAAGGGGTCAAATACTTATTTCCCCCACTGTATATTTTATTTGCAATTTCGATAAAATTACTGCTCTAAGTGGGTCGGCTACAGTCGTGATTTTCAGTCTCTATATTCCAGTAAATGATTAATCGATTACCAAGCTAGCTTACGATTTCAATAATCGATTAATCCGATTAATTGTTTTTAAGATCTATAATAATGTTACACTTTGTTTATGTTTTGGTGCATCTAATGGAAACAATGACGGCAAATCATTAAAGGATGAAATTTCAAATAAAACAGATTCTGAAATCTGTCAGTTTAATACATGAATCTTTTTATATCTGTCATGGATATTTTTTAAATAAAGAATAGATTTATGCCAATTTAATGTAATCTCCATACAAAATTTTTTAGGAAATAAGGGTAGAAACAAATATCTACTGTCATATGAAGCAAGAAAATACATGATTCATTCATCTACTTATGAGTAATATTATTTTGTTTATGTTTTGATGCTGCCCTGCAAAGGGACTCTATATAAGTGGTTAAAACCCAGCTTATGCCCCTGCTGGTTTTTGACACATTTGGCTGGAGAGAGCTTTCAGATAACCGGCAGATTACACATAATGGGCCACTATTTGTACAATTATCATCCTAACTCTGGTTCACAGGGATAAGGATTCTCTGTGCATCTGAAATGTTGGCTGTGTTGTGAAAGCATTACCCAGTCTGGAACCAAACCAAGCTGAAGGCAGGTACACATGGAGATTAGAGGCTTTGGCTGACCTCATAACTGCAACCTGAAGCTGAATATGGCTCTTTTTGGCAGAGGGGCGAATTATTGCTGCAGAACTAACAAGGCAGCTTTATAAGATGAAGAGGTATTGTAAAAGAGCTGGATCCAAATTCAGACCAAACCATTGTGTAATGTTTCTCATTAATATTTGCGTTGCTTATAAAACACCAGAACACAAGAGGCTGTGGAGAATTTTCAGCAGATTATGGAAAAATAAAAGATAAAACCAGCAAAAGTAAAAGGTAAAGACTTGATTGATGAATTTTCTCTGTGTTGACAAATATTATGTTGTCTAGATTATGTTTTCCTGCAAAAAAGCCAAATATTTCTTTGAATTAAAATAATTACTTAGAAAAGTATAGTTGTATTTGTTTAGATATAAGGAAAGTTGTACACTTTTGTTTTTATATTCATGTTAATTATAGTGTACAGGTATTTTTGTAAAATTCAGACTCATCACTGCAAACTGAGTTTTGATCTAAAGGGTTAAAATGCACCGATAGTAAGGGATGCCGTCAAGCTGAAGAAGGAGTCCTATCAAGCCTGGCTGGCTTGTGGGACTCCTGAAGCTAAGCAAGCAGGTACCGTGAGGCCAAGCCATGTCGCTGCCCGGCGTTTGCAGAGGCAAAATCTCGGCCTGGGAGGAGTTCGGAGAGGCCATGGAAAAAAGACTATCGGTTGGCCTCAAAGCGATTCTGGCAAACCGTCCGGCGCCTCCGGAGGGGAAAGCAGTGCTTCACTAACACTGTTTTTAGTGGGTGTGGGGAGCTGCTGACCTTGAAGGAAGAGACATTGTCGGCCCGGTGGAAGAAATACTGAGGATAACCCGGCTGAAAACATGCCTTCCGTGGGGAAAGAAGAGGCGAGGTGCTTGGGATCTGACTTGTCATCCATCACCCAGGCTGAAGTCACCGAGGTGGTCAAAAAACTCCACGGTGGCAAGGCCTCGGGTTAGGATGAGATCCACCCTGAGTATCTCAGATCTCTGGATGTTGTTCGGGCTGTCATGGTTGACACGTCTCTTCAACATCGCGTGGGAGGTCGGGGACAGTTCCCCTGGATTGGCAGACTGGGGTGGTGGTTCCCACCTCCACAAGAAGGGGGACCGGAGGGTGTGTTCCAACTATCGGGGAATCACACTTCAGCCTCCCCCGAAAGGCCTATGCCAGGGTGCTGGAGAGGAGAGTCCGCTGATTGTCTCGAACCTCGGCTGCAGGAGGAGCAGTGTGGTTTTCGGCCCCTGGCCGGTGGAACGGTGGACCAGCTCTACACCCTCTGCAGGGTGCTTTGAGGGTTCATGGAGTTTGCCCAACCAGTCCACATGTGTTTTGTGGACTTGGAGAAGGCATTCGACCGTGTCCCTCATGCTGCCCTGTGGGGTGCTCCAGGAGTACCGGAGTGGGGGCCCTTTGTATTAGGGGCCATCCGTTCTCTACAGACCTGCCGAGCAGGAGTCTGGTTCGCATTGCCGCATTAAATCGACCTGTTCCCGGTGCATGTTGGACTCGGACAGGGTTGCCCTTTCTGTCACCGGTCCTGTTCATAACTTTTATGGACAGGATTTCTAGGTGCAACCAAGGACCGGAGGGGGTCTGGTTTGGGGGGAACAGCGGATCTCGGCCCCTGCTTTTTGCGGATGATGTAGTTCTGCTGGCTCCCTCCCCGCCAAGACCTACAGCGTGCGCACTGGGGCGGTTTGCAGCCGAAAGTGTGAAGCGGCGGATGAGAATCAGCTCCTCCAAACTGAGGCCATGGTTCCTCGACCGAAAAAGGTTGTGTCCCCTTCGGGTTGGAGGAGAGTCCTTGCCTCAAGTGGAGGAGTTCAAAGTATCTTGGGGTCCTGTTCACGCAAGTGAGGGAAGAATGGAGCGGGAAGATCGATGGACGGATCGGAGCGGCTTGCTGCAATAAATGCGGACGCTGCACCGGTCTGTCCTAGTGAAAAAGAGAGCTGGCTTAAAAAGGCAAAGCTCTCAATTTACCGGTCGGTCTAATGTTCCTACCCCTCACCTATGGTCATGAAATTTGAATCATGACCAAAAGAACGAGATCCTCGATACAAGCGGCTGAAATGAGCTTTTCTCCATGAAGAGGGCTGGGCTCTCCCTTAGATATAGGGGTGAGGTACTCATTCATCTCGGAAGAGGCTCAGTGTAGAGCTGGGTTCTCCCTCCACATCGAGAGGAGTCAGTTGAGGTGGCTCCGGACATCTTCGTCGGATGCCCCTGGACTTCTCCTCCTCGGGAGGTGTTCCAGGCATGTCCCACGGGAGGAGGCCCAGGGGACGGCCCAGGAAAGCTGGAGAGACTATGTCTCTCAGGTTGGCCTGGGAGCGCCTAGGAGCTTCCCCAACAGAGCTGGAGGGAGGTGTTCGCGGAGAGGGAAGTCTGGGAGTTCTACTTAGTCTGCTTTCGCCCCCGCCGCACTGCCCCCGATAAAGCGGAGACGACGCAGACGCAGACGAGACGAGACGGGTTAAAATGCATCCAACCTTATAATAAAATAGAAAAAGTGGGCTGATTGATTTGACTGATTTCTGGTTTTGATCAACAAACCAGTATAAAACCAGGCTTAAAAACCTTTCTTTACATTTCAGAAGAAATCTATTTAAAAAAAGTAGATTCTATCGGCTCATTTTGGCTATTCAAACCATTATGAACTTTTAAAAAGTCTGCAAGAATAAAATTGTATAATTTCCTTTTTTTTTTAGAGGGGATTGTTTTGTGTTTGTAAAAATATATATATAATAACTTTTTGGCATTTGTTATTACATCCTTTTTTTGTTTTTTAGACAAAAAGTCTAATTTAACTTAAACTCTCTCCTCCCGGAGAAGCTTAATGTTCACCAGATTCAATCATTGTTGCATCACATTATGTGAACGATGCAAAAGGGTCTGTTTTAGCATGCAGAAGTTTGCATGCAGAAGTTTAAAAAAAAACAGCACATTTGCTCAGCTTTGGCTAATATTAGCATGTTTTTTTTGCAGCTACTGCAGCTAATGACAAATTCCAGCATACATCCAGTCAGTTCTGTGCATAAATCACCTGTTACAAGTTTAACACTTTGAACATCATAACTTTTTCGCTGCTATCTGCACCTAGAGCCTTCGACACACGATGTGCAGTGCAACAATTAACAATTAAAACCTAAATTAATATATATATATTAATAAATAAATACAGTGGACAGCCTTTGATGTTCTGCAGGCTGGGCACGTATAAAATAGAAATCTTATAAAAATAATTGGTCATTTTAATTGCTGCATGATTTAATTGGGCTGCAGCTGGCATGAAATAACACCGACAACAAGCATCAGGAGCTAAATTGACTTAATTCCTCAGATGCTGATTAATTAAAGACACCTTCTGGACCCCAATCGAATGCTTAGAATCAGATCAGGGTATTAGCTGCAGTCCTGAGAGAAACAATGCAAATCCAGAGTTTCCTGTAGCGAATATAATTCCTTTTTTTCTTTGTCCTTTTAAGTAAGTTTTCTTTGCCACAGCTGACTTCTCCTGCCATTAGTGTCATGTAGATTACTATTGGGATGCCTGCTGCAGTTTGAATCGGTTGTAACCATAACGTTTTATTAGAGAAAGTTTTAAAGGCAATAATGAAGTTACGGTTACATCAGCATAATACAAGAGAAACTAATAAATTCATGTTGAATAAAGTCATTCAAATTGTCTGAGCTCACTACATGTGCATATATTGGCAAACCGGCAGTGAGCCAATACGTTTTTGTGGTTTTTGTAGAACTTTTATCATAGAAAAGAGGCAAAAGCTGTTTAATTCCACCTATACACGGACATTTTAGATTACTGAACCCCTGATCTGCTTTTTAAATTAATAAGCAGTTTTTTTTTTTTTTTCATTTGCTCTGAAAGAAGCAACCGTGGAGCTACTGGTTCAGTAGCAACTGTGCATCAGGTCGAAGACCAATTACCCTCTTCTCAGCTGGAGCCAGAGCCTTTGCCACACGCATAATACTTTAACTGTAATGAAGTTGTGTTTACTCAACCTATGGCCCACCCACGCCCTTGCCTCATTAAATAATGTGTTTCTTAATTTCTTGAACACAAAGTGAGCTTGTCTAATTTAATTTCCTGTTCCTATGTCTACCAGCTCTGTATCCAGCGGCTCACTGGATAAAACGTGGGGCGTATTCCCTGATCGACCCCACATTCCTGCACTCAGAGGAGGATTCTAAGCTCCTTTATGAGGTCAGTTCAGATCAGCAGACAGAACTCTTCATCTGCAACTTCTGTGCTGCCAATCATTAGTAGCAATGTGAAATATGTGCTTATCTAAACACTTCCTGACTGATTTTGCTTGACATCCAATGTCTGCAGTACACTTCCCATTTAGGTGGAGTCGTATGGTTTTGATCTCACTTGGAATCCAGTTTGGTCTGTTTTCTTTTTTGCTTTTTTTGCAGATTCTTCTTGCTGGAATGCAGATCCGGGGCGAGGAGCACAACCTGCTGATCCCAGATGAGGAGCTGGCCTCTCTAAGGAGCGTGAAAAAACTGGAAGTTATCTGTGAGGATGTTCTGCCAAAGAAGCTCTCTGATATCCGGCGTCTGATGGCGGAGCTGGCCGACCGGCGGCAACATCTCAGCTGGCAGGACTTTGAGCGAACAGTGCTGACTTTAGTCTACACCTCCCAGATACTGGCTCAAATGAGCGACCAGAACCAGAAAGAGCTGTGGATGGAGGCAATGGTGCAACTGGTCCGAGCTCTTCAACGAGACCTCAAACCCTTCTGAGAAAAACTCAAATCATAGCAAATCTAAATCAGTATTTTACTTGTTTATAGCATATTAACAACCTATGCCCAGTTTTTACAGTTGCTATGCTACAAATGTGGCTTTACTAAAGTGCCAGTGCAGTCTTTTGTATTGCAGCTTTCTGTTGGTGGAGGTTGACATACCAAATGTTAAATTCCCCCTCGACCCACATGAATTCCCCCTGCAGTGCATGAACAGTGTAGGCTGGTGGTATTGCTTTAATAATATGGTGTTTTCCTTGTTCTTTTGCACCAACTGAGCATCTTTCGAAGCAACAGCCTCCATCATCGCTGGCGGTGTAACATTAGGAATCTTACTGATGCTTCTATATGAATGTCTTTCCCTCCGAGCAGTACACTCCATCATGACATAAAGGTGCTTCAAATATTCCTCATTTTAGCTGATATATATTTGGATTTTGAAACCTAGTTGAAATGCAAATTAATAACAACTTACAATAATTGTTTATTTAGATGCATATTAGTGGAAATTCATTTTACAATATTCTGCAAATTTAGACATCTTTATAAAAATATCCATGTTAAAGTCATAGTCAGTTATAGCTTTTAAATGCGTTGAAGTTGAGTTATAGAGGGTTAAATCTGTGCATCTAAAATTGTACATAATTACTAACCAGACATTATTTTGCAACTATCTCTCTGTCTGAAAATGTAAACAACATTGATACCCTTCTATGTCCATGGCTGAGATGGAACACAAATACCCAGAAGAGAGCCAATCAGAACAAACAAAAAAAAGCTTGGAGCACTATTTTAGGACTTGGTAACTCTATTGCTTTAGTTCAGTGTTTAGCTGTCCTTTCGGGGTTTTTTTTTCTCTGTGCCTCTTATCCACCAAGATCACTTATTTTGCATGTGTGTCTAATTGCATCAGAACAGCAAAGAGTTTATGCAGCGAATATCCAGCTCCTGTCCCAAATGAAAGCATTCAGTGCCTCCATGGAGACGTGACCTCGGGGTCGGGTTAGACAAATGTTGTGCCAAGACTGCCCCGTTCACTTAGCTGAGGAGGTCCAGTGTATCAAAAGACTAAAACCTAGAATAAAGCATTTTCCTATTTGTTTATCGAAGACTGATTTCTGGTCTTGATAAACAAACCAGTATCCCAATTTAGGCTTGAAAACCTTTGTTTCCATTTCAGAAGAAATCTTTTTTTTAAAAAGTAGATTCTAGCGGCTCATTTTGGGTATTCAAAATATTAATATTAACTAAAAAGTCTGCAAGATTAAAGTTGTGTTATTTCCTTTTTTTCAGTCTGTAGAGGGGATTGTTTTGTGTTAATAAACTTATAAAATAACTTGTTTTAACTTTTGTTATTACAGCGAAATTGCAGTTGGATGCAATCAAAAGCGCCCCGTTCCCATTAATGTCTTCAACTCATTTTGTATGTTTTTTTGTTTTTTTGCTCTGTATATAAAAAAAAAAAAAAAGATTGCTTGGCTCCTTTAAATGGTTTAACACTTTTTTGCATAAAAAGCAAATAGATTCAGTGAACATCATTATCCTTGATT
This sequence comes from Cyprinodon brontotheroides, assembly GCA_018398635.1. Classification (NCBI taxonomy): domain Eukaryota; kingdom Metazoa; phylum Chordata; class Actinopteri; order Cyprinodontiformes; family Cyprinodontidae; genus Cyprinodon; species Cyprinodon brontotheroides. Next base: position 3,276,773 of record JAGKQL010000003.1, on the reverse strand, counting down.
GCTCATTTAAGCAAAGCAAGAAATGTCTGAGTGTTTGCATCAAATGGACCCTTTTTTTCACACTTATAGGTGGAAAAACATACTACTTCATGCTAATTTCAGAGTGGATGGAGGGTATTTATGAGTTTTTTTTCTGGGTTATTTTCTCTCCTTCATGAAATTTGTTTTGCCTTTGATTACACTTACATTTTGCTTATGCTGATACTGCAGTTATCTCCTTTCATTTCCACCTTCAGCTGCGGCTGGACTAATTTTGGGGTACGAAGAAGTGTGAGGAAAAATAGCACAAAAAAAAAAATCAGTATCTAAAAACAATGAAAGAGTTTAAGCTCGAGTTGAGAAAGAGGGACTTTTTTTTCTCAACAGTGACGCAGCTTTCCATCAAATATTGAAATTGTTGCCCACATGGACAAGTCAAAAGTCTGCTTCAGAAGCTTTCAGAAACAATAAAACTGCACCTTGCATCAGGCACGGCGGTGGTGGCATCATGCTTTGGAACTGGCAGTGAGGGATATCGGTAAATAGGAGAAAGTTGAAGGAATAATTGAGAGATTGTTTTCATTATCCGCTTGAACGTCCCTTTAAGGTGGTTAAAATGAAATGAAAAGAAAATAAAACTTCCTTATTTTCCTATGATCAATCAAATTATATTTGAAAGCCATAAATGATCTAAAGCTTGTTAATGGCTACAAAATGCATGCAGAAGGTTAAACCGAATCCAGTTCAATATAACTGGAATTGTAGGCACGTAATTCAGTCCTAATGATAATGCAGAGGACAGAAAACTCATATTTAATGTTAGTTTCTGCACAAAATGTAAACATTGAAGCATAATCAAAGTAGTAAACAAAAGGATTCATTTAAAGAGCACAATCCAGAATAGAATATACAATCCTCCTTCTCACATATTTTTTTCACTAAGTGGCCAAGCTCCATCTTATATCAGAGATCTGATTGTTCCTTATGTTCCTAACAGAGCACTTCGGCCTCAATCTGCAGGTTTACTAGTGGTTCCTAGAATTTCTAAAAAGTAGAATGGGAGGCAGATCTTTTAGTTCTCAGGCTCCTTCCTGTGGAACCAACTACCAGTTTTAGAACCGTGAGGCAGACACCTCTGTCTACTTTTAAGGCTAGGCTTAAAACTTTCCTTTTTGATAAAGCTTATATGTAGGGTGGTCAGGTTATCCTGAGCTATCTCTATAGTTATGCTGCTATAGGCTTAGACTTTTTGAGGACATTAGGACTCCCCATTTCATCATTCTGCTTCATTCTCTCTCTGTTCTCCTATTCTGCAGAATCTGTTAGTTCAATCTCTAACCTTCTGCTCTCTCTGCTTCTTCCCTCAGAGTAGCTTTGTTCCTCGTCTGTTCCTGTTTGGCTGTGACGCCATCCTGAAAGAAACATCAGTTGTGCTGCTTCTATACAACACCCTTTGTTTATAGATGTTGAGATCGGGCTCTGTTTTCCAGTGTGGTCCTGTTTCTCTGACCGTGACTGAGTGGATGTGCTCTCTTTATCCCCTTCTGACATGGGAGCTGCCTTGGAGCTCGCCTGCCTGGCTGTGTGTTTCCTGGACGGGCCGCCTTTTTACAGCTGCTTTTTGTATCTCTGCTTCTGTCTCCTTGAACCCCCAGTCGCCTCGGCAGATGGCCGCCACACTGAGCCTGCTGGTTCTGCTGGAGGTTTCTTCCTGTTAAAGTGAGTTTTTCCTCTCCACTGTTGTTACAAGCATGCTTAGTGTGGGGGATTGTATTTGAGTCAATGAGTCAATGTGTAATCAACTGGTTTTCCTTAGATAGAAAACTTTGTATCAATTTGACTGATGATCTGGTTGAACTGTAAAGTGCCTTGAGATGACATGTGTTGTGAATTTGGCGCTATATAAATAAAACTGAATTGAATTGAATTGAATTGAATTGAACTAAGCAAAAAGGTTGCTGGAGATGATAAAGCTTATAAGAGTCATACATTTTTCTGCTAAAGTTAATAACTAAACTGAGGAACAGCTGTTTATAAATAAACAACGCGCTTAAAAGTTAAAAACTAATAAGGATTTTTAAAATTTTCAGTAAAGAATGTGACTCTATGACTTGTTTTATCCTGTATTTTGTTGAATTTTGCCACACAAAAAAAAACCAAACAGATCTCAGATGTGCCTGCTTTCTTATGTCCAGTACCATGGAAAATGAGCGCCCCCTAATGGCTGCATAGGGCAGTGCTTCCTTTATGAGAGAATTCATGACCCGTTTCTGTGGTAATTCCTAATTTACAGCAGTGAGAGAAATAATAAATATCAATGCTAGCATTTACCTAATGTGGTGCAACATATAGCAATAAGTTAAACCATATTATATAAAATGTAGCTTGTTCCTAAAAAATATTTATATTATAACTTGAGTGAAAGTTCAATTAAAGCAGATTTGTTGATTATTTTTTATTGTTTTGTTTTGTTATATATCCTCAATATGTTATAAATAAATACTATTATTAATGTAGCTAAGCCTTTAGCTGATAAAAAACAAAAAGAATTTCATAAAAATCTTCCAAAAATGTGGTTTATTTTTTATTTTTTTACCCTAATGTTGAAATGTTGAGGAAATAAACTCAAGGTACATATACTATAGTCAATTGTGCATCTTGCAGGTTTAACAACTCAATAAGATAAATTGTCAGCTCAAAATATTCACTAGATGGCAGCATTTTCTATTAAAAACGACAGAAAAAAGCAGCAACTGTCTCCCTTTATTTCTTTATTACAATAATCTTAGAAGTTTTTGACAAAATGTATTATTCATTTACTGAAAAAAAACGAATAAGGCTCCAGAGGAGGAACAGAAGCATACGGCATCTCTTACTGGTGTTTTTTTTAGGAAGGTATGTATTCATAAGAACCGAGGTAATTAGACCTGAGGCTCTTCAAAACTGAAAAGTGTCTCTCCTTGTAGGAATATTCTCTGTGCTCTGTTTTTTTTTAGACTGGTATTATTGTCCCCTTTTATAGTTTTTCTCTGCATAGAATGTTTTTCATGCTTCAGGTCTTCCTCCACTGCTGCAGAGAGAGATGAGGCATCACCACATATCTACATTTTTATGGAGCAAAATAGTGGGATATATAAAAAGGAGAGGCGGATTCACATTTGTGTTGACTGTGATTTGCAGCCAAAGGCAAAAAATAATTTGGGATCTCAGCAAAAGTTTGAATCTTTGACACATTCTGTTTATTTTTTTTAGGAATTCATGCATTTTTCCTTTATTTATTTGCAAAATCACTGTCGGTTAGAACGGCAACAGAACCCAGAATGAGCATCCAGATGTAGAGCTGCGTGTTGGAAGGTGATTTATGACATGCAGCCGCAAACAGTGTGAGGTCATTAACATCTGCCCCATGCCAGAGTCTGCATGGAGCTTTCTTGCTTTGCTAAAACCAGTTTCACTCACACCACACTCAATCATCCGGGCTGTACCTTTATTATTGCCCAGCTTCTAATGCACTTAGCATTATAGCAGTTCATCACTTGCAACCGCAAATTGAGAAATAGGTCCAGGTCATTGTTGCACGCCTGTTATTTAAACGTGGCTAATGTGGCGTGCATAATAGTAGCTGAGGCTTGTAGAGATGTGGTGCTGGAGGGCGAAGCCGCAGAAGGATTGGATGGATGAATAGGCAGATAGATGGGTGGGCAGAGGTGGGATGCATTAGTCAGGGAGTGGGATACCTCACCGAGAAGGGGTGCCAATTACGCAGCTTGAGTGAGAGCAGGCGGCCCCGTGCTTTTTACTGCTTCCAGGAATCAACCCTGTTTTTCACAGAGACATCAGAACTGCTGGAAACAGCAATCCTAAATACACAAAGCTGCATGAATTGGTGGAAATACTAATACTGTGGATGGTGAAAATATTCACAGGGCTTTCCCTCAACAGCACAGCTGAGCATGATGTTGAAATAAAAGAAATGAGATGTGGTCTAAAAAGATTCTTACAAAGAAACTGAAGCAACTTGTTAAATCAAAGTATGAAACTAAGTGAACAATGAAACATGAAGGTGGGAGAATCATGCTTTTAATGGGAAACTGCATTGAAAAAAACAGCTCAGGTAATTGGATAAAATTACAAAACACCTACCTAGAGCTGCAAAGAATAGATCAGTAAATGACATGTATTTCAAGAATTGGGAAAAAATGTGTAATCCAATATACAATCCAAAGCCTGTCCTTTTTTTGATTAAAAATGAAAACTCTGGAGAAACTTGCTGAGGTAACCTTCATCTAAATGCAAAGCTACACTGCAAAAAAATCAACATCTTGATAAGTCATTTTTTCTTAAAATAAGTGCATTTTTTTCTTGAATTGAGGAGATAAAAGAGACATTTTGCCAATGGAACAAGATAATTTACACTTAAAATAAGAAAACACAATTGCATTGTCTAATTTAAAGTGACTATTATCTAATTATCTTATTTTAAGAGTAAAAATACTGATTCCATTGGCTAACTATCTCATTTATCTACTCAAATCAAGGGTAAATACACTTAATTTAAGACATTTTTACTTATTTCTAGATCGCTTTTCAAGTGTACAGTGAAATATGTTTCTAACAGTGTTTCCTTAAGAGACTAAAATGCATCTGCTCTCTATGAACCACCTCTGCAGGATGCTTATTTACTCTGCATGCTTTTTTGTTTTCACTTTGCTAAACATCATTTGTTTAAACATAAAAGGATGTTTTAAATGTGTCATTTTAATGGACTGAAATAAAGTTTTTCATTCATGCATTCATTGTATTGATCAGTTATGTTACTTTTGAAGACTGCTGAAATAAATGTAGGTAAATATGAGCACTTGCAACACTTTTCAAAATTTTTAAAGCAATAACTAAATAATATTAAAGCATGTGTCCCATTTTAATAGTATTTACCGGTATTGCTTGCATTTTATTGCTGTTTGTGTCATGGTCTGTAGATGTTCCTTTCTGTGTTTTCCTTCTTTCAGTATTTCTATTATATCTAATTTCTTATAGCCCAGGTGTTAAAATGTTTTATTTTTCCTCTGTTTGATCCTTCCTTGTCTATCCTGCTCCAAATTGTTTCTCCTTCTGCTCCTTTCCTTAATTCTCCTCACCTGATTGCCCTAACCGGTTTCCCTTCACCACTCCTTCCACTTCTCTCTATTTAAACAGTCTGTTGTCATTGTTTCTTCTTGGGAATCTCTTGTTGTTCAGCTTCATGCTTGATGGTTTGCTTATTTTTCTACCAGGATGCTTATCTATGTGTGTTTCTCCGACCAATGGATACGTTTTCTGTAAGGTTTTCCTATTTGTTTCCTCATTAAATAACTTTATTTTTTGCATTTTGTTCCTCCTTTCTCTGTACCATCTGTGATTAACTGGAAAAATCATTTAAAAGATATCAGTATTGTTTTCCAAAAACACAAAAGTCCAACAAGTTCAACTTTAGCTATTTCCCATAACAGATTTAATTAAGTTTTTCTTTCCCACCGAACATTTTCTGGGAATAACAGAAGTTCTGATAAGGAAATCTGTGCTTTCTGACGTTCCAAACGTCTTACCAGCTATTGTAACGAAGGCATGCTGGATTCACATGGGGTTTGTGGTATGCCATGTTTCAACAGAGCTCCCCAGGTCCCAAATGTGATTTCACATGAGGCTCTGCCGCAGGTGGAGCGTGCAAGAGGGCAGCGGCAGATTGCACATAAAAGAGCGATAATGCTGCAGTGTGAGGTTGATGTGAAGAAAGGAGAGGCTGCAACTTGTTTTTAATTAAGTCGGTCCTGAGAGTTTTTACTGCGGGATTAATATAAGTGAGAAACGATGTGAACAGGATTACCCTTAAAGTTTTACCTCCTGAGGTCGGCTTTAAAACTCACAACTTCATTGCATTGCTTTGGATAAACCTGTTCTTTTTATCTCTGCTTCTTGCCGCTGTAGGCAGATGTTTTGCATGAAGCAACAGATGTTTTCCATCATAAAAGCCGCATAACCCACATAACATTATGAACCTATATATATATTTTACAAAAGAGTTTGTATTCTCTATAAGGTCTAGATTATGACTCAAACCTCTAAGGTTTTTTTTTTTCTTCAAAAAATTACAAATAAAGTGAGACTTTTTTTAAGTGAAAATTTATTTTACCTTTCTTATTAAGTATAATTTACACTTTAAATAATGATATAAATGCATAATTTTTCTATGTTGCTTTAAAATCATGGTAATCCATATTTATTTCCCCAATATCTTCTTCATATAGAGTTAATCAATAAAAAAAAACCTTTAACAATCCAAGCACTGAGAGAATATTGTCACTGTCACTCATCTATTTAATTCTATATGTTCCAAATAAACTGCTTTAGGAGTGTAAGAAGTTGCATGTATTTGTATTTCATACTGAATGATGGGTTATAAGTTCATCTTCAAAAAGTTAAAAGAAACTGGAGCGAATTGGAATAAAGTAAAGCATTGTTTGGATCGCTGGAGGTTTCTTTTCTCCCACACATGACTCGAATAAGAAGGGGATTCTACTACATTAATGGCATGCTAAATAGGTAAATCATAAAAACAAAGTGTGCTGCAGCAGAGAACAATCTAGATGGAGCTTGTTTGCAATCAGCCTATCTGATTTGTTTTTTCTCCCTTTCTTTCCATCCATTAACGGCGAGGAAACACGGTAATCTAAATTATCTTCTTTCAAAAGCCAGAAGCCTGTAGGGGGGTCATGCCATTGTGAATGCATGACAAATTTGATGCGAAGCCAGGTATGTGTTCAGACTGTGGTCTTAAACTCAAACAGCCTGTTTCAAACCAAGTTAAGGTTCTAATAACGTGAACTTTTTAATTTAATTTATGCATTTTGAAACTCTTTACTTTCCACTTGGCCATGATTATGATGTTGTTCAATTCAATTCAACAATTCAGTTTATTTATATAGCCCCAAATTCACAACACATGTCATCTCAAGGCACTTTTACAGTTCAACCAGATCATACAGTCAAATTGATACAAAGTTTTCTAATCTAAGAAAACCAGTTGATTGTATTGGACTCATTGACTCCAAATACAATCCCTCACACGACAAGCATGTGCTTGTAGCTTACCAGTGGAGAGTGAACAACCTCCAGCAGAACCAGGCTCAGTGTGAGCGCCATTCATCGCGGTACCGACACTGGGGTTCAAGGAGACAGAAGCAGAGATACAAAAGCAGCTGCAAAAGGCGGCCCCGGCCCAGGAAACACACAGCAATGCAGACGCGAGCTCTGAGCCAGCTCCCACGCCTAGAGGACGAAGAAAGCACATTCACTCCAGTCACGGTCAGAGAAACAGGACTACACTGGAAAACAGGCCGATCTCCAGCATCTGATGGAAGCAGCACAGCTGATGTTTCTTTCCAGGATGGCATCACAGCCAAACAGGATTGTTGGGGTTTTATTTAGGTATAAAGTATAAAAATAAATAAGTGCATGACTGTATCTGGTAACCCACCATCACTAAAAGGTCTGCATGGATGCTGCTTAAATAATTTATATATTGTATGTAAAACGCCCTGCATAATTATAATAAAGCAATTTATATTCATGAAACAAGTGGAGCAATATGGCAATTGCCATACTGCTACACTTGTGAAAGTAAAATCTGTTGGGCTCTTTTGGCATCAAGACAATTATTCTTATTGCCACATCGCCAGACAGGACACTGTTAAAAAAATAAAAATACAAAAAAAAATGTGAATAAAATGCTAAATTGAATTCCGCAAATTGATATTTGACGTTTCGGTTGACCCCAAATTAGTTACAGATCAAGTTGAAAGTCTGGCACATTGCGATGTTTATAGGAAACGCTTTATTAATTGACCTTGATGATCAGTAGTCTGTCAGTTTTGTTTTAACTATTGAAAATGTAGTTTGCTTTTACTGTTTTAGCATAAACTAACTCAGGAAACGTGGCGTCACAGAATAGCAGAGGTTTTTAACAAAATGCAAACGATCCAGAGCAGCGTTTGTGTGTGTTCTGTCCAGGAGCACAGGCAAATTCACCAGAGGCCAGCTTCATAATGTGTTTGGTTTTAAACTGACTGTGAAGAAGTGTACTGGGCCCCTGGGAGCCATATACCAACCGCTAACTCACACTTTGGTTAAGCTCTCATTTCTCCACACATTAGATTTGTATGGCATCTGTATACACTGTTGAAGTCTAAAAAAAAAAAAATGTTACCGGCAAATATCTTTGCCCTCATTCTAACCCCTGAACTTTTGAATTACACTGTTCCCCCCGCATCTTACTAAATCCCAAATTTTATGGGGAGGAAACAAATGACAGACGACAACGAGGAATTTATCTGCCTCCAGTTGTATTTGTCAACCGTTCGAAATAAAGAAACAGATGTTTTGTTTTGTCTTTAAAGTGGCTCTGCAGATGCTCTGTCTGAAAGAAGGGAAATGAATATCAGCCTGAATAGGAGCGGGCCTGTTTTCCAGCTCTCCCACTTTATTTAGCACTTTTTTTTGTAAAAGTTTAGCAATTTATTTAAAAGAGTCAGAAATAATGTGGCTGTTTATTGAACTCAGGAATCTTGTGCTTCGGGGTTAATGAAGTGTATAGGTTAGGGAAATAATTAGAACTGTTCTGGACTTGAGTTGTGTCCCAATCTTGGTTCTGTTTAAGTTTCAGTTTCACTTTGATCCATATTTTTCTTTATTTTCTAGTTTTATGGGTTTAATTCTTATTTTGTGGTGTTTTTTGAATGTATTTGAGATCTTGGGTATTTCTTGTTTGCCCTCTGTTGCCATCTAGTGTTGGTTTCCTTTTCCCTAGCTCCTTCTAGAATCCTCTGTTCCCACCTGCTCCCAATCAGCTCATTAGTCCTGTCTTTGTTCAGTCTCCCACATAAACTCTCGCTGTGCAGTTCCTCAGTGCTGGTTCCTCATCTTTTCCTGGCTCCACACGTGAGTTTTCCCCATGAAGTTGTCTGGTTTTTGGTTCCATGTATTTTGCAACTTGGTTTTTGGATTTTCTGCCTCAGTTAATCAATTAAATCTTCAAGAACTCACTTTTGCCTCCTCACCTCTGCATATGGGTTCTCAAAACCTCAACCAAACCCTTACAAATTGCTTTATGATCAAATTAAATTGAACAAAATGAATTACTGAAACAATTTAACTATTCAAATGTACTGGATAAAGTGTTGTGCATGTAATAAAATCCCCATTCTTTTTTTATTTTTATATTTTCAATGTTGTGTATATAGTTATGTCAATTGGCATTAAGGAAAAACAAAATACATGGTAGTAACCAAAAGCCATCACTAAGTTTCTTTTTACTCTCTCTCCCCTGAGCTGTTACCTGTTCTGTTCAATCAGCCTATTGTTGCTGTTTAACAGCATCATGTTTTTATAGCTTCTTTAATATTCATCACATGCAGATTTACAAAATTACAAATGAAACATGGTAAAAAAAAAAACAGCCTTAAACCGAGGATTGAGATGCAGTGTTAAGGGAAAAAAATGGACCGAGGGATGCAAAGTTATTTTATGATCCGGGGTGGTTGGGGGGGGATTCCATTCAAAGTGTTATTGGTGCAGCATGCAGGTAGTGGTAGACTGCCCCCAACACCCTCCAAGCTATGCTGACAATTGGTCTTTGATGAGAATTCTGAGATTAAGCCTCAAAATCAGTAGGGAGACCCAGATGTCCCTTTACCCAGCCACTTGGGCGAGCTCCTCCTGGGGAATCCCGAGGCGCTCCCAGGCCCGCCGAGAAACATAGTCCCTTCAGCGTGTCCTGGAAACACCTCACCAGCGAGACGTACAGGAGGCATCCTTACGAGATGCCCGAGCCACCTCAACTGGTTCCCTCTCATGAGCATGAGCAGCCGCTCAACTCTCCTTCGGTGGATAACTGAGCAATAAAACTCTTTAACAAAAAAAAAAAACTTTTTCTGTTTTATGGAAGTGTATTGCATTCGGCTGGAGAAAAAAAACAAGGTTGTCTTTTTCCTCATTTAACAAGATAATGCTGCAGTGATTTCATACTGGATGTTCTGTTCATGTTGGCATTGCAGGTTTCTAAGCAAGAGACACCTTAGAGAAGCTTCAGCACGTCCCGTTTGAGTTATATAGTTTTCTTTTAGGATTTAAACAGTGGGAAATGTTCTTATATTCGATATTAGTTTGTCGACTTTGTGAAGACACCTGACCACTAAAGGCACAGTTGTTTCTCCCCTTTTCTCTTCATAGTTTACCTCGTAAATTCAGAAAACAAAGTTTTCATCTTTGTAAAAATTATATTATTAATAAAAAAACACACACTAACATCTTTTTTCTCCAGTGAATGCGATATTCTTTTGTAGTTTTCTTCCATTTCCTCTTTATATGACATGAATAGAGGCCAATAACGTCACAGAACTAAGAAAGTAGTCTAGAACTGCTTATCCAATAAACTGAGAAAGATGCTTCTTTTATTTTATTTACAAAATAAAAATCTATGCTCTTAGTTCTTCAGGAAAGCTAAAATAAAAAAAAATGCTAATATTTCTTATTGGTAGTTAATGATTCCAAAGGTTTTTCCAGATGAGTTTCTAAGATGCAAATCTCTAAAAATTAGACTACAGATGAACTTAAAAACGATCGCCCTTGAACTTCACTCCAGAATATGCTTCCATGCCTTGACTGTAATACTCTTGTGTTAGGTCAGTTTCTGGTCTTTGTCAGTATTGTTGCATGTGACATTTTAAACTGCTGCAGCCGAGCCCTGCTCTTCTTGGAAAAACAGATGGTTGCAATTGTCATTTTAGCATAGATTGGATTACCTCAAATAGACTGATATCTGGATATGTTTATGTGAATAGAGTGGTTGGAAACTAACTTTATTTAAACTAAACTTTAACTTTAAACCGACTTTTTTTTTGTATCTGTTAATTTACTTTTTTAATTTTATTTTGTTTCCTCTCAGAATGATTTGGATAAAGTTATTTTTTTCAGATTAGACTAGTGATATCCACAACCTCTCCTGAGTTGAACATTAAAATATGATCAAACAGTCAATCAGGAGACAAATAATAGCTTGTCTTTTCATATTTCCTTCTGATCATGTTTTCAAACCAAAATAAAAACACAGCACAGTGCAGCTTCATAATATTTAAAATGTTTCACATTGTTAAGTAGAAACACTGCAAAAAATGGAAATCTAAATAAGTCATTTTTGCTCAAATTAAGTGCATTTTTTCTTGAATTCAGGAGGTAAGTGAGACACTTTGCCAACGAACAAGACAATTTATACTTAAAATAAGAAAAAAACAATTGCTTTGTCTTATTTCAAGTGTATATTATCTAATTATCTTATTTTAGGAGTAAAAATACTCATTCCATTGGCAGATCATCTTATTTGCCTGCTGAAATTAAGGGTAAATTCACTTAATTTAAGACATTTTTCCTTATTTCTAGATGTTTTTTGCAGTGAATGTATTGTAATATCTGATTTTACTCAACACACAATCTTAATAAGTAATTTTTTCTTAAAATAAGTGCATTTGTTCTTGAACTGAGGAGGTAAAAGATACATTTTACCAATGGAGCAAGACAATTTAGATTTAAAATAAGAAAACACAATTGCATTGTCTTATTTCAAGTGCATATTATCTAATTATCTTATTTTAAGAGTAAAAATACTCATTTGATTGGCAAATTATCTGATTAATTGCTTCAAATCAAGGGTAAATACACTTAACATTTCTAGATTGTTTTTCCAGTGCAGAAGATGTCATAGTTTGTTTTTCAGCTTTAAAGCAGACCTGGATCTTTCAAATCAGCACTTCATGTTCTCACAAGCATTTCAAAACGACATCAGGATACTTTACACAATACCTCAGAATTCAATTCAATCATTCGATCGTCATTTCTTAGAAATCAGTATCAGAAAATAATTATCAGCCCAGAAATGTCTATATAAACACAATGTTAATTATTTCAGGACTATAACTTCAGGTCAACTTCAGGTGCAGCCAGGGACCCCGGAAATTTATTAAGATCTGTATAAAATTTAAATATAGCATAAATATCAACTAACGTTATTTTATTTGTTTTTGTAAAGTTACATTTCCTCACTGTGGGGATAAAAAAAAGGAAAATTTTGACCGAACCACCTCTGCACACTGCAAAAATTATCTCAAAATGAGTAAAAATGTCTTAAATTAAGTGTATTTACCCTTAATTTGAGCAGTTAAATAAGATGATTTGCAAATGGAATGAGTATTTTTACTCTTAAAATAAGCTATCTAGATATTATGCACTTGAAATAAGACAATGCAATTGTTTTTTTCTTGTTTAAAGTGTAAATTGTCTTGTTCCATTGTCAAAGTGTCTCACTTCAATCCTTAATTCAAGAAAAAATGCACTCAGTTTAAGAAAAAATGACTTATTTAGATTTTATTTCTTTGAAGTGCAAGTCTATTGTTCCTGTCACTGAGCAGCTGTTTACTAGGCTAAGTTATGTACAGAGGTGTCAAAAGTATTAATGTTTATTACTCAAGTAGTATTATAAATCCTAATGTTTAAAAACACTTTTGTAGAAGTTAGAGTATCAACTTAAACTTTCTGCTCAAGTAAAAGTGTAAAAGTATCATTAAAATAAAAAAAAAAGTAATGCAGGAAAAGTTAAGGACAGAAGCTTTACTGCTCTACCCTATTAAAGGAACATTTTCTACAATTCTGGATGATAACTTCCTTAGACTTCGTTTTCTTAGTTTTATAAATAATGGAAAAAAGTGTAAAATTTAACTTTGCATCATCTTGAAAAACTTTATTTTGGTGTGTGGTGAACAACAAGTTGGGGCAGCACTGAGTCCAACCATAAAGAAATTGTCTGGATGAACAATTTATTTGAATGACCTTAAATGAAACAAAACTAACGAGTCTATTTTCAAAATGTATGGAGTAGAAAGTAGAGATATTTGCAAAAAAATCTAAGGAGTAGAAGTTAAATTTGTCTAAAACATAATTACACCAGTAAAGGATCGATTGCCAAAATTTCTACTTAAATAAGGTAACAAAGTATTTGTACTTTGTTACTTGACACCTCTGTATTTGCACAGGTTAAGAATGTTGGTAACGTAGTGCTACTAAAAATAATAAAATCAGTTTTTCAAACACAGAGAAATTGCCAAAGAAAGGATCTTAATTTGATCTTCAACAAAGATGGATAAACTGTATAAATATTCACCTTACACTGCAAAAAATGTAAATCTTAATAAGTCATTTTTTCTTAAAACAAGTACATTTTGTCTTGAATTGAGGAGGTAAATGAGACTCTTTGCCAATGGAACAAGACAATTTACATTTAAAAAAAACAAAAAAACAACTGCATTGTCTTTTTTTCAAGTGCATATTATTTAAATATCTTATTTTAAGAGCAAAAATACTAATTTCATTGGCAGATCGTCCTGTTTACCTACTGAAATTAAATACACTTAATTTAAGACATTTTTGGCAGTGTAATGTTCAGTAAAATAGGATGGATTGCTTATCTACACCGAGCTAAAAGACGAGCTAAAAAAAAAAGTACAAATTTCTTAAATTAAGGGTATTCACCCTTAATTTGAGTAGGTAAATTAGATAATTTGCCAATGGAATGAGGATTTTTACTCTTAAAATAAGATAATTAGATAATATTCACTTCAAATAAGAGAATTCAACGGTGTTTTCTTATTTTAAGTGTAAATTGTCTTGTTCCATTGGCAAAACATCTAGATAAGTCATTTTTTCTTAAAATAATTGCATTTGTTTTTGAATTGAGTAAGTAAAAGATACCAGCATTTAATCGATCCAGGGAAATGTTTAAAAAGATAATTATTTCTATCGTTTCCCTCCCTTCTGGAAGGATGCTTTCCCTCCCACCCATGCGCAATGTGCTGCAGGATATCATGTCCTGTCTAAAACTGGAGAAAATTAGACACTCACTTCAGCACTTTCAGAAGGTGTGGGGCCCCTTTTTAAAAGAATTCCAGACCCTTTAAAGGCTTGGCCCCTGAATACAGCTCAGCTGTGCTGCCCATTTATTACACAATCTGAGAACTATGACTAGTAATCTAGCAATGACATGGAATGGATTATTTTGCAAACTGTCTGATTTCTATTTTTCTTCTTTCCTTTATTTTATTTATTTATTTTTTGTTCAGTTTTTCTTTTTTTTTCTTTATTTTTATACATTTCATTTGGGCATGGTGTGATTTATATGTATCCATCTCATGTCAACAAAAAGATTTTAAATTAAATAAAGATAATTATTTGTCAAAACGTTCCCCTGCCCCTTTAAGTCAGTAGCAGCCCTGATTCCCCATAACAGCCTCACTCCTCCTTTCCCAAAGGCATAGCCAGAACATTCTATTAGGGATGGCTAGGGAATAACCAATGCACGGCATGAGGGGTGGCCGAAAATGGATAGGTGCCAGAACCACATGGTCAATCTACACTGTTCCAACAGGAACAATCACAACATCCATATTTTCTAAATAAAGACAATCTACACTGTTCCTACAGCCTTTGCTAACAAATACACGCATATACTGTAATTTTTGGACTGTTAGCCGCACCAGAATATAAGCCACAGAAGCTAAATTGCATGATTTGTACATATACAAGCCACACCGGACTATAAGCCGCAGGTTTTTTATGTTTAACGCAAACTGTGCAGTCGCAATGTCCGTCTTTCTCGCTGTCGTTTCTGTCTCGTACCACTCGCGTTAGAAGTCTGCTTCCGGAGGACCTCCGCATTCCCACGCGCGCGGCTACCGTACTTGTGTGTTGAAGCAAATGTGACGTCAACATGGTTGATGGTAAAATCCATAGATTTAGGTGTTACCGTAGTGGCCGTTAGCTGTAAAAATCCACAGATAAGCCACATTGTTATATAAGCTGCAAGGTCGAAAAATGGGGAAAAGGTCGCAGCTTATAGTCCGAAAATTACGGTATTTAAACATCCATGCTGTCTGAATAAAAGATATAGTGGACAAAATTTCTTGGGCGAACATCTTTTCCATTGTCCTTAATTGTTCTGCATAAAATGAATATTTACATGTACTAATATCTATATTAAATGGATTTTTAAGTTATTTTAAAAATAATTATCTATGATTTCACTGAGGACTTTTAGATAACTCGCAGACATAAATAATTTTCTACTTACCCAAAATAACAAAATTTATTTCTGAAAAACATTAATATTAGAATTTTGATGTCCATGAGTCATTGTTAATATATGAAAAAAAAAATTTTAATAAGTTTGAACTTGCTGCTACCGTCTGTATTAGAGGGGGAAAATGGTAGCAGTGGCCAACGATTGGCTAAGGGTGGCCATGGCCACCTCTGGCCCTCCATCTAGCTCCACCCCTGTCCATTCCCCAGTAAAGGTGAGCAACATGTTTAATGAAAAAACATTTGTTACAGCATTCAGGTGGTGGTTCAAGAAGAAGAGCAACCATTCCCATTCGTTAGCTCAAAGTGCTGCATCTTAACTCTTAGCATTGCTCTTCTATCCTCTTAGAGTTTTGAGCTTCATCCTCTTAATTTGATCCTGTACTTAATTAACCAATCACAGTAAATGCAAAGCCGTGTATTTGCGCCAGAAATCCTCTTTAGTAACAGTCTGAGCTGCTCGCCATCGGAAACTCATGAAGCTGTAAGACATTGATTGTAACAGTCTTGTCTTTCAAAGGTCTTTAATGGCAGCTGGTAACAAGGATGTGCTGCTAAAAGAGCGATTAGGACTCCAGTATCATCCTCCTGTCTAGCAGCCAACTTCAGTCATTATTGGGAAAACACCTCCAGCTTGTAAACCTGGAAGCATTCCAGGAACAGAGCACTGAAAGTCAATCGGAAGTTATTATAAAATCTCCGTACCTGCTCTGATTTTGATCATAACAAGGTTTGATGATCCCATTAATTCCTTAGTAAGTAAACCCTTTATGATGTGTGCATATGTGCATTAAAATCATCGCCATATGACTTTTTTATCTAAAGGTATCTTCACTCTATTTCACAAAGTGAAACCTGTTGCTCACATTGATCACTTTACCTCTATGTTCTTTTGACTGTCTTAACAGCGTTAAGCTTTAGTCCTTTCCCCAAAAATTATAAACAGCATTCCTTGTTTCAAAGAAACACATCCAAACCGGTTACCATTCTGTTACCTTTTTTTTTTCGCCATGTTTCTTGAATGCACACGATCTTTGTTTGAAGTTTTATTTTTGCATGGCTCCTTTAAAACTCTGAACACTATGAGAAGGTTTTACATTCCATTCCAGTATTTGGATTTGTCACGAGGGCTGGTCTGTTTACCATCTGCCTCCAGCTTTCCTTTGATCTGCTCCCAAAGAATATTTCTCATTTCATATGAACTCTAAAACATTTTTACCTCTTTCACAATAATCATTTCAGTTTTGTTTAGCTTGGTCAGTGTAGAATAATGCAAATTAAATCTAAAAAAGGCTGTGAAACTGGGTTACTAATCATTCTGGATTAGAGGATGCATATCTGTATTCCTGAACTCCATTTTTGTTGCTTCTTCTTTTTATTTTATTTGCTGTTTTCACTCTGTAAACCTGTCTGTGGGTTTCACTGTGCCGCCCAACATGACTACAGTATTAGTTCTTGGATCTAGATATGGACCTTTTTTTTTTTTTACCCCAACACACCTCTGATATATCTCTACCATTCATTCCATTTGCTGTTTTATTTTTTTGTTTTATTTTCCACATAGGATGGGTTTCAGCTTCACGCAGCTGAAGCTCCTCCAATTTGATGACGTGGTTCAAGGTGTAAAACCTTAACCTGACTCCGCCAGATGGATTTGTTCTCAAGCATATCCATCTGGAAACCTTCCGTAGAAGTAATTTTGGGAAGGCGAGAAAATACTGGTTAGCTGATTGGCCTATGTTGGTGATAGAGCGGACCAAATAAACCAATTGGATCAACGAGAAGCATATGGCGTTACTAACAGAGCGACGGCCAGAAGAAGCGAGCAAATTGATAGATCAAACCTCTGTTTAAAACCAGTTGGGAGAAGAGCAAAAACTTATCTTTTCCTCTGGAGAAAAGCCTCCAGAGCAGTGGTGCTCTTTTGCTCTTCTTTCAGCGAAGAAATACTGGTGTAATCTCGATAAAAACTTTGCTCATTAGCCACGCCCTTAACGCTAGTTTCATCGGGCTGAAAACGCTTATGTTCTTTGGGCTTGAACTGTCGCGCTTCTGGATTTGCGTCACACCTCAACCCTCGCCTCCAAGCGGCCTTCGATTGGGCGTTAAGTTTGGTGAACGGCTCCAAATTTCTTTAACGGAGAGTCCCGAAGCTGATCTGAAAGTGAAACCTTGAAAGCTCGCTGCAGATCAGGGATGGTCACCGAGGCTCGTAAAACCTCTCTGCAATGCAGAATGGTGAACTCCCGGTGGTGCTCAGTATGAATGCACCTTAAAGATGCTCCGTCACCTGCAACTCCTTTTGCAAAGTAAAGCTACGGCTCATGTCAATATTTTCACCCTTTCAACCAATCCCGCTCTTACAGTCGTAGCCATTTATGAATCATCTTATTTTAGATCCTTAGGTTTCCGCAGTGGGCTGAGGTTGGTTTGCTCCTTTCCTGAGTTCAACTTTCTCTTCAGTGCTAATTTTTGCCTCATCTGAGTTAATTTTCTCCAAATATTCTTACTACACACTGCAAAAATACAATCTGAAATTAAGTAAAAATTTCTTAAATCAAGTGTATTTTACACTTATAAATTATGAGTAGGTAAATAAGATAGTTTGCCAATGGGATGAGTTTTCTCTTGTTAAAAAACTAGAAAGTAGAAATTGTAAATGAAATCACTCATCACTTCTTCTTTGCCATTGGAAAAGGACCAGAATTTTTGCCACAGATCAGTCCGTATTATGCTTCCTGCACTAGTTTCAAATGCACTTTATTTCAAGAAGGTGTTCTTTACTGATGCAGATACATTTTTTGCAGTGCAGTCCTTAACACATCAAATCACCACCTGCCTGAAACACATTTTCTGCCCTCTTCTCTAGAAATCTCTTATAACGATCGTTACTCTGCAGCCCAGTATCATCCATTTCAGAGTTGCCATAAATGCAAATATGATCATCAAAAGGATTTTCCCTACATGTTTCTTTGAAGCATGTAGTTCTGCAAAAAAAAGGCTTGAAAATTAAGTTTTGCAGTACAGCAAATCTGCCCCTTTTACAACTTTAACATCATTATTTTGCATGAATTTCAGGATATAATTAGTAATTCACCATTTTCGGACTGACAAATGATCATCCATTAATCTTTAAAGTTTTTGATGTTACATGAAAGTCAAAAGATAAAACCATTTATTTTAAAAAGGCTCTTCCTTGACTCTGAAATGCGGTTTAGTCTCTGCCACTTGAAAATTGGTATAAAAAGGAGTGAGATGATGATAGAAGAGAAATGAAGAAAAATAAGATTTACCCATTATCAGTTTCTATACTAAAGGATATAAATGATATATTCTTTTGTTTGTTTAAAGCAAATTATTTGTATAGATCTTAATGTAAACATAAAACATTTATACATAAGTCTTTATGAAGACAATTGAACATTTATAATGAGTCGTTCATTTATAGACAAGACCTTGTTTCCTATTTTACAATGATATCAAACAAAAGCCTATCTAGCTCATTGGATTTTTATTTGTAGCGCCTCTATTAGGCAACAAAAAAAAATAAAAAATGAAATAAAAATGCAGCTTTACAGAAGAATAACGGGAAGAAAAAAATTTGGATTTGGCTTCAGCTCTACTAGTGCAGGTCTGAGGCTCAGATTCATACCAAATGTAAGCCAGAGTTTCCTGTCCCTCTGGCTGCAGCTGCTGACCTTAGCAGTCACTATGCATTTCAGAAGTCTACATTTTGGCTGCTTTAAGATTAGATGCAACACTGCAGGAGGATTTCATTTCACATGGCTATTTATGGGGTCAAATGTTGAAACTGAGAGGGGATAAGAGTTAAAAAAGATGTCCAACTCAAAAAACATTTCTGTTTTTTTTATCATATCTTTAGGTAGAGTATCTGATTGCACTTAGAGCTTACAGCTTCACTGTTTTGGGGAAGATAAAAACCTTTTCAGATTCTTTCTCCTCTACATTTTTTCAAAATTTAGTTTGCGTTATTGAAAAATGCTGGAGATAACATGACGCACAACACACGCCTGTGATATGAAGAATAATATGCATGTTCTGAAAATTTTGAAATTGTGTTTATTTAACCCCGCCTCTTTGGTAGCCCTAAATAGAAGACGGACCAACCGAGTACATTCAGAAGTTATCGATACACCTATAGTGTAACTTTATCCTGGCACTTTTTTTGTAAAGACCTCAGAGGTTAAAGGAATAGTACACCCAAAACATGATTAGCCTTCATTTTCTACTCACCCCATGCTGAAAAACACTCTGGAGTACTTTTTTGATATCTCAAATGCATCTGGAGATCTGGGAGGCTTCTTGCTGTCTGCTGACATTCAAATAATGGAGGTGCCCAGCTGCGCCGAGGCAGAAAGGTCCATAAAGTCCACAAAAAACGTGTCAATATTCCTCCATACTGCTCGTCCAATGTATTCCAAGTTTCCTGAGTGGGTAGCATCCAGAATTTACTCGAAACGAAGTCATTTAGAATGTTTTAGAGCATAAACAGTAGTGTATAGGATTTCCTGAAAGCGCCAGCATGTAGCGATCAATGACGTGCTTACGGAAGCCGGCAGACCAAACCAGCGTAGCATTCAGCTCGGCAAAGAACTCATGCTCTTCCTCAACACTGAAGTCCTCGACATTTTTTCTTTTCGTTGTTTCTTTCTTTGCACAGGTAAACAGCACATTTTCTTCTTCTACGCTTGCATTATTGGAAGAGCAGACGCTGAATGCGCGACTTTCATCTGGTTTGGTCTGCCGGCTTCCTCGTAGAAGGCCGTGATCGCGATGCGTGCTGTGCTTTTCAGGAAATCCTATACACTACTGTTTATGCTCTAAAACATTCTAAAATGACTTCGCTGAGCGGCAAATTCTGACGCTACCCACTCAGGACACTTGGAATACATTGGACCCAGCAGTATGGAGGAATATTGACACGCTTTTTGTGGGCTTTATGGACCTTTCTGTCTCGGGAAGCCATAGACCTCCATTATTTGAATGTCAGCAGACAGCAAGAAGCCTCCCAGATTCCAGATGCATTTGAGATACCAAAAAAGTACTCCAGAGTGTTATGTTCAGCATGGGGGTGAGTAGAAAATGAAGGCTAATCATGTTTTGGGTGTACTATTCCTTTAAGTGAACCAACAGATTGGAACAAGCCGGACGGGTCGGGGATCATCGTTTTAGAGTAGATCAAAGCAGCGTTAATGCCAAACCAGGGGTGGAAAGTAATGAATTACATTTACTCAAGTTACTGTAATTGAGTACTTTTTATGAGTAATTTGTAATTTTCTTAGTAGTTTTTGAAATATGTAATTTTTACTTTTACTCCAGTAAATTTTAACCTAAGTAGTTTTACTTTGCTACATTTAAAACCCCCTCACGTTACTGAGTAAAAAAAAAAAAAAAATACTGATGGTGAAAAAATTAAATGTGGCCCTGACTTGCAATTACCCTTTGTATTGTCTCATAATCCAGTGCTGCGCTTTGGAAGATGGCAGTTACTAATCACAACTTAGGGAGTATAGATGAGGAAAGGCCTGAAGAGGAAACATATTCTGGAGACGAAAGCCAGAAAAACCCTTGGCCATATTTGGAAGTTTTATTTGTTTTCAAATGCACAAAAGGGAACAATGTGATAATGCAGTGCAACATGTGCCTGCCCAGCAAAACGGAGCTTTCGGCTTTTAAAACATCAACATCCAATTTACGCAAACACTGTGGCGGTAAGTTAGTTATCATGGTGTTGCCTGTTGGACAGCAGGATTGAAAATATGTTTGCATTTTATAGTACAGGTTGTGACTGTCCTTGTGCTGTGAGGAAGTATGTTCTTTAGTCCGTAGCTGGATTTCTTTTGCAAGTGTGGATGTGTCTACTAATACACCTTGAAATCGACATTAAAACACCTTTGTGGTCAATTCGATTCTATGACTCATCCTTTTTGTGCATTAAATAACCTCAAAGTAACTAAGTAACTTTTACTCAAATTACATTTTAAATGAAGTAATTTTATACTTTTACTTGAGTAAATTTTGAGATGGGTAATTTTACTTTTACTCTGAGTAGAATTTAAAGTAAAGATACTTTTACTTACAATTTTTTAGTACTCTTTCCACCTCTGTGCAAAACAAACAGAAATCTTTAAAGCACCATCCATGGATCTAAAGCTCAGGTTGGAGACATTTGACAAAAAACATCCATAGGGAATTCATTACAGGTGAAGAAAGTTGGCTTTCTTTGAGATTTAAAATTGAAGCTTGAAAAATGAAATACTACAAAAAAAAAAAACGATTTGGTAATCTAAATTATTTCTGAACCCCATTGTTTTTTTCGGGGATTACAGAGCTTTTATTGAACAAAATCAAAGTTTAAAAAAAATAATTCAGGAGCAGTAAATACACAAGTTCCTCACATTTCTCAGATGTCTTTTTATAAACCACCATGGAATCCATGGGTTATTTCCCTTTAATTTCTCATATGTAACTCCTTTGTGTTTCATGACAAAGAATCCAATAAAAAAGTGACATTTGCAGGTTTAACGTGGGAAAATGTGGAAAAGTGAACCGTCTTTAGTCCGGATGGAGCTCTGAGTTTTCTGGCTGATGCCTCTAATTTTGCTGCTGTGCCGTTCTCTTAGGATTGCTTCTTTTTATATTCAAAGCCTCTCAGAAAAGATTGTAGCTTCTCTTCCTGCTCCTCCTGTCCCATCAAATGATTTTGATCTTAGTTTCAGAAAGGCCATGACCCCGTCCCTCGCGGTAAAACGGCTCTATGCTAGAATCACCATGGCAGAGGAATCTCAAGTAGCATCTGTTCTTGGGATCCTGTTGATTGATGTGCATCAGTAAATGACAGGCTGTTAAATGATAAGCTAAATTCTTGCTCTGCTTCCATTTAGTGATTGACTCACTCATGGCAGATGGGTGTCCAACTGGATGTGGAAGTGGGACCAAAACTGTCCACCACACAGCTCCTCTGGGAACCCGGGTCCACAGGTTAACCCTGACCTAATCAATCTAAGCATCGAATGAAATTACCTGGGAGGATCCCTGAGCTTTCACCCAGCCAATTAGGACAATCCATCTTGTGGAGGTGGAGAAGGCCCCATGGTACTTAAAGTGTCTGACTAATTAAACCTCTTGGCTTCTGTCCTCCTGCAGCTCATTCTCCTAAAGCTTGGGGAACTCCATGGTGGTCGGGTAGGACTTTTTTTTTTGTTTTAGAGGCACAACTGGTTTAAGTGGATTATTGATCTTCCAGATTAAATGTTTGGGAGTCTATAGGGGTTCAGTCTATACAGGTAATTAAGAAAATAAGTGAAAGACAGGTCAAAGGTCACATTGAACCAAATTCTTGTGATGTGGGGCTAAAATGACATCAAGCTCTAAAGCGGAAACAGAAAAATTGGAGGAAAAACTTCTCCTATAATATTCATGGAGGAGGCCGGTCGAAGCTTGGATCAGCGTTAGCCAGACCAAGCTCTGTTCTGATGACCGTTTACACATCACGCTATCTCGAAGTTCGCTTTCGACTCCCCTGCGCCTCCTAGAAAATGACGCTGCGGTATTACTACCGCTAGTATTGAAGGGAGGAAATCAAGCAGTTGGGTGGCAGTAATGCACTCCACAGTGCTTGTTTGCCAACAAAGCCATAAAATACAATCATAGAAGAAGGCTCTTAAGGAGGGAATCAAGCGAAAGTTGGTGGCGGTAATGCCACCAAAAGTTGTTTTGCCAACAGCCATAAAACACAAGAAGAAGGCGAATTGAGGAATCAAGCAACCAAAAATGCGTGGTAGCGGGATCACATTCAGAAAGTTATGCTTGATTATTATTGCTGTACGTCGGTGTTATTGTTTAAAAATGCCATTATTTAAAATTTTGCGTGGAGAAGATTTCGATTGTTGTTTATGCTTGTTTGAAGAAGAAGTTGTTCTTCTTCTTCTGTTTCCTCGAGGGGCATTACCGCCAACTACTGGAATGGAGTGTAAATCGGGATGTCGCGGCCAGACGGAGATGACGCTGTTCTGCTCATGCGCTCCTTGTTATCAGGAGAACCTGAGCCAGGGAAAAAACGAGGCCGAGCCCACCTCTGGAACTGGTCCCGCAGTTAGTCCCGGTTCCGGCCAGTGTCTTCAGTTCGGTTCAGTTTGCTTTACATTTACAACTGGTCTGCAAGTTATCTCAGTTACTGAGCTCGACCGGTCTCCTCGACACGGTTTTTCAAGGGTAGTGTAAATGGGGTATTTGGAAAATAGGCGGGAGTTCAACTGAAGAAATTACAATGCTTTTTCATTAATTCCACCTGCGACACAGCCAATCTGCTTTGAACCACGCCTCCAGGAAAGCCAATCGGCAACCAAAGTTCATCTTAAAAGGCCTCCGGATACGCACCCACCTGTCTGATCCTGTAATGCAGGCGCGGCGGTGGCGCTGTGGACTTCTATTCAGGATTGACGCCATTTCTAAACTCCACCTCCAGCCCCCTCCTCGTCCACCTTGCGTCAATTCCTCCCGGACTCTTACTGCGTTCCCTGTCTCATCTTAACCGGTCCAGCAGCAGACCGCCATGTTGAGCCTGGTTCTGCCAGGATGTTTCTTCCCTTAACGTATGAGTTTTTCCTCTCCCACCTCTGTCGCTTCATATAGGCTCATCAGTGGACAGGTTCTCTCAACCTGTTTTTATCCAAACTGGACTTCCATCTTCCAGGTCCCCTAGGAAGCTTCAGTATCAGGCTCAGGCAGTCCACTGGATCTCCCGCGCTTAAATCTTGGCAGCAAGTGACCATCTCCCCAACCAGCAGTCCCCAAGCAGGACTGACCAACTTCATCTATCTTCAATCCACCACCAGTTTCGGCCTGGGGGGACACAGCCCCTATTCTTTGCTCCTGTTCATGCATATCTATCAAATCTAGCGCTATGTTTCCTGCCGAGGTCTTGGCCAAAGACAAAATAATTGTATCAATAAATTTCTCCCAAATTGTCTTTTCTCTTTGTGTGAGTTTGACATGGATGTAATGTAAAATGCTAAAAAGTGCAAAGGGTGTTACCTGGATTCCACTTTGTTTCTCACAAGAAAACAAACGACACCCAGAGGTCTTCTAAAGGAAACGACTTATTACCGTTATACAGCTGTGCCTCTTTGGCAGAGGATAAGGAGCACGTCTCAGCTTTCGTAAGCAATCCGATTCCATGGAAAAATGACATCGAACAGATTAATCTTCTGTTAATTTACGAGAGAAGGCGTTTATAAAATGCCCTTCATATTCATGCTCTGATAAATGAGTCTACCTACGAGGGGAAAAAAACGAGCTGTTAATGAAAGGAGAGCAGAATCCTGTGCTTAGTTCCAACAAGCAAAACTGTCACGATAATTAAAGCTGAGGGTTACTCCGATAACATCCTTACCCCTAATCCTCTGCATATTGATTAAACTGTCAGAGCCTCAATCGGTTTGTCACTCAGAGTTTAATTAGCCATTAGGGCCTCTAGACTAAGAAGTAAATGGTAGGTACCAAACCAACCAACCAGAAAGATCTACCCCCTGCCTGTCTTTATTCACCTGGCAGCAGTTTAGGTGGCTTTGCTAAAAATCTGTAGGATTAGACGATGCAAAGAAGAAGGCTAGAAATGAAACGGATCTCACTTTACAGCACAGGACTCTTCAACTTGCTTTTTTTTTTTTCTTTATCCATAAAAGCCGCAGGATTTAATACAACCAATTTGGGTTATTTTGAAAATGCAGGGAATTCCAATACTGAATAAATCTCCCATCTGTGTTTCTCTACCCAAAATAGAGAAATACCTTTTCTTTACGTTCCAACAAGTCTTTAAAGGACCTCAGACCCTCCTAGGTGTAAGGAATAGGCACAAAGGCCTGTCGTTTTAAATTTGGGTTTTAAGATGGACAGTGATTTTAAATTGTATCGGCAAATAATCTCTGTAGTAAAGTCCAGCTTTTATCATATCAGACATTTGGCCGAGGTCAAACATTTTTTTCACAGCAGCACTTTGAAACCAATACCTATGCCTTTGTTTAATCTCGGCTGGACCACTGTAACGCACTTTATTCTGGGGTGGTCCAGTCCTCCCTTGCAAGGCTCCAGTTGGGTCAAAATGCAGCCGCACAGCTTTTAGACGGAGTGCGTCAGAGGGAACACATAAATCCCATCCTGGATGCCCTCCAGAGGCTGCATGCTCATTTTAGAGTTAATTTTAAGATACTTTTATTAGTTTTTTAGTCTTTAAATGGCTTACCCTCTCCCTACTTCTCTCAGCTTCTTCACCCTTATGCTACCTCAGGTCAGCTGACCTGCTACTCCTGGAGGCACTGAGGTCCAAACGGAAGCTCAGAGGAGACAGAGCTGTTCCATTTGTTGCTCTAAAATCATGGAATGAGCTCCCCCTCCTCATCAGACAATCCTATTAATTGTCTATTTTACTGCTCAGCGGTGCAGTGGGCAGCACTGCTGTCTTGCAGCAAGAAGGTTCTGGATTCAATTCCTGGCCTGGGGTATTTCTGCATAACTTGACTCCACCAGATGGATTTGCTTCCCGCATATCCATCTGGAAACCTTCTTCGGTTGAAGTAATTTTGGGAAGGGGCTAAAAAATACTGGTTAGCTGATTGGCCTATGTTGGTGATAGGCGGGCTGAAATAAACCAATCCTAGACCATATCGCAAGCATATGGCGTACTAACAGCCAGGCTACTCTTGCCGAAACCAGTCGGGAGAAGAGCAAAAACATCTTTTCCTCTGAGAAAAAGCCTCCAGAGCAGTGTTTTGCTCTTCTTTCAGTGAAGAAATACTCCGATAAAACTTGCTCGATAGCCACGCTAACACTAGTTTCATCGGCTGAAGCCGCCATGTTCTTTAGACTGAACTGTCGCGCTTCTTGTTGGGTCACACCTCAACCCGCCTCAAAGCCAACGCTGATTGGGCGTTCGTCTTTGGTGAACGGCTCCAAATTTTCAACGGAGAGTCTCCAGACTGACTAGCGAGTGCAAAATCTTGGAAAGCTGCGGTGATCAGGATGGTCTCACAAGGATAATTTCTGCATGGAGCTTGCATGGGTTCTCTCCGGGTACTCTGGTTTCCTCGTGACTGTTAGGTTAATTGGCTTCTCTAAAATCTCCTTAGGTGTGAGTGTGTGCATAAATTACTTTTTGTCCTGTTTGTCTCTGTGTTGCTCTATGTTGGACTGGTGACCTGTCCAGGGTGGATCCCGCCTCTCACCCATAGACAGCTGGAGATCGGCACCAGCACCCCTCGTGACCCTAGCAGGGACAAAGCATGACAAAAATAGATGTTTTTATACAACTTTAGCTTTACCTGATGTATACAGAACTTTGTGGCAGCTGTGGTTGTTTTAAAGGGCTTTATAAATAAGGTTGAGATGTGTTGACTGAGGAGCTCTGATGCCACTTCTTAACGCCTAACTCAATGTTTTTCTTACTCACTTACTATGAAATGCTCATCATGCTGAGGAATTTGATGCAAGTATTTTTCACCAAAATATATTTTAAAGTTATAATACAGCAGTTTGCATAAAGCCGTGTACTAAAAAGCGTTTCCATCACTCTTTATTTCATAGGCCCCTTGTTTGATTCACTATGATTTAAAGGGGGAACATTGAGGGGGTTTGTGAGACTACTAGTTTATTGATCGAACAAACTGGATAACATCTTTTTTTTTACTTTGTATTGGATAAAGAAGACCAAACAACATTATGTCACCAAGCAGATATTTGTGACATACTTTTACTGTTCTGCTTTTTGTACAGTATTGAGAATCTGTTTGGTCACACTGGAAAAAATCTAAATCTAGATAAGTCATTTTTTTTCTTAAAATAAGTGCATTTTTTCTTGAATTGAGGAATGAGACAATTTACATTTAAAATAAGAAAAAAACTATTTCATTGTCTTATTTCAAGTGTATGTATTTTAATTACCTTATTTTAAGAGTAAAAGTCCTCATTCTATTTGCAGATCATCTTATTTAACTACTCAAATTAAGGGTAAATACACTTCATCTAAGACATTTTGACTTATTTCTAGATCATTTTTGCAGTGCAGCGTGTTCTCCTCGTATCCAGCTGCAGTCATCCACATTCCTGTTTCTTTAGGGTTGAAATTGTAGGCCTTGAACAGAAATGAGGGACCAACCGTTTAGTGTAGCAGAGTCTTACTTTTCTTTTTTAGCTCAGCTGCTTCTGGTTTAAAGAGGTGTTTAAGGTCTTTAACACTGATGTAGGGTATACATGTCATAGTAAAACATTGTCCAGAGGAAAGCATTGGTTTGACCTGCAGAAGTTCTTGCCATACAGTGCATCCCTTTGACACCTCAATCTGAGGTAAATGTCACACAGAACCGGTGTTCTTCTGTTAGTTTGTCGACTGGCTACACCGTTTGGTCTAAATTATGGATTTAGACCTAAGTCTAGAAGTTTGATTTTATTTGAATTAATTTGAAAGAATGAATAGGATGAATGAATAGGGATTAATTTCAGAGAATTTAACAAAAACAATAAATAAATCAAATGAATCCACACAAAAGAGACTAGTTAACATCATCCAAACCAAACACAGATTTCCAAACTAACTAAATTCACCTGAACATAAAGAGAACAAAAAAAACTCCACTAAATAAACCTGTCAATAAGTTCATGCCACATTTGGACAAAAAGTGGCTTAACTACTAAACAGCAAAATGATACAGGCATCATCATTTTGAACTAAACTCTTAAACTGTCCAGAAACTAATAGAAAAGGGTTGGAGTTGGGAAGTCTGAGATGCAACCAAGAGACCTATGATAACTTTGGAGGAGCTACTGGGATCTACGCCTCAGGTGAATGAGAAATGCCGTAAAAACTAGCAACAAATTAATGTTAGAACTGTAAATATACAGATATTTATATTACTTTTTTTATGTATTTGTTAATCTTTTTTAAGCCTGCACTTTAAAAAATGAAATTGTCTTGAGCTGTTTTAAATTAAAGTCTAACAAGCTGTTTAGGGGAACATTTTGGCCAAATGAGACAAAGTTTGAACTTCCTGGTCCTATTATTACTAAGTTTTGTGGGGAACCAAAGCAGCAAAGCGCCATCATTGCCGCTGAATGCTGAAGCATTTTAGTTGCAGCATCATATGTTTGGGAGGCTTTTTTTTCTTTTCTAGCTGCATCGTGGAACCTTGCACTGCAAAAAATTTAAATCTCAACATTTCTTCTTAAAATAAGCAAATTTTTTCCTGGAATTAAGAAGGTAAGGGAGACACTTTGCCAATGGAACAACACAAAAAAAAAACAATTATATTGTCTAATTTCAAGTGTATATTATCTAATTATGTTATTCTAAGAGAAAAAATACTCATTCCGTTGGCAAATCATATCATTTACCAGCTCAAATTAAAGGTAAACACACTTAATTTAAGACATTTTTACTCATTTTTAGATCTTTTTTTGCAGTGTAGAGCTTATTATTGTTGGTACCTTTTATCACTTTACCTCATTTTCATTTAAACTTTGAGTTAAGAATTAAAATAACAATCTCAATCAATTTCCTTTAGTCTCATTTGTCTGTATTGTTTGTCTCAGAGAAGGACTGGTGATCTGTCTTTTTGCGTACCTAGGGTCAATGACAGTGAGGACCCATTGCAGCGCCCTCTCAGAGCTGAATATAACAGAGCTGTTAAATAAATGTTATATCAGGCCTCTCAGCTAGGCAGCCTTTGCAGATTTTATGTGCAAACTTGTAGGCAAAAGCATTATCCATCAATAAGATAAACAGCCAATTGAATCCCTTACAATGAAGGAAAGTTAATTAACTTCTGGTATTCCAGTGACGAAATACCTTTGGACTTTGATTTATTTTAGAATTTGTCATTCTTGTTTGTTCACCTCTGACCTCAGCAGGCATATAAAGCAGCAGGAAGTTTACACAAGCAGTCATTTGTAAGCGATGCCTGACACGGGGTCAGTATATCAGCCCGGTTCCCGTCATGTAGGCACTCTAATCAGACGAATGCTCCTCTGTTTCTCAGGAGTTGCAGCATTAGGTGGAAGTTGGCATAGAGTTTACACCCCAGCAAAGAAAGAGCAGTCAGATTAGTATAGTATAAAGCAATATGGACTGTTATATAAGGTAAAAACATTATAGATCCATAACCCTAAAAAGCCTTGTTATATAAACATGAAAAGCGTAATAAACAATTATCTTGCCTACTTTTTTTTAACTATTCATACTTTTTCACATTTGTTGACAGCTCCTTCCTTCCATAATGTACCAAATTACCATCTTTAGACTTAGACAACTATTATTATAATTTTATATAAAGTGCAGTGTATACAAAACGAAATGTAATTTTGAGCAGCTCTCATGATATTTCTATTTCCTAATGTGCAGCAGTGATAAAATGTAAACATTGGAAGAAAATATTAATGGTGCAAAAAAAGTGCATTGATATGGACAATTTGATGCAGAGATGTGCAACATTCATATTTATTTATTTATTTATTTATTTTTATTTTTCACTTTTTTTCCAACATTCAGCAGTCTGATGGCGGTGGGGAAGAAGCTGTTTTGGAATCTGCTGGTCATGCATTGAATGCAGCGAAGCCTCTTCCCAGAGGGCAGCAGGTAGGACTGTCCATGGTGGGGTGGGGTCAGAGGTCATTGATGATGTCACGGGCTCGGGACACGCAGCGCTGAGATAAAATGTATTTTATGGAAGGAAGAGGAGCCCCAAGGATCTTCTCTACTGTTCTCACCCCTCTCCTCACCTTCTTCCAGTCTGAGGCGCTGCAGCCTTCACACCATACAGTGAGACAGCCGGTCAGAACGCTCTCTGTGTTAACATCTAACTACAAACCTAATTTTGAATTTCTTAGGTTATGGATCTGCTGCTTGTGTCCTCACTAAGACTAAGAAAGTAGAGCACATCACCTCAGTTCTAAGAGATCCTTCCGCACTGTGACTCCCTGTATTGAGAGAGAATAGACTTTTAAAATACTTCTGTTAGTCTATATAAATCCCCTGAATTGGCTTAGCACCTAAATGCATCACAGACTTAGTATATCAGTGTATCAACCCTCTAGACCACTCACTCAGGTCTTCTGAGAAGCCAAAAGCCTGCTCTTCATACCTAGAACCAGAACTGGCGGCTTGGAGAAGCGGCATTTTGGGATTCCTACAGCATGCTCCCGCCACCATGCTGGAACAAAACTTCAAAACTGTAAAGAGGTACGGAAAGCCTGAGTTCGCTTTAAATCAAGACTAAAAAACACATTTATTTAGGATTGCCTTCGACTAATTCTAGTAGGACACAAAACAGTTCAACTGAAACATCATTAGTTCAACTTTTTTTATTTTCTTTAGTCCAAATATCTTTAATAATCTTTGTTGTTTCTGCATTTTTTTTATTTTGTTTTTTTTTTTTCCTACTTGCTTTGATTTAGTTTTTTCCTATATTTGAATCAGGTAAAGCACTTTGTATTGTCTTTGTACTGAATTATGCTATACAAATAAATTTGCCTTGCCTTGTTTTGCCTTATACGCTTCTTTCTTTCTGGTTTGTATACTTATTCATTCAGTTGTTGAATAAACTGACTTCTGATTTTTTCACTTATCTATCAACATAAAGCTAAATTGTTGATGTCTTTAGGCTTGCTTTAGTACTTTACTTTACTATACTGACTTGCCTATGGCTTTTATTGCTCCTTTTTCCAATTTCTTAAATTTTACCAACTCTTTTTTACTTTAACATAAAATGAACTTTCATCCAGCAACAGTGCAAACACGTCTTTGCCATATTCCTTATAGATCTTGTGACTAGTGGACTACAACTGATTATCTGCTGGATTGGATCTTCCAACTTTTTATGAAAATAAAGCTAAAAGCATTTTGAAGGTCAAGATAGTCACCAGAAAGTATACATTATATATATATTTAAAAAAAAAAGAAATTTACTAAAGCTCTCTGGAAGTTTGATAAAACAGGCTGCACTAGAAACAGATCTGAAGTCTAGAAACTCGAGTTAAACTTTCACTTATGGCATGTTTTGTTTTGTTTTTTCGTTGAGGTGAGTGGCTGTTTTGAGTGAATGAGGACTGTTTATAAAACCGGAATGGTGGGTGAAGGTGAAAGGAAGAAAGTTCTCACATCCTCTGGGGTTGGATAATTTGAGTTTGGTATCTGGGAACTGAAGGTTCATGGCCAGTGGTTGCAAAGATTGTAGCTCCATTGGGAAGACTTTAGTGTTAAAAGGTTTCCAGTCACCTTCCAGTTCCATCACATGGGAACTGACATCATGCATATGGGTCTATTGCCAGGGTCAAGAAAGCGATATGACTTGACCTTTGGCCTTTTGGTAAAATTTAACCATTCGTCACGCATTACTGGATCAGGGCTCCGGCTCCTGGCACATCTGGTCATAATGCAGGTTGTGTGTGTGGGCTGCAGCTTCTGTGAATCCTGATATGTTTTCACTTGATGCCAGTTCAGCTGTGTGTTTCTAGAGAAGCCCTAGCCTTTAAAGTAATTCAGTTGTATATATTCTGTTAAATTTAATTACACAGTGGCCAGCAATACCTGCCTTTGAACTTCCAAAAAATTGCGAGGTCTTTAGGAGTCTAAGGCATGCCCCCTTGGGGGGGCGATCCACCTTTAAAACTCAAACAACCCCACTGTCGTTGCAAAATATCACATTAAGCTGTCTGCTGATGTTTAAAATGACTAGAAAAGGAGGCGTTTAAGGTACTTTCTCATTGTTTACATTGCAGGAGAGGGATGAAACCAGCTTGTTTGCTTTGTATAAATGAGACTGTTTAAAGCTGTACCATTAATGATGGTGTGTGTATTTTATGATCAGAAAAGGGAGAAAAACAAAAGCTGCTTCTGCATGTAAAATTCACTTAAAAAGAACATTAATTAAAAGTTATTTTATTATAGGCATTTGTTATTCAAACATTTTCTTCTGCTTATTTTCTGCTTGCAGCTTATATATTTTTTAAAATAAAAATGCCCTTCTCCTAAACATCTAAACTGGGTTATTTTCAAAAAGGTACTTTTAATGTACCGGTATTATAAAAAACTTGTTGTTTTTGATAAAACTACTTAACCTGACTCCGCCCAGATGGATTTTTTATCCCGCATATCCATCTGGAAACCTCCTCGCAAAAATGTAATTTTTGGGAGGGGGCTTAAAATACTGGTTAGCTGATTGGCCTATGTTGGTGATAGACGGGCCAAATAAAACCAATGAGACGTCAACGAAGCATTTGTTGATCAACTAACCAGAATTTGCCGCACGGCCAAAAACACAAACTTCATAAGCCAGGCTACTCTTGCTAAAACCAGTTCGGGAGAAGAACAAAAATATCTTTCCTCTGAGAAAAAGCCTCCAGAGCAGTGTTTTGTTTTTGCTCTTCTTCAGTGAAGAAATACTCTGTAATTCCGGATAAAATCTTGCTTTCGAGCAGCGGCGCTAGCAACTAGCTCTTCACTCGGCTAAAAATCGCCATGTTATACTACACTTCTTTAAGCAGTCTGTCGCGCTTCTCGTTGCAGGCTACGTCACACCTCAACCCGCCAAACCTCAAAGCCAACGCTGACTTTGGACGTTACAAGTTTGGTGAACGCTGCAAATTTTAAATTTTAATGGAGCAGGTCTCCAGACTGATCTGCGAGTGAAACAGCTGAAAGCTCGCGAGATCAGCGATGCTCTCCACAGGCTAAAAAAAAAAAAAGAAACGTAACCTGACCTGTTGGTAGTAAATGAGGACATGGATTCATGCTTCTCTGAGGTTAGGTTGAGGAACCCGCTGAAGCTTGCAGTCTTTAGTATCATTAACATATTTTTAAAGTAGATTGAAACGGTAACATAAATGATTGCTGCAACAGCAGAAAGTCCCTTTACCCGTCAAGGAGGCCATCCTGTGATTGACACACAGTTGGTGAAAGACAGTTGACCCTTGACCCCTGATGAAGGCTCAATCGGACAATCATGACCAGTGAGAATTAAAATAATGCTTGGAACGTCCCCTTTGGATACACATTAGCATCGTGCACATTGTACGTAGTCAGAAATATTGAGTGACCTTTTTGCTCTGGGACCATCAAGAGGAAAAAAATCTCTTCTCTCAACCTGATTGAAATTCCAGTAAAGGGGCTTCCAGGAGGCTTTCAGCAGCTAACAGAAGATAAAACAGATAAATAAAATTACTTCAGTTCAGACAGTTTTATTTTCAACCTGAATCTGTATTTTTCTTTTATCAGCTTTAGTCATGTAAACTGAGTGCAAACAATTTTCTCATGTGTTTTTAATAGATTTATCTTCTCTTTTTTAGAATCTCTAATGCTGAATTATTACTTTTTTTAGGGACGGGGAATGTTTAACATCATGGATTTTACCAAAGTTTCTGTGCACTGAGAAAATTAGAAAACTTTCTTTTTTCTGCAGGAGAAGCCTTGTATTTTTGATAAATACAAGGCTTGTTTGTCGTTAGTTTCCTTTCTATTATATACATTCTGCTGAATGTTGTACATTTTGAATTATTACTGAACATTGTGCCTAATCTGATGCGTCAGTTTAAAGAGACGTGGCTGACTGGGATATATTATGTTTTCCATTTAAAAAATATCAAAATTAAGTGCATTTTTTCTTGAATTGAGGAGGTAAGTGAGACACTTGGCCAATGGAACAAGACAATTTACATTTAAAATAAGAAAAAAAACTATTTCATTGTCTTATTTCAAGTGTATATTATCTAATTACCTTATTTTGATAGTAAAAATCCTTATTCCACTGGCAGATCATCTTATTTACCTAATCGAATTAAGGGTAAATACACTTAATTTAAGACATTTTGACTTCTAGATTGTTTTTGCAGTGTGTATAGGGTTTTATCTCTAGGGTACGCTGCAAAAATAATCTAGAAATAAGTTCTTAAATTAACTGTATATATGCTTAATTTGAGCAGGTAAAAAACATGATTTGCCAATGGAATGAGTATTTTTACTCTTAAATTAAGATGATTCGATAATATGCACTTGAAGTAATACAATGCAATATTTTTTTTCGTGTTTTAAATGTAAATTGTAGTAAATGAACTTAATTTAAGGCAAAATGGCTTATTCAGATTTCAAATTTTTGAAGTATAGATTCATGCATTATGAGTCCCATTTCTGAATTATCATCAGTCTGTGATTTTGACTGTTAGAAATTTATAGATTATGGTTTTAGTACAAAAAAAGTTGCCCTCTTTCCTCACCTGCCTTATCTCTGCATCCTGCTTTTATGTAGAATTTATAATGTAGGTGTAAGTTTAGCTCTAAAGCTGCAAGCCAAACTTCATATGAATCGTTATTATTTAGATTGCACAAGGAAGGGCCCTTATCAAGGCCCTTTATTGTCATGGAGATGGCTGATTGAGGCAATGCACATACAGCAGAATGTAGCCTTACCTCCATAGTGCCATTAAAATATAACTTGGAGTACTGCTACACTGCAAAAAACATCTAGAAATAAGTAAAAGATGAATGTAGAATTAAGTGTATTTACCCTTAATTTGAGCAGCCAAATAAGATGATCTGCCAATGGAATGAGTATTTTTACTCCTAAAATAAGATAATTAGATAATATACACTTGAAATAGAACAAAGCAATAGTTTTTTCTTATTTTAAGTGTAAATTGTCTTGTTCCATTGGCAAAGTGTCTCACTTACCTCCTCAATTCAAGAAAAAATGCACATAATTTGAGCGAAAATGACTTATTTAGATTTACATTTTTGCGCAGGTGTAGTCTGGTGAGCCACGGATAAACTGTTGAGGCCCAAAAAGAAGGATAATGAACCAACTTTGTACACCATGAAGGTTTATTGGGGGGTTGAACTGCATTCTTGATCACTCCAAGAAAATGTCTGCAAACTCAATCTTGCTGCTAATGTTTAATGTGATGTTGCTGCCTTAGTCTTGCATGAACAAGACCTTAAAGATAAATGGGAATATATGCAACCTGAGTCTTTTACTCATTGCAATCACAAAGACTGATTGCAATGCATTTTGCGTGCATATTACTCAACATGATCAAATCAGTAGGTTGTTAATATTTCCAGAGTAACTTGGTACCCTTCATCATGAAATGGGAATAAGTGAAGTGCTTCCAGGCAAGAAAATAGGAGACCTTTATCCCAAAGCTGCCAGCTTAAAAGGCCATGTGTGAAAAATGTTGACCTGCTTGACTTATTTCTTGATTCGTTAAATTCTGACGATGTTTTTTACGCTGACAAGCATGTCGTTGACAGGCGATATATTTACTTTGAATTGAACTCCCTCTTTGGCTTTATGTGCCGTACAATTTTATTGCAAGCCCTTCTGTCTTCGGATGGATTTTAGTAATTGAAAAAGCCTTCAGGAAAGCATGTTGATGATTAATAGATGACAGAAAGAATGATGAAGGAACAAGGTGGGGTTGGAGAAATTAAAGGAATTAGAAAACCCCTTTTAACACCTCTTGCAGCTTTCCTTCAGTGATTTATGCTGCAGATAAAGCTCCCTTTATTCAAACCAAGTCCTCTCCAACATTTCACATCGTGGAGTTCCTTATACAGATCTCTTAAACCAACCTTTTAACTGCAGACATGCTGCATCATTTGACAGCATTCAAAGTTTCCAGCCTTTTAAGGTAAGACTTTGGGCTGCAATGATTTGGTCAAATATAAATAAAAGCTTAAAGGTTGAGCTCTGGAGAAATGTAGCTGGCAACCATCATGGTGAAATCTTCTATCTTCATTTCTAATGTTCTGGAGACTAACGCAGAAACCAGCAAACTGCAAGCTTGTAAAAACTGCCACTGAAAACAAGAATTACTGGAACAACACCTGGTGAAATGTAGTAAATTAGGTGTATTGCTCAAATAAAGTCATACATTTGATTAGCCATAAAAACCATAAGATGTCAGGCTTTCACCTCATTCTACTGTGTTTCATATGTTATAATCTGCTGTAGGGGAAGGAAACTGGTCCAAATCATAACCAGATTCTACATTGAGCACAACAATAAATGCCTTCTAAAAAAATATAGTGTGTTTTAAGTGAATAATTGCTTATTTTGAACAAAATAATCTGCCAGTGCAGCAAGCAAATGAGACTTGGTAAGATTTTTTAAAACGAGAACATAAAATCCAAGCAGTAAGCATCCAAAAAAACTTAAATCCTGTAGAAAAATCTATTTTTTCTTTTACTTGTTAAGATTTTTTCTCTTATTTTAAGCAATTTATTCTCATTTGTTAGTCATTATTGCTTAGAATTAAATGTCCTCTAACCAATTATTGCTCAAACAAGCATACAACAGGCTTAAAACAAGGAAAAATATTCAAAGTTCATTTAAAGGCTTAAACTAGTCTGTTTTTCTTAGCTAGAATTAATTTCATTATTTAGGTGAATGCACTGAAAAATCAAAATCTAGAAGTTATTTTTCTTAAAAATAAGTGCATTTTTCTTAGATTGAGGAGGTAAAAGGGAGAGACATTTTGCCAATAGACCAAGACAATTTACACTTAAAATAAGAAAACACAATTGCATTGTCTTATTTTAAGTGCATATTATCTAATTATCTTATTTTAAGAGTAAAAAAACTAATTCCATTGGCAAACTATCTCATTTACCTACTCTAATTAAGGGTAAATACACTTAATTTAAGAAGTTTTTACTTATTTCTAGATCATTTTTCCAGTGTATATGGGAAAAAATACACTTGACAAAAACTTCAAAACGTTTTTTTTATTAATATTTTAGCAGAAATGTCACAGAATTAAGTGTATAGATTTTCCTTTTTTGCAGTGAGTCTGGCAATGATCTGTTTGTTTTTTCTACTAAAGCATGTAAAACAGGAAATTTCCAATAAATGTTCAACCTTTGATTCAGTTCAGTGTGCAATGAATAGGCAAGATGTGGGATATGCTGGGGACAGAATGCAGGACCAGCGTGACCAAAAAGCATACAGGGAACTTGAGCTTATACTAACATGGCTAAAAGTTTCCTTTTTTTCAATAATTTTTTAAAACATATAACATAGTGGCTATTCAAATCACAGTGCGTGAGAAAAAAAACACATAAAGCACTGGAATATGGAGGAAAGGATGTTTAAGTAATTTTGAATCTGGCGTGGTTGTTCCTGCCAGGTGGGTAGGGCTGAGAATTCTACTGTTCTGATTATTTTTTCCATAAACGTCTCCTTAGTTTAAACATTCGTTGAGTACCAGATGTGGACCTTGTTAATGTCAGAAATCTAACAATATATTCAGGCTGCTTTAGTGGGATAAAAAGGCGATGGTGGGAAAAATTTCTTGATGAAACCAAATCATGCAGAACACCATCTCTGAACAGACACCATGTTAAATCATGAAGCAGATTTACCACAGCAGCAGAAGACCTACATGGTTACAGGAAATTTCTTGTAGCACCAACAATTGGAGTGCAAAAGATAAAAAAAATAATAATAATAAATACAGCCTGGTGTGAAGATTAGCTTCTTCTTTGTACCACAGCAGCTTTCAGATGGTCTCAACACTTCCATCTGCTGGTGCACTGCAAAAATCTGAATAAGCCATTTTGCCTTAAATTAAGTTCATTTTTTCTTGAATTGAGGAGGTAAGTGAGACACTTTGCCAACTGAACGAGACAAATAACATTTAAAACAAGAAAAAAACTATTGCATTGTATTACTTTAAGTGCATATTATCGAATCATCTTAATTTAAGAGTAAAAATACTCATTCCATTGGCAAATCATGTTATTTACCTGCTCAAATTAAGTATAAATACACTTAATTTAAGCAATGTTTACTTATTTCTAGACTATTTTTGCAGTGTACCCTAGAGATAAAGCCCTACACTGCAAAAACGATCTAGAAATAAGTAAAAATTAAGTCAAGTCAAGTGTATTTAGCCTTAATTTGACCAGGTAAATACGATGATTTGCCAATGAAATTAGTATCTTTACTCTTAAAATAAGATAATTAGATAATATGAACTTGAAATAAGACAATGCAATTGTTTTTTCTTATTTTAAATGTAAATTGTCTTGTTCCATTGGCAAAATGTCTCACTTTCGTCCTCAATTGGAGAAAAAATGCGCTTACTTTAAGAAAAAATGACTTGCTTAGATTTCCTTTTTTTGCAGTGTATACACACTGCAAAAACAATCTAGAAGTAAGTCAAAATGTCTTAAATTAAGTGTATTTATCCTTAATTTGAGCAGGTAAATAAGAGTATTTTACTCTTAAAATAAGATAATTAGATAAAATGCATTTGAAATATGACAATAACGTTGTTTTTTTCTTCAAAAATAATTGGTTGTTCAATTGGCAAAGTGTCTCACTTATCTCCTCAATTCAAGAAAAAATGCGCTTCTTTTTTAAAGAAAAAAATTAATTATCTAGATTTCTATTTTTTGCAGTGTGTTGATGCAATATGGAGTACAGGGGATTGCTTCCGACGCCCTTTACCAACTTTAGCACCTTTCAAACAGCACAGCCTACCCAAGAATTGCGAACCATACCCATCCCTTTATGACCAAAGCGTGGCCATCTTCTGATGGCTAATTCCAGCAGCCTCACTTGCCACGTCGCAAAGCGTAAGACATTTAACCTTCTTTCTGGAACATGTCGGTGAGTTTATGCAGCGCTGACTGGAGACAGTCAATAATTAATGGATGAGCTGAAAAATGAAAATTAGATAGAGATTTAAAGAACTAACATGGTTAAAAATGCA
This sequence comes from Cyprinodon brontotheroides, assembly GCA_018398635.1. NCBI lineage: Eukaryota > Metazoa > Chordata > Actinopteri > Cyprinodontiformes > Cyprinodontidae > Cyprinodon > Cyprinodon brontotheroides. The sequence continues at coordinate 3,237,806 of JAGKQL010000003.1, read as the reverse complement.
ACAGACAAAATTTAAAAATGAAACAGATATTAAAACTATTACACTGGAAAAAATCCAAATCTAAATAAGTCATTTTCTTCTTAAAATAAGTACATTTGTTCTTGGATTGAGGAGGAAAAAGATGCATTTTGCCAATGGAACAAGACAATTTATATTTAAATAAGAAAACACAATTGTATAGTCTTCTCTTATTTCAAGTTCATATTGTCTAAGTTACCATATTTAAGGAGTAAAATAATTAATTCCATTGGCAAAATATAGTATTTACCTTCTCAAATTAATGGTAAATACACTTAAATTTAAGATGATTTTACTTTCTAGATCATTTTTTCCAGTGTAAAACCCACTCACTGCAAAAATGATCTAGAAATAAGTAAAATTTTCTTAAATAAACTGTATTTGCACTAAATTGGAGCAGGTAAATAAGATGATTTGCCATTGGAATTTGTGTTTTAACTCCTAAGATAAGATATTTAAATCATATGCAGGTAAAATAAGACAATTCAATTGTTTTTTTTTTCTTATTTGAAATGTAAACTGTCTTTTCAATGGCAAAGTGTTTCCTTTACTTCGTCAATTCAAGAAAAAATTCACCTATTTTAAGAAAAAATACTTATTTATATTTTGATTTTTTTTTCCCAGTGCTTGTTGTCAATATTTTATGATCACCTTCTGCTTCTTCACTGGAAAAAATGAAAACTAGATGGAGTAATTATTACCTAAATTAAGTGCATTTGTTTCTTGATTGAGGAGGTAAAAGTGACATTTTGCCAATGGAATAAGATAATTTACACTTAAAAATTAGAAAACACAATTGCGCTTGTCTTATTTAAAGTTCATATTATGTTATTTTAAGAGAAAAATACTCATTCCATTTGGCAAACTATCTCATTTACCTAACCAAATTAAGGGGTAAATATACTCAATTTACGGAACTTTTTACATTTATTTATAGATTGTTTTTCCAGTGTTCAATAAATGCCTTACAGTCGTAAAACATACAGCCTTCCTATTCTTTCAATTGTACTCTTGTGGTGAAGCGGTTAAAAAGAAAAGCTTAAAAACTTCATCAAAAACATCTAAGTGAATGTGAGTGTGAACATGTGGATGAACTATAAAAGGCTCACCAATTATTTCCTTCCCTAGTTTGGTTTTCTTCTGCCTTTGAGTAACAGACTTGTTTCATCTGCAATGTGAGATCATGCCTGATGCCCTTATTTCCCCACAGGACCACCCTACACTCACTTCAGATTGCTTGCTTTCTACGGTCTCATCCAGGCTCTGGTTGATGACTTCAGACACTAAGAAAGAGGGAGGGAATGGAGAAGAAAGGCAGGGAAATTTCTCCTGACCTGTTTTGACAGCAAGCGTGAATCTAGCAGAATTTCTCACCTCTCTCGTTGCAGGGTGGTAAAAGCCCTCATGCTTAATCTCACAGAAAGGACTGCAGGACTTGAAGGATGCTGCCTATTCCTGTTTAGCATTTATCAGATCTGCTCTTTGGGGCTTGGCAGCTAATTAGTGATCGCATTATTCACATCTCTGTCTTTTGTTGTATTTTTTTTTTCTTTTCTACACTTTTAAAAGCTTACAGAGACGTCAGCAAGAATAAGCTCTGGCTGCTCAGATGGAATGAGTGTAAACTCCAGACAGCTGCCTGGACGGGGAGAAATAATGAGGCTTTATTCCACACTAGCAGAAAACATGTCAAACTAATAATCTAGAGGTTCAGTGACCCCCTCCATGAGAAGGAGGGGAAAAAACTGAATACCAAATTTTTATAGAATTTTTTGTATTTTCCACACTTGAAAAAACATCTAGAAATAAGTCCAAACTTCTTAAAATAAGTGTATTTACCCTTAATTTAAGATGATTTGCCAATAGGATGAGTATTTTTACTCTTAATATAAGATAATTAGAGTATATGCACTTGAAATAAGACAATAAAATAGTTTTTTCTTATTTAAAATGTAAATATTCTTGTTCCATTGGCAGAGTGTCTCACTTACCTCCTCAATTCAAGGCAAAATACACTTATTTTAAGAAAACAGGACTTATTTAGATTTAAATTTTTTGCAGCGCAGTAAAGAATCCACTGCTTCTTTTTTTACTGAAAACATGACGAACATTGAAGGAGATCTTAATTACCACTCACTTTACTCAATTTATAATTTATTTTTTCAATTATTTTATAAAACCACCAAAGGCAACAGACATCTAAACCAATATTTTTTAAGGGTTTCTATCTAGTTTTGTTTCAAAACCACAAAGAGCAGATTGATTCATCTAAATATTCTCTTGCTTTGTTTCTTGAACCGGAAGTCATTCTGCCTGCTGCAGCGCTTTTGAAAACATGGATATTGTCGGCGCCCCAAACATAGCTGCAGTTATCCAGGAGTATTTTGAATCAGGACATACGTACGAGGTGATACTGGATATGCTCAAGACTAATCACGAAATTTCAGTTAGTTTGCATTACACTGAAGACACACTTAAAAGAAGCTGGACTGTTCAGGCGGCGCGCTTCCGGTTCAAAAGGGGTCAAACGGGCGCTTCGATCCAATCCAATCAGCCGATATGTCTCATATTTTCTCTCTACTGGTACCTATACCTTTTCCGGTAGGTTAATGTAATTGTGTTTTCCTTAATGCAGTTGCACTTTGCTTTATGTAGTTTTGTTTTTCTCAATGTAGTTGCGCTTTTAGATTTGTAGTTGCAGTTTGCACTTCAGGGCCACCGTACTATGCAGACTTTTCTACCATCTCGCTGTGGAGAGTGCTTAATAATATGAATAAAACTTACTGACTGATTTTAGCTCCTACTCATCAGACTTGGGGAGGAAACCACAGAACATTAAAAGATTTTATCCTGCGATGATGGCCCATTAATTATTTAGTTCATTTCTTATTAAAAGGCAATCATATTCGCTGAATGAGCCCAGCACCGTAGATCTTAACTGACAAAAGGCCTCAGTGCTCCCCCTGGGTTAGCTAAGAGTTTTATTTTTTTTACTCGAATAAAAGAGTTAAATTGTTTTGGTATCCTGTTTAAAAAGGTTGGTGGGAGGGAGCTGGAGACTGAATCGATTGTGTCCTCTTGTCTGATAATGTCTACTCTGGTTCGATCTTTTGTGGTGAGGAAATAGCTGAGCCCGTTCATCCATCCTGGCCCTGACCTTTGGCAATGAAATATGGATTAGGACCTAAAGAATGACATCTTGTATAAAGGCAGCTCAATCGATGAGGGGAAGGAATAGTAAAGCCAATAATTGTCTTTATCTGCAGGGGCTGTTTGAAAATAAAGCAAATGAAAAGATCCTCTTTTTTTGGAGGTTTTCCAAGCGTTCCCCGAAACAGAAAAAAAAGGGAAAGCCCAGCTTATGTTCAATGGGCTATAACTGTAGATGCCCAGAGAAAGCTGTCAGATCCTCAGTGAGGCAATAAGTACCACTGCGTAGAGAAGTGTCTATGATTCCCACTTGAACCTTTTATGATTCAATTCCATAGTGGCTCTGTTGGCGATACCAGTCTGAAAACCTTCTGTCTTTGTGGTCGTTTGCATGTTTCCCCATGTAGGCATTAGATTTAGTTTCAAGCTTCTTTGTTTGCATAGTCCAAGAAAAAAAAAACAGCAAATTTTAAATGTAGGGTTTGTCTTTTACCTCTGTCTTTGGTAAATGCAAGGAAATGGTAATCTGTTCAGGAAACTTGGTGCATAAGCTCCAAACAAGCGTCTCCCAAGAGCAAAACGTGTGTCAGCAATGGCGACAGCGCATTTCCATGAACTACCATCTCTGCTTAAAGGAATAGTACACCCAAAACATGATTAGCCTTCATTTTCTACTCACCCCCATGCTGAACAACACTCTGGAGTACTTTTTTGATATCTCAAATGCATCTGGAGATCTGGGAGGCTTCTTGCTGTCTGCTGACATTCAAATAATGGAGGTCTATGGCGCCCGAGGCAGAAAGGTCCATAAAAGTCCACAAAAAACGTGTCAATATTCCTCCATACTGCTCGTCCAATGTATTCCAAGTGTCCTGAGTGGGTAGCGTCCATAATTTACTCGAAACGAAGTCATTTAGAATGTTTTTAGAGCATAAACAGTAGTGTATAGGATTTCCTAAAAGCGCGTTCACGAGTCTACGGAAACCGCGGCAGACCAAACCAGATGAAAGTGCGCATTCAGCGTCTGCTCTGCCAATAATGCAAGCGTAGAAGAAGAAATGTGCTGTTTACCTGTGCAAAGAAAGAAACAACGAAAGAAAAATGTCTGAGGACTTCAGTGTTGAGGAAGAGCATGAGTTCTTTGCCGAGCTGAATGCACACTTTCATCTGGTTTGGTCTGCCGCGGTTTCCGTAGACTCGTGAAC
>JAGKQL010000003.1:3134088-3233033 GCA_018398635.1 Cyprinodon brontotheroides | reverse complement strand
AAAAAAAAAAAAACAATGGGGTTCAAATAATTAGTGCAAATCGTTTTTTTTTTTGTAGTATTTCATTTTTCAAGCTTCAATTTTAAATCTCAAAGAAAGCCAACTTTCTTCACCTGTAATGAATTCCCTATGGATGTTTTTTGTCAAATGTCTCCAACCTGAGCTTTAGATCCATGGATGGTGCTTTAAAGATTTCTGTTTGTTTTGCACAGAGGTGGAAAGAGTACTAAAAAATTGTAAGTAAAAGTATCTTTACTTTAAATTCTACTCAGAGTAAAAGTAAAATTACCCATCTCAAAATTTACTCAAGTAAAAGTATAAAATTACTTCATTTAAAATGTAATTTGAGTAAAAGTTACTTAGTTACTTTGAGTTATTTAATGCAAAAAAAGGATGAGTCATGAATCGAATTGACCACAAGGTGTTTTAATCGATTTCAAGGCGTATTTCAGTGGACATCCACACTTGCAAAAGATCAGCTGGACTAAAGAACATACTTCCTCACAGCACAAGGACAGTCACAACCTGTACTATAAAATGCAAACAATTTTCAATCCTGCTGTCCAACAGGCAACACCATGATAACTAACTTACCGCCACAGTGTTTCGTAAATTGGATGTTGATGTTTTAAAAGCCGAAAGCTCCGTTTTGCTGGGCAGGCACATGTTGCACTGCATTATCACATTGTTCCCTTTTGTGCATTTGAAAACAAATAAAACTTCCAAATATGGCCAAGGGTTTTTCTGGCTTTCGTCTCCAGAATATGTTTCCTCTTCAGGCCTTTCCTCATCTATACTCCCTAAGTTGTGATTAGTAACTGCCATCTTCCAAAGCGCAGCACTGGATTATGAGACAATACAAAGGGTAATTGCAAGTCAGGGCCACATTTAATTTTTTCACCATCAGTAATTTTTTTTTTTTACTCAGTAACGTGAGGGGGTTTTAAATGTAGCAAAGTAAAACTACTTAGGTTAAAATTTACTGGAGTAAAAGTAAAAATTACATATTTCAAAAACTACTAAGAAAATTACAAATTACTCATAAAAAGTACTCAATTACAGTAACTTGAGTAAATGTAATTCATTACTTTCCACCCCTGGTTTGGCATTAACGCTGCTTTGATCTACTCTAAAACGATGATCCCCGACCCGTCCGGCTTGTTCCAATCTGTTGGTTCACTTAAAGGAATAGTACACCCAAAACATGATTAGCCTTCATTTTCTACTCACCCCCATGCTGAACAACACTCTGGAGTACTTTTTTGGTATCTCAAATGCATCTGGAGATCTGGGAGGCTTCTTGCTGTCTGCTGACATTCAAATAATGGAGGTCTATGGCGCCCGAGACAGAAAGGTCCATAAAAGCCCACAAAAAACGTGTCAATATTCCTCCATACTGCTCGTCCAATGTATTCCAAGTGTCCTGAGTGGGTAGCGTCCAGAATTTACTCGAAACGAAGTCATTTAGAATGTTTTTAGAGCATAAACAGTAGTGTATAGGATTTCCTGAAAGCGCGCACATGCGCGATCACGACGCTACGGAAGCCGGCAGACCAAACCAGATGAAAGTGCGCATTCAGCGTCTGCTCTTCCAATAATGCAAGCGTAGAAGAAGAAATGTGCTGTTTACCTGTGCAAAGAAAGAAACAACGAAAGAAAAATGTCTGAGGACTTCAGTGTTGAGGAAGAGCATGAGTTCTTTGCCGAGCTGAATGCACGCTTTCGTCTGTGGTTCTGGTCTGCTGCGGGTTTCCGTAGACTCGTGAAACGCGCTTTTAGGAAATCCCTATACACTACTGTTTTACATGCTCTAAAACATTCTAAAATGACTTCTTTTCGTATTAAATTGTCTGGATGCCACCCACTCAGGACTTACTTGGAATACATTGGATCTAGCAGTATGGTGCAGAACTATGTGACACGCTTTTTGTGGACTTTTATGGACCTTTCTGTCTCGGGGTGCTAAGTGGACCTCCATTATTTGAATGTCAGCAGACAGCAAGAAGCCTCCCAGATCTCCAGATGCATTTTGTGACCGTAAAAAGTACTCCAGAGTGTTGTTCAGCATGGGGGTGAGTAGAAAATGAAGGCTAATCATGTTTGCAGATGTGGTACTATTCCTTTAATATTTAGCTGCATGTTAAATGGTCATCTCTGCAGGAGACCTTCTCCTGACTTATGATTTTCTGTGTAACAAATGCGTAACATCTGCAGTGCTAACGAGGGGCAGCTTGTTCAAAGGGGCGTGTGTTCATGGGCAGGAGATTAAGTGGGAACAGCATTTCATGCCTGGCGAACTCCAAAGCAGACGCCCTGAAATCTATGCCACCTGCAGCTTGTCAAGCCGTGCAGTCTGAAGCAAACTGACCTGCTGAAACCATCATTTCAGATTAAAACCTTAACGTTTTGAACCTAAATGAAGATATTGTGGTATCACGTATTTCCAAGTAAATGTGTTTTATGTCACCTGAGTCCATTACCTCAGCGCTCATTAAATTAGCTTACAGCCCTGTTTCTGTCATGGGGGCTGTAAAGGATATGCTTGATCTCAATTTTACACTCGCCCACTCTTTCCTTTCTTCTCTTATTCCACCTATGAGGACGAAGCAATTGAGGTTTCACGTACCAATGAAAAACCTACATCGCTCTAGTGGTCCCATCCTGACACTTTAATTGGAGAGGCGTAAATCTGGCTCCATTGTACTGGAGAGGGGTAATTATTTCCTCCTGTCTGAGCCACCAGTGATCCCCTTTTTTCATCCTCCTTCAGCTTTATTTTTTCTCTCTGTCAGACATTTTCATTAGAGACCTGACTCTCACATTTCCCTTCTTTTACTCTTTACTGCTTTGTCATTTTCCACAAATGCATACATTTCTTCTGAACGCTAATTGGCATTAGCTTTAAAAGGAATACTGGTCTATACCCACAGTCAAATGGCATGTGTCACATATGAATAGAGTTAATATTAATGGGGTATTTTGTTAGTAAAACATACTGCTGCACTACCCATTCAGTAGACTCTTTACTTCTAAGTTTTTGCTTCAATAAATTCACAAAATCTCACTAAAGACTAATGCTGCTGCAGTTTTTGGTCCGGTTTAGTTAAACACAGTTGCATATTTCTGTTTTGCTGAATAAGATCTCATTGGTGAGCTACTGTAACTCCTAGCAGTGAATTCATTCTACCGCTTTTGTTTTTCTTGTGATCATAAATGATATCTCCTAAGATGCATTCTCCCTGTTTCAGCAGCAATTCTCAACCAAAAGCGTATCATATGAAGAACATAATGGAGCGGAAATATTAATTTTATTATTTACAGTTATGAAATGGATCCTTCTCTGAGGCTAAAGCTGTCAAATCAAGACCTTGGTGAAAGGAAGAAAGCACAAATGACGCATAATGTCTCTGTTATGTAATGTTTTTTTTATCCACAGTGATTTATGAGTTCAAGCTTCTTTCCTAATATGCATTTTTTTTTGTATCACACCAAATGTTCGAGGAGGTACCCTAAAAAAATAAAAACTCCTCTAATGAGGTGAATTCTAATCAGTTTAAGATTTTAAAGGTTATGGTTTATAATGCACTAAGATTTCCCTGCATATCATTCCTACAGTTCAAGGTCAATTTAATGACAAAGTGTTATTATGCACTGGAAAAATTATCTAGAAGTAAGTAAAAATTTCTTAAATTAAGCGTATTTACCCTTAATTTGAGTAGGTAAACGAGATAGTTTGCCAATGGAATGAGTATTTTTACTCTTAAAGTAAGACAATTAGATAAAATGCCCTTGAAATAAGACAATGGAACTGTGTTTTCTTATTTTTACTGTAAATTGTCTTGTTCCATTTTACCTCCTCAATCCAAGAACAAATGCACGTATTTTAAGAAAAAATAACATATCTAGATATCAATTTTTTTCCAGTGAGTTTTTCAGCTCCACATTTTCTGATTCTTTTTTTCTGTGCACTTACAGAGCTACCTTAAAGATAGTTACCATACTTTTCTGTTGTTTAAAACAAAGACACATGTTTCAAAAGAAAAGTATTTTCTAAATTAAACCATCTTTTAACCAGATTATTTTTCCATGGATATCATACACAGGAAAAAAATCTAAATCTAGATAAGTCATTTTTTCTTAAAACAAGTGCATTTGTTCTTGAATTGAGGAGGTAAAAGAAACATTTTGCCAATGGAACAAGATGATTTACATTTAAAATAAGAAAAAACAATTGCATTGTCTTATTTCAAGTGCATATTATCTGATTATCTTATTTTAAGAGTAAAAATACTAATTCCATTTGGCAGATGATTTCATTTACCTACTCAAATTAATAGTAAATACACTCAATTTAAGACATTTTTGCTCATTTCTAGATTGTTTTTGCAGTGTAAAGTGAGCCTCCCATCAGTATGTGCATAATGGTTTCATGGATAACAGTGAACTGAAATGCAAATACGTAAGCTAATCACATAAAAACACAACAAGTGATGCTGTCACTTTATCGTTTTCTGGAATTAATAAAGTCGCTCTGTTTGGATAACAGCTGAGACATCTTTTATGTAGTTATTTATTTTTTAGAAGAGCTGGGGCCATTTTTTTTTCTCCAAAAAAGGATATCTTAATGCTGCATCCTAACTGGGTGATAGACTTTATTAATACCGGATAAATTATCAGCAAACTAAACTATGTGTCTCAAGAGAAGAGGCAGAATTTAAAAAAGGAAGTTTGTTTTTCTTTTTTGCAAATGGCCTCATCAAAAAGACTCATACCAGCAGTTCTCAGTGTGGTTCTCAGGACCCATTGCATGTTTTAGGTGTTTCCCTGCAACTGCACACCTGGTTTAAATTGGTGATAACAGGCTGAGGAGGTAAAGGAGCCATTTGTGCAGAGATGCATCAAAAACATGAAGGACAGTTGGCCCTGAGGAGTAGGTTTGAGAATCTTTACTTTTTCAATAAGAAATCTGCAGAAACTTTCTTAGACTTACTGGTTGCTGATCTGTATTCATGCTTCCACTGATGTTGTATTGATTATGTCTAATTCTTAGAAATCAAATTTAGGACTCTCTGGACTCTTTTTAAGCTTTTTTTTTTTAATGATTATTCTAAATCTTTTTGTCATGACAAAACAAAAGATGTTGAAGATAATTTTAAAAAATCTGAACTTAAATAGGAAACTGTAGTATATAGTAAAGCCCATATTTGAACTGATTGCACTCATACTAAAACTCTAAAAATGGATAAATGGTACAATGACTAATCAAATATTTAACGGCTTCTTTCTTTTTTTTGTTCATTTATTTTATCAGTTGTGTATTATTCATAATTCTGAGTGGATATAGTTCAAATGGATAGACATTCATTTGGGTTCTATTAGTGTTTGGAAATCATTTATCTTAAACTGTTAGTTGTTTTTTTGGCAAAAATGGTAAAATTACAATGGAAAGGACACCTGTCTACCCGTACAGTTTACATATGACACATAGGGTTGTTTTTAGTTGAGGTAAAACTGAGTCAAGAAGCGAAAAGTGGACATTTTGAGCTCATCCTAAGTAAAACTAGCTGAGGAAAACTGGACACAACATAATGCAGTAAAATCCAACCTTCGTTGTTGTTTTTTTGGGGTATTTTCATTGCAAACTTCTCATAAACAAAGAGCCATGTGCACCTTCTATTTACTGCCCAGCAGACCTATTTTTGTGGGCTTGTTTCTCTGCCTTTCGCTTCAAATCATGTTACAGGTTTATGTTACAAACGGGAACAATAATGACGTGTTTCTACATCTGCAGCAGTTTTTGACATGTGCTTAAAAAAAAAAAAAAAAAACACCAAAACTGTGTTGCAATCATCTGACGTTGAATCAGACACGTTTTCAGGAATCGGCTTCTAGAATGAGAGATTGAAAGATATATATATATTTTTTACCTTTAATCTGGAAATTCACTGTTTTAACCTTTTTTTTTTTTGGCTCAAACACTTTAGGAAAAGTTCCTCAAGGTTTTTGCAACAGTTTGTAGGAATTGTGCTTCAGTCTTCCTGACGGAACAGGTGTGAAACGTTTATAGGCTGTAAAGGTGTTTAAAACACACCTTAGACGCCTGCAGCTTAATTTTCTCTGTAATTGGGATCCTTTCACGTTCGTTCTCCAAAAAAACACACTTTATGGTACTTAAGCCTTTTTGTAAATTATCAGGTGGTGTATTTAAGGTTGTTGTCCATTTTGAAAACCAGTTTTTGTCCAGTCTTTGATGTCTAGATGTTCTTATGTTTTTTTCGTACTGTTCCAGCCCCAGTTAAACACCTCATCATGCCGCCACTCCTTTACTTTACAGCTTTGATTGGGTTGCTTGACCAGCAAGCCTTTTCCTTCAAATGTAACACTAATTATGACCAGATTTGTCTTTAATTAGGACATTTTTGCTTTTGTTCTGCATTTGTTGCAAACTTTTCACACCAAATCGCCTTACCTCTGGGAAAAACCTGTTGAACTGTGCTATCCCTGGACATTTATACTTGCATATAATCATTTGAGCTGCTGTATGTTGCAACTTTAGTCTGGACAAAAGAAAAGAATAAAAATAAAGAGTAAAAATCTGATTTTATTCGAATCATAAGTGCTAAAGTGTTTTGTTTTTTTCCCAGTCAGCAAATCCAAGGCAGGGAGAGTAATGAATCTGTCTGACCTTTCATGCTTCACCATCCCACCATGTGAGGTAGACGTCCTCCAGCTCTCTGATGTTTTGGGCTGTTAAAGTGATCTGTTTGCTGTCTAGTTAACAGAGCGAGGAGGGAGGAGTGGGGGGGAAGGAAAGAGGAGGGGGACATGAGCGAAGAGTGTGTAATAGGACACCAGCTGACTCGCTCGTCTCTTCCTTTTCCTCCTCCCTCTTTCCTCTCCTCTGTCCTGCTCTGTCTCAGTCAAACCTGCTCCGTGAAACACTGGATGGATTTCCTCCTCTCTGGTGTCACTGGAGGAGACTGGAAACAGGGAGTTTCAACAAGGACGGAATAAGATCAGCTCCTGCTGGGTGGATCTTCACTCTCCAGTTGGGACAGGCTCTACTGGAAGCTCCTGTAAGGTGAGTCCCTCTTCATGGACCCTTAATGTTGACTGATGCAGCCTGCTGCTCTGTGCTGTAGAGTTTCCTCTAATGACGCAGATCTGGATGCAGGGAGAAGTTGAGAGAACAGGTGCAAAGTCCCACAACTGGGAAATAAAACTTAATCTGACAAACAATCACTTAGTGCTTCTTTTAAATAACAGAAATCAGAATCTTGTTTCACACTTAACAACTTTTAAATAGTGAGATATTCCAGACTGAGTCACAGATTAAAAGAGTTTAAAGGCCTTCTAAAGACATTAGACATTTGATTCTCTCATTAGAGTTTCTATAAATGCTTCTATAACTTCATATGTTTGTTTAAAGAAGGTTGAGCACATGATCTTAGGTGCTCCTTAGAGTCATGCGTTTAAAGGCGTGTGTGGCTGCAGCAAACCCGTTGACAACTGACCGGTGGGGTGTGGTATGAACGCACGCTGTGCTGCTGGAGCCGGGACACAGAGCAACTTGTTTACCACTAAGGTTTAATTCTTCAAGCACAAAAGCCATCGTCCAGATGGGGATGAGCTGAACTGTGTTAAAACCATTACTGGGAGCAGATGGGAGTCCTGTAAATGTAGATTTATTTCAGAGAGACGGTTTGCTTCCCCAGCTATGCAGTTTTTCACTTTTAAGAGTATTGGTTTATGAGCAATGCCTCTGAAGGAAAACTCATTGGGCTGAAGGCCAAGAATGGAAGATAATAAACATAATTATCATCACACTTTTGTGAAAATAAACCTCACCGCTCATCGCCTGCACCAGCCTCCTTCGTGCAGAGCCGTCTAATTGGTCCTGCTGAGATTCCTGGCATTTACTCTGGGATTCTTTTTGGCTGAAGGGCTCGAACAAATTGATTAGAGTATTTATTATTTTTGCTCAAACAGTGATGCATCTTTTATCTGAAGGCCCCTTTCATGCCAGAGTGCTGCAGGATGGTGGCTGTTAATGTGGGGTGAAGCAAAGTGTCCAAACCCGAGTCAAAGAACGCTCTGGAGATGAACTCCCACTATGATGAGTTTAGCAGCTGAGACCAGCATTTCAATGTCAGACGCTCTCCAGGGGAGATCACTGTCTCTCTGAGCAAGTGGGGTGTGGTAGGTGTCAGACTCGACAGTTCAGATCACATTACATTAAATATATATATTTAAAAAAAGGCTGTACGCCATTATTATAAGAGCTCTGCTACCTGAAAGATCAGTTGCTGGATAAAATCTGTGTGAAGGTGTGGGTTGTTCTAACCAGGTGGGTTCTGTTCAGGGCGAGAGCTGATGCATTGTTTAGATGCTTTAAGAGGAAATGCACTGCAAAAAATTGAAATCTATATAAGTAATTTGTTCCTAAACTAAGTACATTTGTTCTTGAATTGAGGAGGTAAGTGAGACACTTTGCCAATGGGTTTGCCAACAAGACAATTTACATTTAAAATAAGAAAAAGCAACTGCATTGTCTTATGTCAAGTGCATTTTTGTAATTATCTTATTTGAAGAGTTAAAATACTCATTCAATTGCCAAATCATCCCATTTACCTGCTAAAATTAAAATAAAATACACTTGGTTTAAGGAATTTTTACTTATATCTAGATTGTTTTCTTAGTGTGGAAGACATACACTGCAAAAAATCTAAATCTAGATAAGTCATTTTTTCTTAAAATAAGTGCATTTGTTCTTGAATTGAGTAGGAATAAGACAATTTACACTTAAAATAAGAAAACACAGTTGAATTCTGTTATTTGAAGTGCATATTATCTAATTATCTTATTTTAAGACTATTATCTAATTTACCTACTCCAATTAAGGGTGAATACACTTAATTTAAGAAATATGTACTTATTTCTAGCTCGTTTTTGCAGTGTATGAGTTTTTCTCCCTATAAGAATCTTTTGTACACTGCAAAAATGATCTAAAAATGAGTAAAAAATTCTAAAAGTATGTGTATTTACCCTTAATTTGAGTAGGTAAATAAGATGATTTGCCAATGGAACTCTTAAAATAAGATAAATAGATATTATACACTTGAAATAAGACAATGCAATAGTTTTTTCTTATTTCAAATGGAAATTGTCTTGTTCCATTGGCAAAGTGTCTCACTTACCTCCTTAATTTAAGAAAAAATGACTTATTGAGATTTAAATCTTTTGCAGTGTAATGACTTATTTTGGTATTTGTCCCTCTTGGCTTTGTTTCCGCTTTTGTTCTGCCTTTCAATTAAATTTCTGCTGTCTTTAGTTTTGGTTGTTGCATTTTAATTCACAACAATATATTGAGTCTGTATTTAATGTTTCGTGATGCTGCTGTTCTGCAATATCTTCATCAATGTTTGGCTTGAATCATGATTATAATTTTACAAATAAATTATAAAGTATACAATATGCAATATAAGATATTGGAATGTTGGATTCTAAAGTGGCTTTTTCTATGATCAGGTGACAACACTTTTGTTTTAGCCTTTACAAAGAAAGTAACTTTCCATAGCCACATTTATCTTTAGACGAATACTGATGGTGTGTTTGGAATTCATCAACAATTCAAAAATGTGCTTCTTTTTTTCCTGCAGAAATAATCCTAAATCCTATAGAGACTGTTGGTTTGGATATCCCACATTCATTATATGTACAGTTGGGAGCAAATGTACAGTAATCTATAAAAGTATGAAAATGCATTTTGTTATTATCAAAAAATATAGACCTAAAATTTTGTAAAAATTCAATATAAACATAACATTTCATAAAACAAGAGATGTCATTAAAGATAACTTTTACTATTCATGATTGATCGAATCCTTACACTGCAAAAAATCTAAATCTAGATAAGTAATTTTTTCTTAAAATAAGTGCATTTGTTCTTGAATTGAGGAGGTAAAAGAGACATTTTGCCAATGGAACAAGAAATTTTACACTTAAAATAAGAAAACACAATTGCACTGTTTTATTTCAAGTGCATATTATCTAACTATCTTATTTTAAGAGTAAAAATACTCATTCCATTGGCAAACTATCTCATTTACCTGCTCAAATTAAGGGTGAATGCACTTAATTTAAAATTTCTAGATCATTTTTGCGAAGTGTACATTCAGAATCAGACATCTACGGACCTTTTTAGAGATAATTAACCTTACACTGGAAATACATAAATAAGTAAAACTTCTTGGGTAAAATTTGTACGCTTAATTAGAATAGGTAAATGAGATAGTTTTTCAATTGAATTGGTATTTTACTCTTAAAATAAGATGAATATATACTTTCAAGTTTTTGCAATTGTTTTCTTTATTTTAGAAAATTAATATATATTTTAAAAATTTATACTACTCAATCTAAAAAATACATATTACCTAGAAAAATAACTTTTTCTAAGATTTTAGATTTTTTTCCAATTATGGCGTGGTACTTAATCTAACTTTACAGCCTAGATGGTGGAGAACAAGGTAAACTTCTAAAGTAGGTTTTAAAATCTGATTTCATGGTAAATATTTGGACAAATTAGCGGGTTGCAGATGGTATGCATGTTGCTTAAAGAAAAAACAACCAGGGCTGTTCACATTTCACAGTCCTAAGTGATCTCTTATATGCAATCTACTTAAACAGAGGAATGATTTAGTGCTCTGCTTGAGGACAGGGGCTAAGCCGTGGATCAGGATAGGTGCTCTGTGTGGGTGTGGAGGCGATGCTGCAGCTCACGGCCCGGGGCAGTTTTTATTGCCCCCTCTGCTGCTTAACTGCTCTCAAGTGCAGCCAAAACATCTCCTTCCTCATCAGTTTTCCATATGTCAGACCTAAACAGTTGAAATCCACTTCAACAGTCTATCAATCATGATTCGCCGCACAAAAGCACGCCTCCACCTATTTGTATACAACCCTCTAAAGTAACATTTTAATGGCAATCATGTACTTTTCTTTTCTTGTCATAATTTTTTTATTGCACATGTATAAATCATGAGGGTTTGGACTCCTGTAAATAATACATACTACTTATTTTTGCATCCGTCTCTGGTGTAGTGCGGTTCTGTACAACACAGGTGCTGTAGCAGCTCGTCTGAGTGGTTAAAAAATCCAAGTGTGTTGCAGGAGATGACGCCCCACAGCTCAGCGCAGTACCTGCATCCATCAATAATTGAGCTGCTCTTGTCCAGTTATAGAAAAGGAACAAGTGATAGAGGGAGCACTTCTTCAGCACTTGTTTTGTGAACAACCACCTCATGCATATTTAAGGGAGCTGCATCTGGAAGGGGTACTGTACAGCCAGTGATGGGAGGTGGTGTTTTGCTTGAGTTTTTGGTTGAGTTTGTTGAGGTTTAACCAGTATAAATCTACATACCTGGAACTCTGATACGCTTATTGTAAAAAAAAAAATCATATCATTGGGTTTTCTAGGCTGCTGTGTTGATCAGTTATTGAGTTTATATTCATTAGATTTTACCAAGTTTAGATTCAGTGCTGTTCCTCAATGCTGTTGGTGAGCCAGAGGTCAAGAGTAATTCAATTTCTAAGATCTTCTCTTCTGCCTGCAGCTTCTATATTTCAATCTGAAAAACTCACAAAGAGAGAAAGATGCAATTAGAAGAGTTTATTGATACAATAGTTTGAACTTTTGCGCTCAGGCCTCGGCCGACAGGAAACATAAGCGGCTGATTTATACTTTAATGCCGGCAGATAAACTAATGTATGAGAATAAAGGATATTCCCCACGGACCTGAAACTGGTGGTGGAGTTTAGATAGATGAAGTTTGGTTAATCCATAGAGGCTGGTATACAGGGTGATGCTTGAGTTGGTAGTTGTCACTGAATGAACAAATGTCACATAAAATGTCCATGAAGAGCGCAAGCATGAAGCGACTGTGGAGAAAAAACTCCCCAGCTTTGGGAAGAAATATCTGGCAGAACCAGGCTCAGCACATTGGCGGTCTTCTGCCGGACAGTTTAAAGTGACGGGGAACTCCCATGAAAGTCTGGAGGGAATACACACACTGGAGGTAGAGATTTGAAGAAGCATCGAGGAGGGGTCGGATGAGGCTTACCTACAATATGGTGGAGAAAGGGGATGGAGGTGGGTTGTCTGCAGATCCAAAGTCCGACACTTAGGAAGCTGACGGAGGATCTTTTGCTTGCTTGTTGAAAGAGCGGGCCTAGAATTCACTTTTGGAGAGGCTTTTTAAGTTGGAGATATACTGGAAGATGATTGGGCATGTCGAGGAAATGTAACTTGAAAGGCGGGATTGGCTGCGCCGGGCCGGATCAGCCTCCAGAGTGAATGGAAGTAATGTCGGTTTCTTCCGAAGAAGTTGAATTTCCACGCCCCTTAGCTGTTACCCATTTCTTCAAATTTTCCTATGCGCCCAGTTAACTTTATGCAGAACATTTTTCAGTTTTGTGCCCAAGATTAAGTTTATCTGCCCATAATATTTGGGGGATCACGGAGATCTGCCACCTGTACTCCAGCAGAAAGCGCTGCGCCGGAGAGCTTCCGGAGCTGAAAAGATTCCTCAGCACCACACCTGAGGATCATCAAGCTCATCAGAAGACCACCCTTCATAGGCAACCAGTCAGGCCAGCACAAGCCCCGGCCTTGCCGAAGTGTTTGACCAAATTTGGAAATCCCACCGACGCTAGTCTGAAGCTCTGGATGAAGCTTAGCAATCTGAGAACACCTGCCTGCCTACAGTAATGCCAAAGCCTGAGCGAGGAATCTCAAGTCTGGATTCGCTAAATCAGCTCTCAGAGGAAAGAGCTTGGATACATACTCAAGTCTGAAAACTCTCCAGCTCGAAGCTGGACGCTGCTGCTGCTTAACTCTCTGCCTCTTCAACTGTCTCTAGGAACCCAACCGGTTCCCCCTCTCATGTAGGATCTATCAGAACCTCTTCAAGGTACATTAAAAAATTCAACCTTCTCACTCATAGCAGTAATCAAACTGCAAAGCTAATCAAACTCTCACATCTCTCCAGAAAGGAGTTGAAACCAGTCCCAGACCAGCACCTGAACCAGTCATTACATTCTCTGTGTGTGTTTCTCAATAAACTTTGTTCAAACTTTTACTCAGTCTCCAGTACAGTGTTCTGCGTATGGGTCAAGTCCTTAGCCCATCATGACACTTTATATGAGTAGGTAATCAAATGAGAGTTTGCCAATGGAATGAGTATTTTTGCTCTTAAAATAAGACGATTAGATAAAATGCACCTGAAATAAGACAATGCAATTGATTTTTCTTATTGTAAGTGTAAATTGTCTTGTTCCATTGGCAATATCTCTCTTTTACCTACTAAATCCAAGAACAAATACACTTATTTTAAGAAAAAACTTATCTAGATTTCCAATTTTTTCTAGTGCAGAAGTTATAAATCTGCTGTGAAATTTCTTTATCCTTTTAAAACCCACCGTGTAGCCAGAGACCCGTTTTAAAGCGTTTACAACTAATAACTCAGAATGCATGAAAATAACACTGGTAAAATGTTTACCAATATAGACATTATTGGAAAGCTTAGATTCTTCATAATTTAACTACAAAGTTCACAACAAGCAAGCAGGTCTTTTTAAAACAACTTTAAAATCATGTTTGAGCTGATGCAGCTTGGGCTGTGTCTTACTCACCCAATTTGTATGTACACTGCAAAAAAATGTAAATCTAAGTAAGTAAATTTTTCCTAAAACAAGTGCATTTATTCTTGAATTGAGCAGGTAAGACTCTCTTGCCAATGAAATAAAGACAGTTTCCATTTCGTCCTAAGAACATCGTGACATATAGTCTCTTACTTCCAGAGTTGCATAATATCCCACAAAATTTATCTTATTTTAAGGGTAAAAATGCTCATTCCATTGGCAGATAAATCTTATTTTCCTACTCAAATTTAAAGGTAAATACACTTGTTTAGTAGACATTTTTACTAATGTTCAGAACGTTTTTGCAGTGTATATATTCCAGAAACTAGAAGGTCTTACACTGGAAAAAAATCTAAATCCAGATAAGTAATTTTTTCTGAAAATAAAGTGCATTTTGTTCTTGGATTGAGGAGATAAAATATACATTTTGCCAATTTACACTTAAAATAAGACAACTTATAATTGCATTGTCTTACTCCAAGAAGTGCATATGATCTAATTATCTTATTTTTTAAGAGTAAAAACACTCAATCCATTGGCAAACTCTCATTTACCAACTCAAATTAAGGATAAATTCACTTAATTTAAGAAATTTTTACTAATTCCAAGATCGTTTTTCCAACACTGGAAAAAATCAAAGGCCTAGATAAGTCATTTTTTCTTAAAAAGTGATTACGTTTGTTTTTTGAATTGAGGGAGGTGAAAAGGGAGACATTTTGCCATTGGAACAAGACAATTTACATTTAAATAAGAAAACGCAATTAGCATTGCCTTACTTCAAATGCACTTTATCTAAATTTCTTATTTTAAGGAGTAAAATATACTCGTTCCATTGGCAAATCATCTCATTTACCTACTCCAAAAGGGGGTAAATACACTTAATTTGTCTAGATCGTTTTTCCAGTGAAATAATCTATCACACATGTAATTTGGGTTTACAGTTTCTAAGTTTTTTTTTGGTAAAATTCCTAAAAATTTCCCAGAATGAGGTGGATGTTAAGAGGTTTTAAAGATTGGTTGGATGTGATGTTTTACCGGTTCGCAGATATTTTAGTATTGAGACAAATTTGTGATATTTTTAAGCAAACTGTTTCAGGTCATGCTGCGACGACAGTTTATTTTGGCCAAGGAAGGAAGGTATATTTTTCTTCATAAGGAGCTGCACCTGAGCTTTAAGAGAAAAGGAATGCCATGCCATTCTGCAGGATTTGCTAATAGAGAGCAGAGTTAGAGTTCCCTTTGGTCATGACTAGCTTTCCAAGTTGTGCAGCAGACCATCAAACTACCGCCACCATGTTTAACTATGGATATGATGTTTTGTTCTGAAATATTGTGCTTCATATCACAAGAGGAAACACCTTCCAGAATGTTAAATACTGTGTTGCCAGTCCGTTTAATGTTTTCCTAAAAGGATCAATCATTTGTGTGTTTATTTAACTTTGGCCAGGAGAGTTTGGGCTCTTGCATTTCATTTTTGCTCAGCCTTTTGTTTATTTTATTGTTAAATTCTGGCCTACGCACCTGAAAAAAATCACAGATTTTTCTTTTAATATATGATGTTTGAAAACTGCTAATTTGTAAAACATCTGGAGGTTTTTTTTCAGGTTTTAATAGAATTATTCATAGGAATTTATATTTTGATTGCATTCCTTTTCTCCATAATTTCTTAAAATAAAAAAGAAATTATAAAAGTTTTTCCTGCTAAGCAAGGAAATTGAAATTCAAAATGTAATTATTGCATAGTTTTATTATGTACAACCTTTTTAGAACAGATTTGCATTCAAAGTGTGCTTTATGAATAAAAATAACTGAATTTATTCAGAACTATATATGTAATTGACATATAAAACACTTCCTCAGACCTGATTTTTTTTCCTTTCTGTGTAACGTCTCCCACAGACTGATCGTTTGCCCTGAAAGAGGAAAGCATGGGCGGGCCGGGGGGGTCAGCGATGGCGTTTTCCCTCCCTGCTCTTTTGTTCCTCATCATCACGGTCTCCAGCCTACCTCAACCTGTGCCAAGAGTTTTGCTTTCATTTGAAGGTAAGAAAAATAAACCAATCCATGATTAATTCAACAATATTTTTTTGTTCAGATAAGAAAAGGAACATTTAATGTCAGCTTTTACAGTTGCACTGGAAAAACGATCTAGAAATAAGTAAAAATATCCTAATTACAGTGTATTTATCCTTTATTTGAGTAGGTAAATGTGATGGTTTGCCAGTGAAATGATTATTTTTACTCTTAAAATAAGATAATTAGATATTATGCACTTGGAATAAGACAATGCAATTGTTTTTTTTCTTATTTTAAGTCTAAATTATACTGTTCCATTGGCAAAATGTCTCTTTTACCTCCTAAATCCAAGAAAAATTCACTTATTTTAAGAAAAAATTACTTATCTAGATTTCAATTTTTTTCCAGTGTGCTTGAGTCATTAGGTGTAGTTTTGTTTTTCTGAGCAAAATGATAATTTGGAAACTTGCTGAGCTGCGTGAGCCGACCTGAATGCGTCATTTAGAGGCAATCCCTGCCCTTCCTTTTGTCTTTTTGTGACGGCCAGCAGTGAGACCCCTGCAGGAAGTGGCAGTGCTCGTCAGAACCGCCCTGAATCTGTTCCTAGTTAAGCTTTAATCACAGCACGCTTTACTGTGGTGGGCCTCTGGGTATTGTTGCGGTCTCTGGTTTTGATTCTTTCGTTTTGACACAAGATTCTTTACTTGAAATATTTTCCCTTGAAAAATAAGAATGCTGAAGGAGTTTGAATCAGGCCAGATTAAAGGATCCTAACAACCACTGCCCTTTTGGTAGCGAGGAAGTAGATGTTTGATTAGCTTTCACTGTTTTCCACGGTGGATAATCCAACCCAAAGAAGCTGAGGCTGTCAGTCAGGTTTCACCTCTCCTGTCTGCACTCAAAAGGAGTGTTTTGTTTCTCTGGACCTGGATAGAATGCATGCAGCGGTTCCTCCATGTACGACCCCGCTGACCTTCTCTCCTCTCTGTTACCTCCACGCCTTCATGTTCCTCTGCTTATTTTTTTATTCCAAATGGAAGCCAGCCTTAGATGTAACACCAGTAGGCTTCTGCTTTACAATCAAACCAAAATGTCTGAAGCGAAGGGTTATAATGAGCACTGCAACACTTTTTATATCTCTTATTTTATGACCAGTTCAATCTATTTTCTAAGCTTCATACCAACACAAAGTCACACATGAGGGTCAAAGTCAGTCTTCAGTATATTTTATAAATACAATTCTCAAAAGTCTGTGCTGCATATTTGCTCCAAAGTATCAAAACTTTGTCGAACCCCCTTTTGTTGTAGTTTCAGCCGTATTTTTAGCTATGATACTATCAGTTTTGTATATCTATAGATTGGCACTTTGCCCTCTCTTTATTCCAGCATGGCTCTTGGTATTCAAACCCATGAATGAGCTCATTATGCTCATTATCCAAATCTTTAGGGTTGTTATCCTGCTGGAAATTGAGCCTCAGTCCGCGTCTCAAATCTTTTGTAAACTGGGTTTCCCCTTAATGGCTCTATTCACATTTCCATTAAACTTGACCAGCATCCCTGGGTTTGCACTGGAAAAAATCAAAATCTAGATAAGTCCTTTTTTTCTTAAAATAAGTGTGTTTGTTCTTAAATTGAGAAGGTATAAGACCTTTTGCCAATGGAACCAGACAATTTACATTTAAATAAGGAAACACAATATTATTTCAAGTGCATTTTATCTAAATATCTTATTTTAAGAGTAAAAAAACTCATTCCATTGCAAATCATCTCATTAACCGACTAAAATTAAGGGTAAATGCACTTAATTTGAGACGGTTTTACTTATTTCCAGATCGTTTTTCCAGCGTGCTGGTCAAAAGCATCCCGCAACACGATGCAGCCACTTCCTTGTAACACCATGGGGATTACAAAAATGTCCAAATGGTTTCAGTGCATAGTGTTGACATTAAAAATGAACTTTCAGGATGAAATTTCAGCTCATTTCAGTGAGCATGCACTGGAAAAAATCGAAATCTAGATAAGTCATTTTTTCTTAAAATAAGTGCATTTGTTCTTGGATTGAAGAGGTAAAAGAGACATTTTGCCAATGGAACAAGACTATTTAGACTAATAATAAGAAAACACAATTGGTTTGTTTTTATTTCAAGTGCATATTATCTAATTATCTTATTTTAAGAGTAAAAATACTGATTCCATTGGCAACCTACCTCATTTACCAACTCAAATTAAGTGTAAAATTTTACTTAATTTAAGAAATTTTACTTATTTCTAGATTGTTTTTCCAATTGTTTTACCAATGGAACAAGAGAAATTTAGACTTAAGTGCCAAAGCAGGAAGCAATTGGATTCATTTGTCTTATTTAGAAAGAGTTCATATAAAATGAGTATCAAGTTACTTATACTCTAGTGGGGTAAATTACAATATACAACAATTTAAGAATCTTACGTATTTCTGGGTCTTTTCCAGTGTGGTGACTAACAGTAGAAATCATAGTCCCTGCACTGAGGAACGACGTAATGACATAAATTACTTAAATTGGTAATATTCTTTCCTGTAATTTAGAAGGGTAAAAGGAGATAGTTTAGGAATAATGATTATTTTTACCTCTGAAAAGGGGATAATTGAGATAATACACCAGAAATACAAAGCTGGGTAAAGCAATTAATGTGTTCATTTAGCTAACGAAGTGTAAAACACACTTGTTCCATTGGCAAAATGTCTGTGTTTTACCTCCTCAATCTAAGAACAAATGCCCTTACATTAAGAAAAAATGACTTACATAGATTTCGATTTTTTCCAGTGAAAAGCAAACGTCTGGTATTTAGTTCCTGTATTGAGGCGTTCTGCTGCTTGCTTTCCTCAGTCTCACTGCTTATTTCCTGTCTGGATACTGTTGGTAAAGGCCACTGTCTCAAAATATATGTTTTTTTTAAGTTGTTTTTGTTTTGTGCACATTCTTTCAAATGCTGGTTTTGTCTCATGTTTGAGGCAAGCTGTAAATTTAGGCTTTTAAATTTGTTTTAGTAGGTGGATGATTGTGTGATTAGTCATTTTAGGTGGATCAAACACTGCCTTATTAGATGCTCAAACCAAGGTTGGTCCCTTTATAACCAAACCCTGATTTATTTATTTTCCCTCATTAAATCGGTTTTTACCTGCTTTTAATTAAGATGTTTATTCCTTCATGTTTTCTAACAAGCCTCTGAAGCCTTCACAGAGCAGCTTGATTTGTACTGAGATCAACTGAAAAACAGGCAGAATCACTTATTAATTGTGCAATGTTGAACTTGATCATAAGTGGCATCATTATAAAGAGAACTAAATACAAAAACATGCAGCATTTTTCAGATCTCTGTTAAAAAAAAAAACACAATTATCATATTTTCTATTGATTTATCACCAAGATCCAAATAAGTTAGATGTTGTAATGGTGAAAAGATGTGTAATAGTTGAGCTCTGTACCCTTTAATTCCCTGATCAGCCTTTTAAAATGTCAAAGGTGGTTTAAGAGGCGCAGTTCCTTTTCTGACTGAGGATTAAATTACATTTATCCCCCTTTACTAAAGCTTAACTCCCTAAAGGGAGACCAGCATTGGCATTTGGACCCATTGACTAATCAACAAGCTTTCACTCTGTTCTAATGGCTTCATATCTGCATCGTAAAGTATTTTGTTTTTGTTTTTTCAAATTGAGGGGAATTTATCATAAGAGAGCAACAGAGAGAAAGTGAAGATGTTTCTTTAAAAGCCGACATCAGGTGTGAGTTTACATTCCAGCTTTGATTTAGCACATCAGGGAGCCATGCAGAGGTTTAACTTTGGTTTGCAAGTAAGAAATCGTTGTAGAGGCAAAGAGAGGAGTTTGGCAAGGTGGAGCACCATCTGTAGCGAGACCCCCGGGGATAAAGGTGGAGGCTCGTTTCTTACACAAACATTTGAGGCGCTCACTGAGGGAGTAATTCAGTGAGATTTTGAATTTAGAGCTGGGAAAGTGTTTGGTTGGAGGTACAGGTGGCTTGGCACTTGCTGGGAGTTTAAAGGGTCAACACTTTTACAGGATTCCCTAAATCCCACATTTTTCCTCTTTTTTTTTTTTAGCCGGAAAAAACTAATCTAAGCAAGTAGCCTAAATGTATACTGTGATCCCAGATGACCCTAAATGTTCCTCTGTCACTGCTGAAACTCAATCCAGGGTTAGAAGCGGTTCACCCAGACTCCCAGCGTTACCCTCCACATCCAGCGGGGAATTTGCAGCCTTTGGCATTCCTATTCCCCTCACTCCTGTGCATCTCTGCAAAAAGCCGCCAAACTGCAATTAAAACCACATAATAAACCAGTGCAAAAACCCAAATAATAAACTGTAAAATGATGCCTTTCTATGCCATTCCCTGGAAAATAAACTCAGACCACCTGTCTTAAAAACTAACCTGCCCACCCCGGTGATATTAAAGATAATTACCCCTTTATCAGTTGGCTTTAAGTGTCTTCCTTTTTATTTTTCTTAGCTTCTATTCTGGTTTGTTTTATGGCAATTTGAAGCTTTTCTAAGTCATAATGAGCATATAATGGTAAGAATGTGGTCATCTTAGAAAGAACTGTAATTGCAGAGTTTTTTTAAAATGAACAACAATGAGAGCTTTTCAGCAGCGTTGACACGAATCCTGCCTTTTTTGGTTTAAAAGTAGAATGACTGGATTTAAATGAGAAGTTCAAACTTCAGGGAAATTAGGACAACACTGGAAAAAATCCACCCTCTTAGATAATTCCATTTTTCTTAAAATAAGTTACATTTGTTCCTGGGTGAGGAGGTAAAAGAGACATTTTGCCAATGGAACGGGAACTATTTACACTTAAAATAAAGAAAAAAACACAATTGCATTTTCTTATTTAGAGTGCATGTTATCTAATTATCTTATTTTAAGGTAAAAATACACAACTTCTATTTTAGTAAACTATGTTCATTTATTTCCGACTCCAAATTCCAGGGTAAATACACTTAATTTAACAAATTTTTACTTATTTCTAGAAGGTTTTTGCAGTGTACCTCCTCAATCCAAAAAAATGCACTTATTTTAAGAAAAAATTACATATCTAGAATTCCATTTTTTTCAGTGTAGGACAACACTGGAAAAAATCAAAATTTAGATAAGTCATTATTTCTTAAAATAAGTGCATTAATTCTTGAATTGAGGCGGTAAGTGAGACACTTTGCCAATGGAATAAGACGATTTACATTTAAAACAAGAAAAAAAAATATTTCATTGTCTTATTTCAAGTGTATATTATGTAATTACCTTATTTTAAGAGTAAAAATTCTCATTCCACTGGCAGATCATCTTATTTACTTACTCAAATTAAGAGTAAATACACTTAATTTAAGACATTTTGACTTATTTCGAGATTGTTTTTGCAGCAAACCTTTGGTTCAGTTTCACTCTAAGCTTTGGAAGAAGTTGTATCCTTTGTACCTGTTTTTTTTTTCAGTATTATTTAAAGAACACCTGTCTCTTAATGGTTCACATTTAATCATTCTTAAGCTTTATTGCAGGTTTGCAAATTTAAGCTTCATCAATTCTCATTGATGACTTAAATTATGACCTCCCCTAATCTCAGAACTTCTCCTAACTGGGGTAAAAGGCCCAACCACTCTGGGGATTGTGGGATGCAATCATATGTGGAATTGGTTCATGCAACTTTAGTCCAGAATGGGCCCAGACATAATGGCACAGTTCCCGCCCACCTGGGCTGTTGGCTGTTTCTCCCTCGTCCATCAGGAAGTTGGTTCAGCTGCAGCAAATCCAGAACAAACAGATTTAAAAAAGGTTTCTTTCCTAGTGATTGGAAGGCAAGTGTCCCCACGTAGACACTGAATAGTCAATTTCATGACCAATGTCCATTTATATGCCGCTCTGGAAAAGCTTTACATTCTGATTTCACATCCTGCTGCATTTCCAAGTACATAGTTCATTCTTAACACACTTAGACACTCTTGACTTTGTTTGTTTTTGTGCTTTTGCTACAATTTCATCCTTCATATTTATGTGCTCTTCTGCGCCAAGAGTATAGAACAACATTTTTATCATACGTCCATAATTATAATAAAGATCATTGGTTCTTGAACATGATCCAACAGTTTTACTAATTAAAATATACCTTTTATTGTCAGACTGAAAGCACAAAGTGTGAATAGACAGAATTTGTGTTGATTTAAAGGAATGGATGGACACTGTAAAGTCTTTTTCATCATCATTAATCCCATTAATCATTTTCTAAGGATAAAATCAACAGATTTTACTTAAGTTTTAGAACCAAGAGAAAAAAGTCTTTTGCGGAAGCGCTTTTCTGTTTTTATGTTTTGTTTTTTTTATTCCATCTGATCACCTAAATGGATTTATCCACCTAGAAACATGCATGAAATCTAACTCAACTAGGTTAACCAAGTGAATCTAGACACAGTAACAGAGCTTCTTAATCTCTGAGTTTTTGTAATAGCTTCAGCTCTGCCAAATAAATAACATGCTCTGGTATTTTAGATACCATCAGTTTGACGGGTGTGGGGGAGAGACTCCATTTTTAAATCAGGTTTTTTAGGTTTTTCTCAACAAAGAATTTAGAAAACTGAGTGTACCTAATAGTCATGCTTTTGGACTGTGGGAGGGCTGGAGTACCTGCAGAAGAAATCCACCATGCTCAGGAAGAACATGCAAACTCCATGCGAGACCGGCCAAGACGTTAATGTCGAAACCAAGTGACACCTGCTTAGCTTGCAAGGCAGAAGTGCTACAGTTTGAAAGTGGAAGCAGCAAAGCGCAATGATCTGTTATTTTCTCGATATTTTTGGCCTCACTACCGCTATTTTTATGGCGACTTTTTTACTTCCTTTACATTTTTACAAAAATATCAGTAGCCACTCAACCCGCATTTTAAAATTGAAACGTTACCTTTCAAGTTTTTGAATTCATTTCGTGGGAAAGCGTTTTATTTTTCATGCGTCATCAATACCAAATTCAATCTAGAATCTATGGAGTGAGATCTCCATTGCTACATTTCTGACGCGACCACTGTAAGATGAATCAACAGATTTGGCGCGTATTTCATTCGGCGTAGCAAATCATTGCAGCTTGCGGGCCGGTGGCGTTATTAGCAGCAATGCTAACGGCTGATGCAGATGATTGAAAATGAACGTATGCAAAGATCTAGTCCTATGGCGAGACATCCATTTAAAATGCGCCAGGCGGCGGCTAAAAAAAGTGGTCTTTTTGCTTTTTACTTTTTATACTTTAAGTAAATTTACAAGCCTGTACTTTACTTTTACTTGAGTAAAGAAGTTTAATCAGTACTTCCCACTTTTACCAGAGTATTTTAATACGTATGATCTGTACTTTTACTAAAGTACGGAAAGTGAGTACTTTTACCATCTCTGGTGCTACCCACTGCGCCACTAGGCAGCCCCTAAAGGAAGACACTAAAAGTAATATTTCTCCCCCATTTGACCATTTAAAAACTATTAAAAAAAAACTAAAAAATGTTCAGGGATGAATTGTAAAAAAACAGGAAAAGAGAAAATGTCAAAAAAAAAAACAAAAAAACACTCCAGGCACTGATGTACAATCGATTAAAACTACAACAAAGTCTGGTTCTTAGAAAAATAAGAGTTGGTTGAAACATAAGAATGGTGCGACTCTTAAACAGTTATTTCATGTGTATACAATAATAAATCATAACTCAGTATTTCAATGTGCCCAAAAATGTGAGAGAAAAACCTTTTAAACAATGAGACATTTCATTTGTTCCCTCTTTTTTTGCTACTGTATAAGAAGTCAACTAATTTGTTGCCAGGAGCAAAGCTGAGTCTAGAACCTTCTCTCATCTTTCCCTCACATTGACAGATTGTTCATTGGTCTCTGTTTACGATCGGGATCATTTAACCTCATCAACAGTCTCACTTCTGGCAAAACCCCGAATTCAATAGAAAATGAAGCAGGAAATGTATACAGTGATTGAGCTAACCAATAAAACCCACCCAGTTAAAGACAAAAGCTGGTCTGTCCAACCGTTTCCGTGGTAAATGTTGATTTTAGCATGCAGAGCCTTTAGGAGTGATTGATTGAAATGATCTTCGTGGTTTAATGAGTGCTCATTCAGTCTGGTGTGAACCACATGGGTTTGAAAAGGCCAGGCTCTTTGGAGCGGATACACCGGTTTCCCTTTCATGACTCATTACTACCCCTAGTTATCGCTCATAATCCACACACAGTAGGCTGTCAAGTCTGGTCTCAGGCTTGCCTTCTTATAGACATGCAAGGCACGGAATAAATCTGAAGAAGAATGTGCGTGACAGGAAATAATCCTCAGTTTGATAACAAAAAGATGAAAAACGGTCCTCTTAATCTTTAGAAATGTTTGTTTTTTCTAATTTAGTATCTGGTTTAACAAAACAATCTCCATCTTTGGCGTGTTGCAAAAGATGGCTAACTGCCTTTGCTTCCCAATAGCTTCTTCCCCTTCTGTTTTCCGACTTAATGAAGCCTGTGAAGTAAAATCAGTTATGCTCTGTGATTACAAGGAATTTCTGGCCTTGCCAAGCTGATGGCATTAACATACAGAGTCTGGAAAACAAATACCTTGAAGTTTAGTGGTGCGTGACCGTTTGTCCCCCTCTGCTCATGTCTAAAGATGTCTTTATAACTGAATAAGGTATACCGGCTGTGTGTTTGTAACAGTCTACAAACACAAATCTGTTTCTATCCTTCTTTTCCCCCGGAGCGAGGATTTTGATGCCCGCTGGGCGTCTCTGTGCGTTTTCTGAAAAGGTCTGATTTAGCATGGTGGCGACTGGGGTGGCAGTCAAAGGTAGGGACAATGGCGTAAGGGTGAACTTTGAAAAGCTTTTAGACACAATGGTGTAATGTTGCGTTGGGGCAGGGGTCTGTCTAGTTAGTCCGTCACATGATTTAATGCAACAACTGCCATGGATAGTTTCTTCACTGACGTTTTATGGACTTACCAACTTCTTGCAAACTTTTTTTAAGAAAACCAAAATTCATCAAGATGTACCTGAATTTTACATAAAGTACTGCCCCAAAGCTCAACTTATCTGGAACAAACTTCCAGAAAACTGCAAAAGTGCGGAAAGCCTGAGTTCCTTTAAATCAAGGCTAAAAAACACATTTGTTTAGGATTGCCTTCATTTAAGCTGTTCTTTGAACAAACAGTTCAACTAAAACCTCATTAGTTAAACTTTATTTTCTTTAGTCCAACTGTTTTAATATTCTTTGTTTAATTCTGCATTTTCTAATTTATTTTATTTTATTTTTATTCCTTCTTGCTTTGATTCTGTTTTATTTTCCTATATTTTAATCATGTAAAGCACTTTGCATTGTCTTCGTTGCACTGTGTCATGTTTGGCTTAAGGTTCCTAACCCACATGCAGAACACACTGAAGCAGGAGAAAAGTTCAAAGGTTTATTGAAATAACTCTGTACAATAATTAAACAGATCCAGGGGTTAATCAGATCCAGGACTGGTCATGAGTGGGTTCACTGCAGAGGGGACAGAGGAGTTAGTGGATGTCCAGGTTATTTGCAGGATGTGAGTGAGCAGGACAGTACCTGTTCTGGAGTTTGAGCTTAGCTGCTGAGGGGGGGAGTACCTTGAGGGTCCAGGGCTGGCAGGCGGGACTGAGGGCTTGGCGGAGGCAGAGCTTGGTTTGAGTGTTTGCAGATCACAGGTTTTGAGTTTTCCCTTCTAGATTCTTCTTCAGAAGCGGGCTGGCAGGTGTTTGACAGGAATGATTGGTGGCCAGGGACTGCCAGAGATCAAGGCAGGCAGATTTCCAACAGAGGAAACTCTTCAGGGTTTCAGGTTTCAGGCAGGTTCAACCTGGGAAGCGGAAAGGAGAAATCGGATCCAAAGTCCAGGTTTTCAGGGGAGTCAGAGATTCAGACAGGCTGGTTGGCTCCAGGCTTGCTAACCGTTACATGGCAGGTAAAACACTCTGGCACTGGAGAGACGTCCTCCTGCCTCCTTAAATACATCTAGTACCCTCTGGTGGAGAAAAGTGGACAGACCTCCAGATCCCAACAGAATGAATTGTGCTATACAAATAAGATTTGCCTTGCCTTGCCTTCCGTCTGTGCTTAAAAACTGAGCTTAAAAGCTGAGTTTTAAAGCTTTCATTGTCATTTAAAAAATATGAACGGTCATGGCGAAGAAACCAAAGGGGGCCCATGTTATTATTCTATTATTAGCGGTTATTAGTCCCATAGAATAGCTTCAAATTTTGCCTCCTACCTACTAGTAGGTTTTTATCACCAAATGCATCCTAATCCTAGCGCTAATGCCGGGTTAACACTGTACGATTGTTTTGCCCTTTTCAGGCTGACTTCCTAGTCATGCGAGAGTTTTTCGATCGGGCCGACTTTCAGCCTGATCGTGGGTTGTGTACTGTACAGGGGTAAAGAGGGGGGATCAGCCACTCTCGACCACCTACCGATTAGGAATCGTAAGGTTGTGAGAAAATCACACATGCATGAAATTCAGTCGGCCGTCGTAAGGTGGTCGTGGGCAAATTGATCAGTGGACAAACAAGGATTCTTCTTCCTCTCAGAAGGAAACAAACAATCATAGCGGGGATGCAAGTCAAATGGAGTTCTTTCTGTAAAATTGACAGACAGTTGTAGCCACGTTTGCTCAGCCATCGTCTTTGTCCGAATATCGTTGTTGACTTTTCTTTTTAGGGCTTTCAGCACAAAATTGCAAAAATTTCCAAGGCAGCGCGTTTCACTCTAGTTAACTTCATATTACTCTTCTACTTGTTTGGCTTCCCGGATAGACGAAGTCAGAGTAGCAACATTTCACTGTGAAGCTTAGTCCGACCTGGGTTTTAGACGTACGGTGTGAGCAGGTAGATTGTATCAGAGCATCGGGTCGCACAGTGTGAGAACATACATTGTGAGCTTTGAACATTTAAACCCTGCGGTTTAGTCATCACAGTATGTGCTATGGCTACGCTGGCAGCAATTGAAAATATCGTACAGTGTATGCCCGGTTTAAGGTAATTCCTTTTTTTAACCCACAGAATTAACTAGCCTATTGTAAAAAAAAAAAAAAAAAAGTTCCTCAGCATTTCGCTCATATCAGAACAACCTCTCCAAAAAAGAAAATCTCATATCCAGTCAACTGAATAGTTTTTAAATACCACATTAAATCCGTGTGACTAAAAGATGTGGAATTCACTTGTGGAAGTAAAAAGCTTTGAAATACTTTAAAAAAGGTAGGCTGAAAATGAAGAAGATAAAAAGTTATAAAGTAGGTGAATATTAAATAAAACTTAAGGTTTTAGACATTGCTGAAGCGGCTATTATGAACAACTGCATATTATCAGCCGTAAGAAACCTTCTTCAAGGTAGAAGAGGCGCATTCTGAAGGCATCTAATGGGACTGATAGCCCCTAATAACGGACATTATATGGTTGATCAAATTGGAAGTGGTGCCATCTCTCTGTCTGTGTCATGATTTTACTAAAGTTCAGACCCAAATGCTGAAGACCAAACAGGGAGACCAGGAGAAAAGGTTTAACAGGTTTTATTGAAGAGATAATTCTGAGAGAAGTGTTGCTCTGAACGCTGCTCAAGTGGAACTGAAAAGTGACGGGAAGACACAGCGGTTAGTTCAGACTCACTGGGAAATTTGATTCGTGAACTTGGAGAGTTAGAGGATCTGGTTGCTGACTCACGCGTTCCAGAGAAGTTGTTGAATCCTTGACTCCAGTCTGTGGCGCTGTTGTTACAGTGTTTGTCTGATTCGTGGATGGCGGAACAGGGTTTACTCAGAATGTGGTTGTTTGTAGGTGAACAGGAGAAGCTGACTGCCACTTTCCTGCGGTACTTGAATGGGTCGTAGTGGAGATGAATCCCTTTCTCAGTGTGAAGCTCAAAAGATCTCTTGGGGAAAGTGGGTCCAAACCTCCTGTTTGTAACCCCAGCTCAGCTTTAAAGCTCTGTTGATCCTTCCAGGGAGAGGAGGTCCGAAAAAATCCAGTTAACTTAGGATGACTTCCTGCCGAGAGGCAAAGAAGCAAAACAATGTTAAAACTCAGGTTGACAAGAACTCAGTTTGACTCAACAAAACTCAGCTTGGCTAGAGTACCAAAACTGGCAAACACTCTGGCGTCGAGGTAGTGGCAGTCAGCAGCTTAAGAACACTCTGTTAAACGAGGAAACCATCAGCAGGTGTGTGAGGGAGGCAGCCCAGAACCAGGCGCCTCCTGGATGGAGGAAGTTAGACAAACACAGAACACAAACACACAGACAGGAGTCCTGACAGTCTGGTGCCATCTCTCATATAACAATGTTTTTTAAACATCTAAAAAGAAATAGAGAATGAAGCTCCCTGTAGTAAAAGCCTAGCTAATATCAGCATGTTTTACATCTGGTATTTTATAAAGTGCATGTCAAAAAGGAATGAAACGATCTGAAAGTTAACCTAAACAATACTATTTTGAAAATTTTTCATGTTTATCTATATTCTTTGGCATCTTAGTACAAATCAAATAAAAACTCTTTCGGTTTCTTTTACATATGAATTAAGTTTTAAATGTTTTTGTTTGTTTTCAAACATTGATGCAGTTATACTTTATTCTTTTCTGAAGCTGTCATTGAATCTCATTCCAACCTTCAACCATTTTACCCTTTTTGCTGATTTTCTTTTCTGTGTTTACAGTAAGTCTATATATTAAGGCTTAAATTAGTTCTATATATATATATATAAAAACAAATAAAACATTAGCAGTCTTTTTTCGAAATACCTTATTCCTTAAAGACAACCGAATAGAGGTTGCACTGTTTTGCTTAATAAAATAAATAAAATAACATGATGTTCCACTGAGAAAAATGCCCCAAGAATCCATTTCCAACTGTTTGAGCATTTCCATTTTCCTTTGGTTGTCCTTGTTGAGTAATAAATACATCAGCAATGAAAATCCTCTGACCCATGTCTCCTACAAGTGTTCCCTTGCTGTGACGGTCTCCACAAGAGCCTCCATGACGCTGAAATCCCTGAGATTTACTGTCTGCTGGGTGAGCAAAGAAACCAGAAGCTCCTGACGTGTAGGGGAGAGGTCGCCGGCTCAAAAGGCCCTGTGGTGGCCAGAATGAGTTACACAGACTGCCAGTGGCATGTAAAGGGGAAACCGGGTGCTAATTGGAGCATCAGGAATGCAAACTAGCTGCTTGGGCAGCATCTTGGGTTGTTTGTCCTCTCATGTTTCAAAGCTTACAGCGAGTAATAGCCTCGTCCTCAACAGGTCTGACCAGCAGTAATACCTGTTGCTGAGGTTAGGGCTGGATATCGTCACTCTCACTCCACACAACCAAGAGACACAGTGCTTTCCAGTCTCATATATGGATTTATTGTCTGCTTTGGGAAACGAGGATGTCAGAAGCAAAGAATTTGTGCAGACATATGATTCCCATTATGAATGCCTGCATATAAATAATTGTCAACAGACAACAGCCATGAAATTGATAGAGACAGTGGATAAAGAGCTCATGCCGTCTGAGCAAGCTCTGGCTTCTGACATGTAGCTGCATAAAAGTACAATCATGCACTCTGTTTTGAATTTTAAGAGTTGCTTGCCTGGGAATGTACAATATGCCAGTTGGACAGACAATCGGACGACTCTGTCAGACAACTTGGGTGGTCGTTTTCCCCTGGATGGACACCGCAGATTTCCCTATATGCTGCAAAGATTCCCCACCAGTTATTAAAGTGCATCAC
Organism: Cyprinodon brontotheroides; assembly: GCA_018398635.1. NCBI lineage: Eukaryota > Metazoa > Chordata > Actinopteri > Cyprinodontiformes > Cyprinodontidae > Cyprinodon > Cyprinodon brontotheroides. The sequence continues at coordinate 3,203,543 of JAGKQL010000003.1, read as the reverse complement.
TAGGGCACGTCCCAAACAAGGGATCACGGTAAAAGGTTCTGGCTGCACTAATTTTTCATCTTTACAAGCTGCTCCTCTGTTGCCTGGACACAAGGTTTTATTGGCACCGTAGGTGTAGTGGTCCGCACTTCTTTTCCATAAGTGCAGCCATCCAGAAGTGAACTGGAGGGCTCTTAACCCAGCAGGTCAGACAAAGAGCAACAGTATTTGGAACAAAGTTTGATGTAAGGCCTCAGGGATGAAGCTCTTATTGTCTTGTGTGGAAAGAAGAATTGCAAGGGGGCGGTCTAAGCTCCTTTAACGTTGAGTGAATGGGATTCTCCCACCAGCTGCCCCTAACAACCACATAACAGGTACCCCTTCGAGTATATGAAGAACAACCCTAATTAGCTTGGAGTTAATGTATGCATGCTGGCCTTTGATGCAGAAAAGCAACTAATGAAGACCAAATTTACTGGCGACACTTATGTTGGTTTTAAAGTGGCCCGCAAAAGAATCCTGAACTGTTTGCAACTAGCCGCAGATCTGCTGGCTAGCACTTAGATAGATGTTTCATCAAAAAAGGAAAATGTCTCAACAGCTATCTTGTCTTGACACGTAGACATAGCAATAGGCAATGTCTAAGTGGGGAAAGTTGTGTTGGAGAAAGTGCTGGAATGACAGAGTTTCAAAATGAAGCAAAGTTCCTCCCCCTGTTACTACAGACTGTTTATCAGGTGGCTGGGAGACAGACTAATAGAGCTTTTCCTCAGTTTACATAAACAAATGGCATCAGTTTTTGAAAAGATTCTCAGCTACCATTAATCTTTAAAAACAAAGTTTTTGTAATTATCAAAGCATTTACATAGTGCTGTTAAAGAGTTCACCAGTTCCATTTCTTTAACATTTGTTTTGGAAATGGATCTTACTGTGGTTCAGTGGAATAACAACCCTTGGAAATGACTTCATGGACTGTTTCACATTAAATCATTTTTTCTACATTTTTTTTTTTTTTTTACAGTGTCCTGTCTGGCAATGTGGTAATAAGAATAATTGTCTTGATGCCTAAAAGAGCCCAACAGATTTTACTTTCACAAGTGGAGCAGTATGGCTGCATATAAATTTTATATTTATAACTTTATTATAATTATGCAGGGAGTTTTACAGTTTATATGGACACTGCAATGTAAAATAGAACAGAAAAACAGAAGAAGAAAAGAAAAAAGAAGAAAAAAAAGAGAAAAGATGAAAGAAAGAAGAGATAGAAAGGAGACAATGACAAAACATTTACAGTCTGCTTCATCACCTGCAATGAGATGAAAAAAGAACTGCACAACCGAAAGACATGGTGCGAGACATACAATAAAGCAACACCTTTAAACTATCGCTAAAGTAATATTGTTAAGTCTGACATGTACTCTGTGTTACCTGAAGATATGAATGTGGGCTTTCTGTATGGAAGTGAATCTTTTTTTTTCTACATTTTAAAATTTCTTTGGATTTTTTCTTTTTATCATTTTAAGGTTTTTTTTTTTTTGTTTTTTCGTCTACTTTTTGTAACCTGACTCTGCCAGATGGATTTGCTCCGCGATACCCATCTGGCAACCTTCCATTGAAGTAATTTTGGAAGGGGCGAAAATGCTGGTTAGCTGATTGGCCTATGTTGGTGATAGGCGGGCCAAATAAAACCAATCAGATCAATAAAGCATATGACGTACTAACAGGCGACGGCGAAAACACAACCACAAGCCAGGCTACTCTTGCCGAAACCAGTCGGGAGAAGAGCAAAACATCTTTTTCCTCTGAGAAAAGCCTCCCAGAGCAGTGTTTTTGCTCTCCCCTTTCAGTGAAAGAAATACTCTGTAATTCGATAAAACTTGCTTTCGATAGCCCCGCCTAACTTGCTCCAGTTTCATCGGCTGAAACGCCATGTTCTTTAGACTGAACTGTAAGCTAATCATGTTTTGAGTGTACTATTCCTTTAAAGTCTTGAGACTTCATTTAAAGTTTAGACGTCAAAGCCGACTTAAAGGCACACTATGCAACATTTTTCAATAAATGTGTTCCATAACGTTTTGGATGATTAAATGAGTCATTTCAGGTCGAACAAAGGTTTTCTCGGCCGCCCTGGTGGTCTGTCGGGGAAATACCGCACTTGTAATTGCAGGAGCCCTTGGCCCGCACCCACAGGCTCAGAAGTCTCGTGCATCGCGACAGTCGGTCTTGCTTTACGGAGAACTGCTACGCCCCAGTGAGAGGCATGCTGCGTTGCTAGTGCAGTGGCGATATTTGTGCAGTTATCATGGCGAAACCAGCGAGAAAACAGCCCAAGCCCATGTCGGAAACATGCTAAATCTTCAAACTTCGAAAATTGGAACAAAATAGGCACTTACCGCAGTAGACATGGTGATTCGTTATGCGTTAAGCCTGTCTGCTAAGCTCAAAACAACCGCACCTGGCTTGACGGAGAAACCAGGAGAACAGCTGAGCATATTTACGACAGTGCACTTTTACTTTCGCCCTCTGGGGAGCCTCGCTGGAAAATCAACACCGGTTGCATAGTATACCTATAAATCATCCCCTCAAAACTGAGATTTGACTTAATATACTTGAGACTTGCCTTCTTCCTAAGAAAGGTGTGATCTGGATGTCTCTCAAAGACTCAATACTTTTCTTGGAGTCTCCCCTAAAAGACCTCAGACTCAACTTGTCTGACATATCTTTGATGTTTGACGCTTCTCGTTGCGTCACACCTCAACCCGCCTCAATGCCAACGCTGATTGGACGTTCGTTTGGTGAACGGCTCCAACTTTTCTTTAACGGAGAGTCTCCAGACTGATCTGCGAGTGAAACCTTGAAAGCTTGCGAGATCAGGATGGTCTCACGAGGCTAATGAACTACAACCAGCATTTTGTATTTACTGCATCGTATAATATCAAAAATGTGTTTAATGATCTGAAACATTCAACTTATATCAGCCCAAAAACACTTAAAAAAAACTCTTAATGTATTATTCTTAATCTGTTTCCTTATTATAAAATATTGTAACACTTAACTTTACATCGAGAATTGTCCCCTTTCAGAAAAGCAAAGTGAGAATCCTTCAATGCTCTTGTGACACAAACTCATTCAGCTAGCATTGGTTAATAAATTTTCAAGACCCACGTTTGCATCCCTCATGAGGATCCCACATATTTTCCAGCCGCTGCAGATCTCTAATATTTGACAATGCTTCCCTACAACAAACCACTGTTTGTGTGGTCATCCCAAACCAGAACCATGGCAGCCTTGTTTACTGCTGGAAGCATCGCTGTTGAATTTAGTTATTTGATCACGCAAGCAACTTTTGGGGCCAAGCCTGACCGAATAGACTGAAAGGCTGAAAGGAGCCTTTTTGTGGCTGGTGGATTTCCTCACTTGGATATAGTGTATAATCACAAAGGGGAAAAAGCTGAGAAGTGAGTGCTGAAGTCTTCTCTGCACCTAATTGTTGCCATACAACAGGCACATAATGACAGGTCCCCTCTTTGTTACTGCCACATGTTTTGGCTTTTGCTTCCATGCTTTTTTTTTTTACCACAGACATGTAACAAAAAGAAAAGAATGTCCCTTTTTAAGTCAAAGCTTGTCTCCTCTCATGGTTAATTCAACTCAGAGGCTGTTTCCTCAGAGTTTACAGGAAGATGACTTGATTCCTGCAGCTGGGAGTTGCTTCAGATCGTCTTACTTCCAGGCTAAAAAAATAAAAACTTAAGAAGCACAACTTTAATTTATGGGGATTCTCAAAAATAAACCTATTGCATAAAATATGCAAAAAATATATTTCATTATTCAGATTTTTAACAATAAAGGCCAACATTTAGCTTCATTAGACTGTGAATTAATTTTTTTTACCTGGTTTTATCAGTTTTATATCAGGCTCTAACCAGCTGCCTCTTGATAAAAAATAGTAGAAGATACTTGATAAATGTTGAGGATTTAAAGTAGGCATAAGGTCAAACAGAAATGGTTCAAATCCGTAAACTTCAGCATTACAGTGTAACTGGAAGAATACTGTAGGTTGTACGCATTTAACGAGGAAATTAATCTTTTCGGTCTTGCACTCAGTGGAGTTCAGGACTTGAGATTTGACTTGAGTCGCTCCCTTTAATGCTTGAGATTTGACTCTGTCCTTAAAGATCCAAGACTTTACCTCAAAACATTTGGGCTTGACTTGGACCTGGAAGAAAGGACTTAAAAACTTCAACTGGACCTCCATCCACCTTCTCCCATTTAATTCATCAGTATTACGGTGGGGCTGGTGCTTATCTCCAGCAGTCTATGGGTAAAAGGCGGGGTACACCCTGGAAAGGTTCCCACTCCATCAGTCAACTGCACCTGATTCAGGGGGGACTTGAGCCGTGGATGTCTCCCTTGAACACTTGAGACTTAATTTTAAAGTTGTCTTTAGACGTCAAAGCTGACTTAAATCATCCCTCAAAACTGAGAATTGACTTAATATACTTGAGACTTGCCTTCTTCCTAGGAAAGATGTGATCTGGATGTCTCTCTCAAAGACTCAATACTTTTCATGGAGTGTCCCCTCAGAGACCTCAGACTCAACTTGTCTGACTGTAACAATGACCCATGTTACCTGTATATTGGCCAAAGTATTAGCTAAACAGAGCATCTGGTTTTCTACATTGGTTTATTTTTGTTGTTTTGGGTGAAGTGGATTTGTTTGGGTTGTGGTTCTTTGGTTTGCCACATCTTGTTTTCATTTTTGTAAAAAGGTAAATTAATTTCACTTTACAATATTTTGTTTTTGTTTAACTCTTCATAAAAGGGACATTCATGGCTTAAAGAGTTAGAATATTTTGAAATACTCACCTCTGCTGTTTCACTCTCCAAGCAGGTGTGTACAGGACTGTACCATTGGATAATTGAGGAGGGGGGACGTTGATCTTATGTATGGTGTTTTCTTTATTGAGTTTGAGTATTTGTTTGGATTGAATTCAAATATTTGTTTCTGTATTTATTGGTAAAAGTATTTCTTATGTAGTTTGTTTAAACCAAATTTTCCTTTTCTTCTTATTGTGAAGCTGAACAGCCTTTTAAAAATGGTTTCTTCCAATTTAGTTCCTTCTCTATTTAAGAAACTTGTCTGCCATTGTTCTTGATTGGTGTGGTTTGGTTGATGTCCTGCACAAGAAGAAATTAAAGTTTTTTCAGCTGAAAACTCTTCAAAGCATGTTCTTCTTTCAACCAGTTTGGGTCCCAACTCCAAGACTGCTTGGCCTCCTGACAAGCATGTGACACTGTCATATCCTTGATGTTTGACTCAGTAAAACGAGCTGTGAACATCCCTCGCTGTAAATATTAAAGATTAAAATTCTTGAAGTGAAACCTCTTTTACCGTTTCTGTACAGTAAACGCAACGGCAGTCTACCATGGTTCTGATTTGTTGATGTCTACCAACAAGTGACCCGTGAATTCTGATCTCATCTGCAGCTGAAGAAGCAATCTGTTGTTTAATATTGGATGACCTCCGCTGTAACTTGGCTGGACAAAAGACTTTTGTGCAGATTCTGCTCAGTCAAACTCTCCCGTCGCCACCTTGCCCTTTTCTGCTAACTCCACTGTCCACCAGAGTGGATTGCATCACAAGCAGTGCGCCATGGAGCCAATAGGATATTATGGGTCAAACCTTATAATCAAAGGCAGGACACAGGAGATTGCTGTGAGGTCCGCAGGGAGGTGCAAGGCCCACCTGCTAGCATGCATAATACAAAACCCACCAGCTGTCAACCTTAAGCCCTGTTTTTTCTATTATTTTGTCTTTTCCTCTCATCTCGCTCCACTTTCAACAAGGTTAAAGACTTGAAAACAAGATTCTCCATAAATGTTTTCTTAACAGGACATCAGCTCAGGCCTGTAATTTTGTTGTCACTGCTCTCGGTTAACCAAAAAGCAGATTTAAAGCAATGCCTTTGTAATGATGCCTCAGGTTTGACGTCCTTTACTCAAACAAAAGGTGACCTCAACATTGAGAAATGCATATAAACTGAAATAATGATCTACATGTGCCTCTAAAAGCTCCTTTTATTCCCAAATATACAGCTTAAACAAAAGTCCACACCACAGCTTTTTTTTTTTTTCTCTCTCTTTATAAAACATGACGTCACATTTGGGTAATGTGTACATTTGTGCCGTTTTATAAGACTGCTACAATAATGTCGCGGACGGCATTTGGACCCCAACACCTGGCCAGATTAGTCAAACTCAGAATGACGTTATGAGCTGGCAGATATTGTGTAAACACATGGAATGGGTTCACTGTGTGACTCTGGAAACTCTTGGTTGTTTACAGCGGCCCCCTTTCTCTCCGCTACAGCAGGTGCTCCATCTGGCAAGCTGAACTTTCGGGGCTGGTGTACAATGCTGCAACAGTGCAGGAGTGACTCAAGTGTTTGCACGAGGCTGAGAGCAGCACACTGAGAAAGATACCAGATCCAATGGTATGCAGACTCCGGAGGCTTTCCGTTTGGCTCTTATTGAGCATGCTGGATCTACACACCCCTGCTGCATCCCATCTCAGCGTTAGGCTTAACTGGCCTTCCAACCTCACATGGGAGAAGGGAAAGTCTCCAGTTTCCCCAACGTGAAAACAATTCTCATAACATTGAGTAGTCGTATTTCTTGACCCCACCCCTATAGGGAAAAATTTGTTTCCCTCTTGTAAAGTTCTGGAGGGATTCTAATTCTATTATCTTAATTCACTGAGGCATCTCATCTTTTATAGGAGAAATGCAATATTTCATATAAAATTCAGCAGAATATAGATGTTAACATCCTCCCGGACAGCTGACCAGCAGTGTTCAGCGCCAGGTTTGGTTGTAGCAGACCCTAAAGGTGTCTCTAAAACTGTTACCATAAAATGTCAGCGTTTGTTCAGGTTTTAACTGGTATTTAAGCATTAATATTGTTCATTTTCATAGGTTGGACATTGTTTTTAAATCTGTAAAATATAGATGTCATGGTTTGGAGTTCTTTTGTATCTTTTACCTTCTTGATGTTGTTTTTCTTTTTGTTTTTTTTGTTAGTCTTTTTCCTGGTGAGATTTTACTGGATTTTTTGTTTTGGTTTTTCCTTAAGCCTGTTATTCCTTCTGCTGTTTTGGTCTTGCCACGAGTTCATAATATGGAATTAAAAATGATTATAAGATCCTACATTGTGAAATAGAGAAATCTTTCCAAATTCAGGAACTATTTAAGACAAAAATGTGAATTTCAGGTTTTGTTTTTGTTTTTTTGTTTTTTTTTTGGACACTTTTTTTTTTTTAATAATAACATTTTAATATTCTGCATTACACTTTTAAAGATCATATTTCCCCTACATGACGAATTTTCACATACCTTTAAATAGAGCTCAACTCTACGGAAGAGGATTAGGGCCACTGGGAAAAAAAAAAAAAAGGCAACTGATTTTTTTAAATTTTATTTCAGTTTCTGACTTTTTTCTTAGAATTCTGATTTTAATCTCAGAATAAAGTCAGAATTCTGAGATTAAAAGTCAGAATTCTGACTTTTTTCCCCATACTAAACTGAAATACATTTTTTTCAGTGGCACTAATCCTCTTCTATACAACTCTGTGTTCTACCGCATTTTGCACCATATTTATTTATGTATTTATGTTGCACTGCTCTGAACCTCTCATATTAATGCCTTTTGCATCATGTCTTTAAACTCCTACACTGTTTACATTTTGATCACTGCTGCACTTTTTAAATGGAAATGTTCATTTCACTGCTAAGCTGCTCATTCACTGTTGAAAAGCTGCATCAAAATTTCATTTTTAGTATATAATCTGTATATACAAAATGACAATTAAGTTTGTCTAAGTATGAAAAAACTGTTTAAGTCATATTCTGCAAAGTAGCCATCTTTTGTCAAATAAAGCAATTATGCTAGCTCTTTCATTTTAATCTCAATGAATTTTTTGACCAATGGTTGTTCTAAAAAATTTACCAGAGAGGCAAAGGTGTGCAATTTTTGCAAGGGGGGGCACTGATGTATATAATAACAAAAGCTATATTTCTTCTTTAAATATATCAAGTGAGCCACAAACTGCAGTTTGCAGACCCCTGTAAACATTCTGACTACATCTTCAAATGATTGACCCTAAAATTGAGCAGTCAGCTACCGTTTTTAGGACAAATTCATAAAATCATAAGAAATTAATTTACTACTGTCCTCAATATAGACGCCAAAGCACTGGCCTCTGTTGGTCCCAGTCTTGAAACGCTCATGGTTTTTATCACTAAAATAAGTTATTTTACTTTTTATTTAGATTTGTAACATACCAGGATTGGGCATTCTTCAGAGGAAAGGAATGCAGACAAAAATAGGTATAAAGTAATAAACTGATTCTTCTTCCAAAAAAAGGAAAATAAACAGTTAAAGGCATACTATGCAACATTTTTCAGTTAATTAATGTGTTCCATAACGTTTTGGATGATTAAATGAGTCATTTCCAGGTCGAACAAAGGTTTTCTCGCCGCCCTGGTGGTCTGTAGGGGAAATACCGTACTTGCAAAATGCAGGAGCCCTCGGCCCGCACCCACAGGCTCAGAAGTCTCGTGCATCGCGAGAGTCGGTCTTGCTTTGGCGGCGAGAACTTGCATAACTAAAATCTTTGTTATTTAGACACATGCATAACAAATAATGTATGAAAACATGCAAAATTTTAAAACTCGAAAATTGGAACAAAATAGTCACTTACACCGCCGTAGACATGGTGATTCGTTGCATTCGCCTGTCGTCTGCTAAGCTCAAAACAACCGTGCCTGGCTTGACGGAGAAACCAGGAGAACAGCTGAGCATATTTACGACAGTGCACTTTTACTTTCGCCCTCTGGGGAGCCTCGCTGGAAAATCAACACCGGTTGCATAGCATACCTTTAATTCTTTTATAGCATTATAAACAGGATGACAAGTTTGCATAAACAACCTTTTTTTTCACAAAATTATGGAAACATCTATCATACAGTGACTTATAGATTAATATTAAAAACAAAGCTAGCTTCCATACTTACTCTAGTGTCTTGATTTTTATTTTTATTTTGTCATTGAAAATAGGATTTTTTTATGCAATCCTAGGCACTGGGCCATGTGCACATACTGGACGAGGCAGTGTTCAAAGTAACACTGCTTTCAACTCAAGATGAGGCAATTTACCTAAACACAGCTGAAGAGGGGACTGAAGAGCTGTGGGAAACTTGCTTTTTCCTGAAGAGGTTAACTTGCCGTTATTTAAAGTTAAACACTTCAAGCCTTATGTTGCGACCACGCCAAACAACACTCCGCAGTAGGGGTGGGGGGTGCTTGAAGAAAGCCACTTTAATAAAAGATAAAAGGAAACCTCAAAAGCATATGCCACCCAATCATGAAAATGTGACTTTAGCCCAAGGGATTGCAGCAAAGCAAAGCAAACCTGTTGTGCTGATTAGAGGAGGGAATACAAAGAGAGCTTAGACAGGGTCAATACAGGAGAGGAAACAGAGGGTGTAGCTGTACATTATTTGCCACCCCCCCAGCCTCTCCTCTCAGTGCAGATTGGAAAAGTGATAAATATGCATGAGTTTGGCTTCAATAGTAAGGCCTTTGATGGCATGGGTAGGAATTTGCTATCTGTGGAGAAAACGGGCTGGAAATAACTGTCTGAGACTGTTTACCATGAGTGGGTGAAAAGCCAAGAGGAACCCGTTTTTTTTTTACACACTATGCAATCACTTCTTTCTAATGGGTCAAACCTTGTTCATTAGTGAATAGCTGAATTATTATTTTCAGACGGCAATGAGATGCAGCTCTAATGATCCTCTTCTATCTTGTTATTTCTGATTCATCACTAGATGGGAATTTATGTCTGCATTTGGGGATTTAATTTTAAGGAAGATGTCAAACAGTTCAGTGTTGCTTAGAAAGAAAACAAATCTACTCATTTATGTTCATGGAGGAGGTGAGGGTTTGCTTTTCTGGTGCATCACCAGCCCTGATTACATGAAAAGGGATTAAATAATGTTTGGCTCTTATTAAAATTGAGTTTTTTAAAATCTTGTTTGAATTTTGGTATACTTAAACCTACATGGGCTGCTCAGTGGAGCAGTGGGTAGCACTGCTGCCTAGCAGCAAAGTTCCTGGTTTGATTCCTGGCCTGGGGTTTTCTGCATGGAGTTTGCATGTTCTCCCTGTGCATGCGTAGATTCTCTCCGGGTATTCTGGCTTCCTCTTACAGTCCAAAAACATGAGTGTTAGGTTAATTGGCTACTCTAAATTCTCCTTAGGTGTGAGTGTGTGTGGGAATCGTTGTTTGTCTCTGAGTTGCCCTGTGATGGACGGGGCCTCTCGTCCATAGACAGCTGAAGATAGGAACCAGCACCCCTCGTGACCCAGCTTGGGGTAACCCTGACAGAAAAATGACGGGTTGATGGAGGAAACCTTCATTTGGTCCTTTTTTTTATTTCTGTCGCAGCAAAGTGCAAGGCGGTCGGCGCCATTGCCTCACACATCTGCCCCGTCTCTACCCACACTTGGCCACTTCTTCCCTTCCTGCTGCCATTTCATAAACAAGCCATGCCATTTTAACATAACTAAACCATCATCCATCAGTTCATTGTTTTTAGTTGTAAATTAGATTAATAATTTTATGGAGTGATCTATACAATTTGCAATGGTCTCATGTTAATTTAACGCTGCTATCTGATTTTTCTCTTCATTATTCCATTTAATCTATTACAGGCTCATTGGTGACAGCTGAGGCTTGTGAATTATGATAGATTAGGACCCCTGATCAAATCAGACCAACTCTAGGTGACCTTTTGCTTGTTGATGGTGCCTAATCGATTCATCAAACCACATTCTATTGCCACAGAGTATGAGCAACACAGAGAGGGCTGTTTTATATAGTTGGTGTCAGAGTAGATGCGAATTACACCCTTGGCTGATATAAATCTATTTTTGATCAGTCTTAGGTTTGTATGGAATAAGGATTTGCCTGCAAGCAATAGGTAGTTGGGTTAACTCTTCAAATAAATTACCTCTGTAATAAGTTAAAGACCTGCAACCACTCATCTTATGCTGACTGCTGAGATAAATGGGGACGGGGGGGGATAGGACTAAGTGGATGCAGCAAACGACTTGTTAAGTTTTTGGGACATGTCGTAATTTAGATGAGGTTGAGGTATCTTATCAGAATCAAATCTGGACACCTCCCATTGGAAGCTTTTCTGGTGTTTTTCACTGGGATGAGAGCACAGGGTAAACCCAGGCCTTCTATATACCTGATATAATATAATAAAAGAAAAATGTTGGCTTTCCTTCCAAACCCCCATGAAATAATCTGAAGTATTCATAAAAGAAAAGATGGATGAGTAAATTAAAATCCAGTTGGAATTAGAAATAATAGTTTGTATTTGCTTTAAAAAGTACGGAGCCCGAGAGCAGCCATGTCTCTGCGATACATTTTCATGGTGGTTTTCTTGAGAAAATTAGTATATTTTCACATTATCTAAAGATAGCAGTTTTCTTGTGATAAGAGATGATAATTTTCTCATGAGAAGGCCTTTTTCTCGTCATAACGAGATGATTGATGTGTGTTAAAACTGATTACATCCTTCAATACCACTACAGCAGGATAGGATTTATAAGTATAAGTCATGGTAGCCTATGTGTAATTTTGTAAATAATCCTGTGTGTAACTTTAAAGGTAACGAGACAATATTGTTGGTTTGATGATTTACTTCCACTTCTGATTCATAAGCAATTAGCCCTATGCCTCCGGAGCCTGTTTTCTGAACAGCCCAAGTGTAAAGTCTGGAACAGTTATAAGATGAATTAACCCCCAAAATGAGTCCAGATTAAGGATTTTCATTAAAAAAGTCAGATTTGTTTCTCATGCATTTCATGCAATCCAATAATCCACCTGACAATGAGTGAAAAGAAAAAAGGAAACAAAAAAACTGATTATTTCTGCACAAGCGGTACCGCGAATGCACAACTATGGGCACTGCAGGCATGGATGGATTGGGAATCCAGGGCTGTTGGCCAGCCTCATCAATACTCATATAGGTTAATCATCTCATTATCTCAAGAAATCAATAACTGTTTTGTAGATAATTATCTTGCTTTCTCGAAAAACAATTAATAGTTTAACGAGATAGTCATGTCATTATGTCGAGGTATCCAATGTAACCTCTTTTTTGCCTATTTAGAGTTTTTGGTTTTCTTTCACACTGGAAACTCTCCTAAACTCTAAAGACATGAGAAGTTTTCACTCTCAGCAGCAGCTTAAAGAATAATGAAGCTGCCGTTTTGTTTCTTTCAGCTCAAATTTGACTTGGCTTTTAACTTGTTTGGGTTTGGTCTTGACTTTATCTCCAGTCATATATATTTATATCTCATCTAGAGATCACCTTAAGCAGTCATGACTACAGCCTTGTCTGTTTCAAGAATTCATGCGTCTCTTGTATTCGCAACAGATTAGGTTGCTACTCAAGCTTGACGGAACAGAAAAGCTTTCTTTTATATCTTTACTGGCTTTCTGGTTCTACATAGCAGATTAAGTTGGTGCTTTAGTTACATCTTGTCTTTGCTCCAAGTCAATATCTGGTGGCAGCTGTAGCTTCTCCTGTCTGAGGCGTGTTTAAAGAGCGGCTGCCAAATCCTAAGATCTACATTAAGTTTTCTTTTCAGATTTTCTGCTTCTATCTTTTATTAGAATTTTTTTGCCTAAACGTGGAGAAAAAATGTCCTCTATCAGCGTGGAAACAACTTATATGACCTCTTCCTTTGCATTTTCTTCTTAATGTTCTTCGCAGACCTAATGGCCTCACAGTCCTTTGAACACTTCAGCCTATCTGATAAGCCTATGGACTACAGGATCCTGCACATGGATGAGGACCAGGATCGGATGTATGTGGGGTGTAAGAACCACGTTCTCTCCATGGACCTTAACAACATCACTCATGGCACGCTTAAGGTCAGCATATGGTTTGAGTTCAGAAAACACCTTCTTCTTATGTAGTTTTGGCTTCTTTAGTCCCATCTTGCTTATAACCCAAAATAAAAATAATGAAACAAAAAACAAATTATCCTATAATAGCTTCATAGAGCATGATAATTGTGCACTTACATGCAAGTAACCCTACATTTCTCATAATCACTGCAATTTTAGGTTTATTTGGGAAAAGCATTAACTATTTCTGAACGCAGTAAAGGAATTATCATTCATTTAATTGACAGGCGTGAAGTGGATAAACAGATGGGAAAGCATTTAGTTTTCCCCTGGGAGCCCCACACTGCATCCACTTCTTTCCCCCAGTAAATTGCATGATATATTCATTTTTTTCTAGACCTTTAAACCCCCTTCGTGGGTTCTAGACACATTTTCCACAGATGAAAATAATTATTTCCTCTGAGCCATGAAAAAGCATATTTGAAAGCCATCTATTGTATCTTTATATCACAAACAAACGTAATGCATATTTCTTTTTCTTTTTTTTTGGTCTACAGCTGTTTTGGCCTGCATCTACAAGCAAGATAGAAGAGTGCCAAATGGCAGGAAAGGACCCCACAGTAAGAGAAATACTCCTCATTTGGCATCATTTTCTACTTTTTGTTTTCATTCTCTACATTGCAAAATTATAACAAATGCAATACATTGTACAAAAATGTTTGAGTTAATAGAAGAAGTTATACACCTTATTTTTTACAACTTAACTAACTTAATCAGTTTGAGTAGAGCTAACTTGGTGACAATAAGTCATTTCCAGGGAACCTACCTTTAGATTTTATCTACTGGCAGGGAGCATCCAGATCATCAAGTGCTCTTCGGATTATATTATTTCATTTATCCATTTTCTGACACGGTTAATCCCAAGTGAGCTCTGTCTACGGGCGAGAGGCGGGGTCCATCCTGGACAGGTCGCCAGGGCAACACAGAGACAAACAACCATTCAAACACACACTCACGCCTAAGGAGAATTTAAAGAAGCCAATTAACCTAACAGTCATGTTTTTGGACTGTGGGAGGAAGCCAGAGTACCCTGAGAAAACCCATGCATGCTCAGGGAGAACATGCAAACTCCATGCAGAAATACCCCGGGCCAGGAATCGAACCCACAACCTCCTAGCTGCAAGTAAGCAGTGCTACCCACTGCACGTTCATTTCATTCATTAAGCAACATGGAAACTTACATATATAAGCCAAACCGGGCTATCGGCTGCTGATATCTACTGAACTGTCTCCGACCAAACCTGTAGGGGGAGCTCTACCTATAGCCCCTGGAGTAGGGACAAAGAAGAAGAAAAAACCGTACCGGAAGCACAATCCGTACCATCAGCTCATTTGCCCATGTGCAAGCACATCCAGTTCACCATAAATAATGTAATTATGGTACTAAAGGTACTTATTTTTAGCCTTAAATCACCAACTACTTCTAATGCACATCTTTAAAACATTTGTATGACTTTTCTGAGAAAAGTCTACTTTTCAGAGTAGTCTGGCAAAATATGATGAAACCATCTTTTTTTGTTGTCATTTCTTTCTTTAGATTAAACACTATATACCATAAGGTTAACATGAAAGGAAAACATCAAACTCAAAAAGACCGGATTTATATTTAAATCCAAATCCAAAAAAGTTAGATGCAGGAAGTAGCGTAGGATCCCGCTTCCGGGACAGATCGGGCACAGACGACTGATAAAACAGAAAGGATTTTAAGGCTTTTATTTTCTCATACATTCTAATACATTTTTAACCTTTAACACATTATAGTTTTCTTACACTTGCATTTGTTCAGCAGCTTTAATAGGAGAAATAAATGTCCAAATGTGTGAATTTGGGACATTTGTCCTCCGCAGTTACTGCTGCTAGCATGTTTTTGTACGAAATAAAAATTAGCTCCTTATTCTTTCAATTCCAAACTTTTGAAGATTTTTGTATTTACATAAATACAGCATATTATAAAAATGAAAAAAAAAGCTATACACTTAAATAGCCTTTAGGACGTTACTATGTCTGCTATGAGCATGTCTGATGATGACGACACGCAAGACAATGGAGAGAATGTAAAACGTATCGATTTCTTCCAGAAATGTCTTCAATATTTTCTTTACAGTGTAGTTTAGCATTCTTTAATGTTTTAAGTATATAAATAAGTATTTTCAGTACCGTTATTATTACACAGTTTTTCGGTGATCCGGATCATATCATTCTGTTCCTGCATGCACAGGATGGATCGTGCTTCCGGGACAGATCGGGTAGTGACAGCCAGTTATAATGAAGGGGTGTGAAGTAAGCCATGTTAAGAAAGAAAAAAACAACCTTAAACAGAAGGGGGGGGACTCAGATTTTAGCTTTCAAAAACCTACATTCCTTCCTGCTATCATCGCAACTTCCCCCCATTTACAGGGGAACAGAAGACCTCGCCTATTAAGCCAGGCCAACAATTCCCTTTAACGACCCCCCGTCAGACACTTAGACAGGTATGGGGCATTGCAGGCTAACAAAAGAAGCCAAACGACCCCCATTCCAAAGGGGTGGACTCCTTCGTATGTTATAATTTGCATGTTTTCAAAGCAAAAACGAGGCTTTGATGGGCTACTGTATAAAACCTCATTTTGAATTGAAAAGCTTCTTGGATGGGAAGCGAAACATGCTTCAAACTTGGAAACAAAGTCCAGTGGATTGTTTTAATTTTATTTTTTTGGAACTATGACTATGACCTGGATGACTGAGAATCTTCACCAGCATATGAGAAGAGGATTCCTTTTCAATTTACTTTTTATTAAACTAAGCATTTCTCTTTAAATGCAATCTTATATTGCTGTGGGGCCATAAATCTTAGCGAACACTGAGGTTACCATAAGAATATTAATGATGTCTTATCTTCCAAGACTGATTGGAAAGTGCTTATAAATCTCTGGCATGATGGTCAAGATCTAAATCAAAGCTTTTTTTTTTTCACCTGTTCCCCAATCTGTTCTCCCAGAATAAAGTTCCTCTTGGGACTTTCCCCGAGCATCTGTTCGCTTGTCCCAACTCCAACTATGTTTGCAGCCAACTGGAGTCCGCTGTTGGTTCATCTTTTCATGAGTGCGATGGGTATAAACTGGTAGCTGAAGATTGTTCGAAAATGGGTGTACATATATCAAGGGTTGCAAATAAGGAATGGCAGACTGTTGTAGAGATTTCATTAGGCACTCGGGTTCAGAGTAGGACTTGTTTGCTAAAACAAGACGTCTAATGAAACGAAACAGCCAGACTGATTCCACCTCTGCATCTGTTCTCCTTTAATTGGATTGAGTTCTACTGAGAGTGTTTCCGGCTTATAAACAATTAAATGTGGAGCGTTAAACAAAGAGAATGAGGGAGACGGTGATTTTACCAAAAGAAAAAAAAACAGCATTAACAGATTTTGTAGTGATTAAATAAACCAAATGGCAGCTTGGTTTAACAGAGCTAGTCAAAAATAGACGAACTGTTTCCAGTAACTGAGCCATTTTTGTAGCTCTGAGTAATCATGTGTGCTGCTGACACGCTCCCTCAAATATTTGGGTGAGCCATCTCAACCCGGAGCCACTAAGGAGCCCCTGTTTCCTCTGTCCTCCTTCATTCTTACTGCTTTCTGCTTTTATTGGACGATAATTCCCGATTTTGTCTCTCACAGTTTTTAGTTTCTTTTTCTCTGCTGTATCTTTTATTTTATCTCAGCCACTCAGCTTATTTTCTTTGTTCTTAAATCTCTCCCACGTCTTGGAGGCTTACACTTCCCCTCTCTACAAGCTGAGAAATACTGTTTCCATATTTCTTTTCTTTTTTCCCCTTCCTATTGTCTCAGCTTGTCAAAAGAGGACAAAGATAACACGAGTCGTGATAAAGAGGTGTTCTTATTACACCACTAAGAACTGCTTGTGTCCTCCTGGTAGTAAAAAATGGCTTTTAAGAGTTGGTGATAACAGGAGCCTATTTGTTTTATGATTTTAAGCTCATACTTTTCCACAACCATCATAAAACTTGTTTTTTCAGCCATTCAGAGTTGGATTTTGTAATGTGCATTGGATCGTTGTCATAATCAGAGTTTATATGCCTGGGCTTAATGTCAGGACCTGATGGCTGGATAATCTACGAGATTGTTCCTTTTCTGAGATGCTGTCAGTTTTAAGTCAGATGTCAAAAGGATTCATTATTTCTTTATGTTACAGTTTTTCCCTTCCAATACACAAAATGTGGACCATCAGTATGTTTTGGGACAAATTAGAGACCAATTAGTGGTAGTTTTTGTCATGATGTTACAAAGTTCTGACCCAAAAATGCAGGAAACCGAACAGAGGGACCAGGGAAAAGGTTTAACGGGTTTTATTGAAGAAGTAAACAGGGGTAGAAGTGTTGCTCTGAACACTGCTCAACTGGAACTGTAAAGTGAGGGGAAGGCACAGCGGTTAGTTCAGGCTTAGTGGGGAATTTGACTCGTGAAACTTGGAGAAGAGGTTTAGGTTGCCGACTCACTTTTCCAGAGAAGCTGTTGTATCCTTGACTCCTGTCTGTGCGCCGTGGTTCCAGTGTTTTACCCAGAATGCGGTTGATAGTTGGAGAACGGAGATACTGACTGCCATTTAGATTTCCTGCGGTACTTGAACGGGTCGTAGTGGAGAATAATCCCTTTCTCAGTGGAAAACTCAAACGATCTCTTGGGGAAAGTGGATCCAAACCTCCCGTTTGAATCGCAGCTCAGTTGATCCTTCCAGGGTGTGAAGGTCTGAGAGATCTAGTTAGCAGGACAACTTCCTGCCAAGAGGCAAAGACCAAACAAAGTTAAACTCAGGTTGACAAAAACTCAGCTTGACACAGCAAACTCAGCTTGGCTAGAGTACCCTAAACTGGCCAACACTCTGGCGTCGAAGTAGTGGCAGTCAGCAGCTTAAGAACACTCCATTGAACGAGGAAACCATCAGCAGGTGTGTGAGGAGGCGGCCCAGAACCAGGCGCCTCCTGGTGGATGAAGGAAGACAAACACAAAAACACAGACACAAAAACAGGAGTCCTGACAGTTTTCACATTCTAACTCTCCAAAAAATACAATTATGTATTCCATCTCTTCTGTTTTCTTGAGTAATGAACACTGACCTAAACCTCCCTGCTCCTTATATGTGTTTACCAAAATAAATTCCCTGATAAAATGTAACTCCTGTCAGATACAATCCTACTGAAGAGCTCATTATGAATTTAATTGGAGCTTTTTTTTATGCTGTTGCTGTCATGGTTTTGGTTATGTTATGCTTTACTTTGCTCCTTGTTTTCTAGTTTTTAATGGTTTAATTCCTATTTTGTTGTAATTTCTAAATTTGTTAATTCTCATGTTGTCCTCTGTTGCCCTCTTGTGTGTGTGTGTTTCTTTTCCCTTGGCTCCCTCGTTGTCTCCTCTCACACTTGCTCCTTGTCTGCTCGTTAGCCCTCCCTTTGTATCTGTCAGCTATTTATGCTCTCCCTCTGCTCTCACTCTTTGTTGGTTCCTTGTTGTTGCTGGTCCTGTCTTTGCTGTGAGTAGTCTCCCTCGTCTCTCCCTGGCTTCTTCTACGTGTTTTCCCTTGATGTCTCCATTGTTCTGGTCTGTTACATTTTTTGTTGGATTTTTGAGGACTGCCTTTGTTAACCTTTTTCATTAAAACTACAAGTATTCACCTCTGCCTCTGCATTTGGGTCCTCCAAACCACAACCAACCTTGACAGTCACTATCTACTTCCACATTATGCAAATTATACATCTTTCGCTGAAACAACAGACACAGATGTCAGTACAAAGATTTCTTTCTAAGATGTAAAATAGGAATCAATTCAAACAGTTTTTAATTTAATGTTACTTGGATATAAAAGGGCGGAGGACTGCAGTGCTAATTGTGAGTCATTGATGCTCTTTGAGTAATCTTGGAGGCCTTACCAGTCTAAGGAAGGTTTATCCTGTTCCTTTTTTATTGTTTGTGGCTAATGTGTGATTCACCAAAGTCCCAAAATCTTAGAAAAATACTTGTAACCTTCTCCAGATTGATAGAAGTTTGGGATGTTTCTTGTCATCTGTTCTTCAATTTCCATAGCTTGGATCTGGCTATAATTTAGACTAATAGTGTTGTCAGATATACTTCTTTGGTTTTACTCTAGAGGTCCAACATAAATCACTTTATTGTAAAATGAAGTCAAATACAGTGAATTCCAACATTTAAAAAAAATCTGGGTTAAAATATTTTTTCATTGTTCCTCCTTTAGATCCACATCTAACTTATTGAAACAAGCTCTCGAGAGTGATTTGTATGCAGCAGAAGTAGAATCGAAACCATTTGCACAGTTTGAAGATTTTTTTTTCTCATAAGCGTTGAGTTCAGAGTGAAGGAACTTGAGGTTCTGCGGGAAACACGAGAGCAAAGTAAAATACGATAAGGTTGAACACATAAATGTGGCTTTGTAAGACTGATCAGATATGATCACAGGCCTCATGTGGTTCTGTGGAAATGAAAAGCAGGAAAGACAGACGGCGATAAAGCAAACCAGGATAAATAACAGAAATGGGTGTGAGCGGGTAAAATATTCAGTTGCTGTTCGCTGATGGCTCTCGGTGGACGTTTGCACGCCGGCCATGATGTGCAGCAGCTGCTGATTCTGAAGTCATGTCCAAGTTCCTGACGGCTCCCCAGATAGACGTTCTGGTCCTCCCCCTCCTTTCTCTACTTTTTTTTTCCTGCTATAGGCTCAATTACAAAGTCATTCACTCAAACTGCTACCGAGGTAGGTTCGGTAGAAGCACCCCGGTTTGCAGTGGTTTTGATCTAATCCAAGTTATGCATAGGATTGCCTAATTCTTGGTTTACAAATGATAACATAAATGCAAAAGAAATGAAAACCCATTAAATTAAAGGCTGTGTTTCTCTGATTACATTAGGACCCCCACGCATTTACACCTAATATGAATTCCATTAAGTCCACATGTCCGGACCATCATTACTCGGCATTTTAGGGCTGGTTTTCCCTCTTTAAGCCTCATGATCCTGAATGTGAAAGTGACAGTGAACAGCACAGTGGGATAAAAAACAGCTGTTTTTCAATAAAGACTGTAGCACTTTAACTGTCCTACAGAGGATTCAAACGTCTTTCAATTCAATCAGCCTTTCCACACATAGAAAATGGTCCGCAAGCAAATTGGAAGCATAAAAATTTCGAGTCTACTTAATTCTCACCGCCAAAGTAAGCTCAGCCTGAAAGCGGACCACAAAAGGAACTTAAATCGTATGTTACAACCACTGATCTGAAGGTTAAAGGAAGAAGAAATGCCAGAGATGAAACAGAAAAGTTCAGCTTTCAAGGACGGTGTGAAAAGGAGGAAACCTTTACTCACTTATCCAGTCAGATTATGGAGAAAAAAAATTACATCTGTGTAATAATGTTTGGACAGATGCGTTTGGTATAACGCTGGTAGAGAATTCCAGGAAAAGAATCTCACACAGTAACAAGAGTGCCATGTTTGGGGACGCTGTGTTGGAGCAGCCCAGAATCATCCATGAATCTCATCCTGCATACAGCATGGTGGAAATGTGAGACCATTTGCAAAGTCACAGCAGAACTAGACCCTGTAACATTGCAACGATCTGAGTCATCGACCAAGTTAAGTAGAATCCATGTTTATCTCATTTAGAAGCTTTGGTGTGACTTAAAAGAAGAAAGTTGTCACAGTGGGGTAGAGGTTTGACAGGACCCAGATGCAGATACTAAAGGTGACATAGGTTCTTGAAGATTTAATAACAAAAAGGGTGACAGAAGCAAAAATCCAAAAACATAAATCCACAAAAACTGAGAACCAGGAATACTCACAGGGCCAAAGAAATTATGACAAACCAGCAAAGAGTGACGGTGTCATGTTTCTTTTAAGGGATCTGACCCACATGCAGGAAACCACACAGAGAACCAGAAAAAAGGTTTAACAGGTTTATTGAGAGCACGATGCATGGATCCAGAGTTACTCAGAACGCTGGTGAAGCGGAACTGGAAGTGAGAAGGGAAGTTCAGAGTTTAGTTCAGGTTCTGTAGGAAACTTGGATGACTTGCAAAAACAATGACTGGAAAGGGACTCACGTTTCCAGAAAAAGGTGTCCTTCCCAGAATCCAGTCGGTGTGGGTTATTCCAGAACTTAGTTGACTTTCGTTGGCAGGCCCGGACAGGTTTTACTTTAGCTTAGGTTGGTTCCCCGAGGAGCAATGGAGCTGACTGCCACTTTAGATTTCCAGGAGAACTTGAACGGCACGTGTGGAGATTTATCCCCTGCTCAGTGTGAAGCTCAAACGATCCTTCCAGGGGTAGAAGGCCAAAACATCCAGTTTGCAGGATGACTTCCTGCCGAGAGGCAAAGACAAAACAACGTTAGACTCAGAGAAATAAAAGACTCAGTTAGACTCAGCTTGGCTAGAGTACCCAAAATTGGCAAACACTCTGGCGTCAAGGTAGTGGCAGTCAGCCGCTTAAGAGTCATCAGATAATGAGCCAACCATTCGCAGGTGTGTGGAAGGGCCAACGAGAACCGGGCGCCACCTGGTGGTGGAGGGAGAATACACAAACAATACACAACCCACACAAACTGGATTCCTAACAGACTGAACAGGAGGAGAATATATGGGAGAGACAAACAAAGATCAGGCTAATTAGCAGATTGGGAGCAGGCGTGAACAGAGGAGGCAAGAAGGGACCTAGGGAAAAGGAAACTGACACATGAGGGCAAACAAGAAATATCTAAGAACTCAAGTAATCAAAAACAACTAGAACACAAAAATAGAAACGAGACCAATGAAAACTCAGATATAAAACTTGAACAGAACCAAAACCATGACAAAAGTGGAAAAGTTTCCATCCATTAGAGACTAGTTAACTGGTGCAATAACCATGTCTATAAAAACTGGTTGTCCCTGTTATTTCTTTGAAATATCATACATTGCATTATGGAAGATAATAACGCAACACATTCTGTATTAAGATCTTACTCACCAGTTAGAACTGGATTCCATTATTATTAACATTCATAACAGAGTCATGACTGAGATAAGGTTTAAATACTGCCTCGTGTTGAATCTTTTCCAAGAAATAAGGTTCATGAACTGGTGTTCACCTCATGTTTGTACCTGAAACAAATGTCAGCGAAATAGATTTATTTTTGCCTTTTGTAAGAAAAAAAAACTGTGTTGCTTTTGAGCAATGTTAGCTTTGTAAAAAGGCCTTGATGAAATAGTGCATGATGATAAAGTTGAAAGTTGTTGGAGACTATCTGATAATGGAATTCATTACCTCAGGGCCACCGTAGTTTTCACAAAGGAAAACATGAACAATACCATATTACCCATAGGGATATTACATTATGTGTGATTTAGTCTCACTAAGCTTGGAAAATGCCTTGTTTACATAAAGGAGATATTTTCAACCCTGATATGTTTTAATTAGATTATTTGGTGTTTAAAAAAACAGAGCTGTCAGCTGGATATTCAGAAGTCATGGAGAAAAAAACAAGCATTCTGATAAAGAGGATCAGTTTGCAGATACGCTGGTGAAGATACTCAATCATCCAGGTCACAGTCATTTCAAAAAAGTTAAAAAACAATCCACTGGAATTTGTTTCCAAGTTCGAAGACATTTCACTTCCCATCCAGGAAGCTTTTTCAATTCAAAATTTTAGGAATTGCGTTGAGTTCTAAGCTTTATACAGTAGCCCAACAAGCCCTTTCTTAATCGGTTTTCTTTCTAATTTACTTTTAAGCTGAATAGATTTAAGACTAAGACAAAAAACACTAAAGAAAGTCTTTGTCAAATTTCTCTAAAAAGAAGCAAGAACTCTAAAACGTGGAATTTGGGGGTAAAAACAGTTTATGTTAATTTCTTTGATTGATGTGCAAAGTTGGGCCAAAATGCTAAAACAGAAGTTAAGCGTTGACATTTAATTGCAGAGTTTGATGTACGAGAGGAAGTCTTGTTTAGTTTCTTGGAGTTTTTGGTAAATTATGACAGTTTGTTTTTTTTATCCCTTTTTTTCAACAGTAAAAGTTATTAGAAATATAATCAGATCCAAACTTTTCAGGTTTCTCTGCTTGTTTTGTTTCTGTCACTTTCCAGCATGGCTGTGGGAACTTTGTGCGTGTGGTGCAGCCCTATAACAGAACTCATCTGTTTATGTGTGGCAGTGGAGCCTACAGCCCCGTCTGTGTGTACATCAACAGAGGCCGAAGACCTGAGGTGGGTTCACAGTGATTGATTCTCTTCATTATAGAAATAAACTGGTTAACCGCAGCGGAGAGTAAAAACCACTTTGGATGAGCTATTAGAAGTGCTCTTGCAGACCTCTGGCTGTTGAATGAAGCTACATCTGGAAATGTATGAATTGTTTGACTGTCAGTCCATTCTAAATTGCTATGTAAGGATTGTTGCATGTTTTCAACAAGGTATTAGATTCTTTAACTTTATGCAAGCCAAGTTTTCATGTTAGTTTGATGCCTCATGTGATAAGGGAGAGGAGAGTGGAGGCCTGCTCTTTTCTGGGCTCTCATATCCGGCCACGCAGCCTTGGAAGAACAAGCAGGGAAGCCCTCCAAGAGAAAAGAGCTCACTGAGTGAACAACATTTATCCCCGGAGCTCTGCCAAACTTTAATAAGCAGAGAAAACCAGGCTCTTTCCTCTCTGCAGAGCCTTTTGTCATTTGAGGTTTTTGTTTGAAAGGCAGACTGCTCTGTTTGCAAGCGTTGAGCTCAATCATGGCGCTGCCTCGTGAAAAGAGATCTGGTAAGCATAAAAAGTTGCTGAAGGGGAACGTTTGGAGCTCTCCTTTAGGACATTGGGGCTTTCAGATCCTCTAGCCTGGTCGTGGTGTTTTGAAACGCAATATAATGGAGAGGGTAAACTATTTAACAGCTTTTCTGCTTCATACTATTGAGAAATAGTGACATCTAATAATCCATTTCACCTTTAAGTCTAAATCAAATTAGCATAAACGTATCCTGTAACTTACCCCTAGATTTCGGTTGTCCACATATGTATAAGATAATTTTGTTTTTGCTATAATTCTAATGAAAAAGGGAAGTTTTATCCCAACAGAGGATGTATAAAGTTAGCAAAGATTGATCCAATTATTGGCAATAACCCAAAATGTTCAACAACTTTAAAGTTTTCTTTCAATCTAAACAAGATTATGATCATTTAAATAATAAAATATCACATGGCGTCTTATTAATTCAGTTCTTAAGAAATCATATTGTAGAGAAAATTTAAAAAGTATATCAAGATGTTTCCACCACATGTAGCACATAAGCTTCAAAGTTCACAAAAAAATCCAAAATCTATCTTTGTGTAATTCCCAGATTAAAATAACTTAAAGAAATTCTAATTGGCGATCTCCAACTTCCTGTTTCTCTGAGTCATAAAAGGGATTTTTCTAAGGGAGCAGTTTTGATTTTCATAAGTCGCTTTATGGTAAAAAGGGAGAGGCAAAGAAAACTCCACGGCTCACTGTGGGAGATATGCAGCTCTGTTATTACTGTGGGGCTTTAATAGCAATAAAAATGTTATTTATTATAATTTTTTTTTTTTTTTTTTTTTTTAAGCAGTGTCCTGTCTGGCAATGTGGCAATAAGAATAATTGTCTTGATGCCAAAAAGAGCCCAACAGATTTTACTTTCACAAGTGGAGCAGTACGGCTATCACCATTTAGCTCCACTTGTTTCATGCATATAAATTGCTTTATTATAATTATGCAGGGAGTTTTACAGTTTATATGGACACTGCAATGTAAATAGTGCAGAAAAACAGAAGAAGAAAAGGAAAAAAGAAAAAAAAAAAGAAAAAGATGAAAGAAAGAAGAGATAGAAAGGAGACGATGACAAAACATTTTCAGTTTGCTTCATCACCTGTAAGGAGATGAAAAAAGAACAGCACAACCGAAAGACATGGTACGAGATATACAATAAAGCAACACCTTGATACTATTGCTGAAGTAATATTATTAAGTCTGACATGAATTCTGTGTTAACTGAAGATATGAATGTGGGCCTTCTGTATGGAAATGAATCCCTGAGTACCTGGAGCCAAGCACCTGTAATTGTTTGTGAGGGTGCACTTATTATTATTATTATTATATTTTTCAAAACACCTCATATTATCTGGTCTTATCTGTCATTATTTGTTTGTCACCTCATTTAAATGAGGAAAAATCCCAATAGGTAAAGAAAGTATTTCTCTGATCATGGTTTCTTGATAGTAATACAAATTTTACCTCAGTGTTATATAATATTGTTTAGTGTTGCGCCAATGCCATTTATTGGCCCCGATACTCGATACCTGGCTGTACAGTATTGGCTGATATCATACCGATACCATCTGTTTGAAATTATTATGTGTGTGTATATATGAAGAACTGCAAACTACTTGGATGTAAAATAATTGCCGTCATGCTTTGTCAAGCTGCTACCTACCTTTAAGAGGCAGGAAAAAGACAAAGTGAATCCAGTAGAACTTTTATTGCCTACCTGGAGTGGGTGACAATAGTTGAATAAACTTTTGGCTCTCAAAATGTTATCGGTGCCCTATTTGTCGGTCCTCGCCGATACCACCATTTTAGTGCTGGATCGGGGCCCCGCCCGATACTGCTACCAGTGCAACTCTAATATAGTTGCAATAATATGGATGCGTGTTGAAGAATAAATGTTATAAAATGCTATCAAATGGATATTAAGTTGGGCTATTTGGCTTTAATATTACAAAAACACATTACAAAAGACATGTTTACCTCTAAAATCATTCAATATCTTCCATAGTCATCAAACATTCAGGTCAAGTCCCGGTAGATGACTAAAATATTTAGCTGGGGACATTTTCTGGGTCCTTTACAACATGAAGAGGCTTGTTTCAGGAACCTGCCAGCTGTACTGTGTCCATCTCCAAAAGACTTTGGCAAACAGACATGTTTTCCTGGGTTAATGCTTCCTCAATGATGTCATCCAACATGCCACATCCTAATGGATGGGACAGGAAGTGCTATAATTTACACAGGTTACTCTTGGCCTGTTAAGTCTGCCACAGGGAGGGTGTTGCACTTTGGCAGCATTTCGGCCTGAGTTGGAAAGATCGCTGTCCAACACATCAGCAGGAAAATTCCCTGTCTCTGCTTAAAGGAAATGTTATTTTAGTGGCCTTTAGGGGCCGGTTAAGGTAAACCGAAGCGAGTCTGTGTCTGAAAGATTAATTTAAATCAAATAGAGGGAAAACCTGGCTTCTTTCAGAGACACTTGTTTCACTTATAAGGAATCTTTTTGTGCAAAGAAGAAGTGTTCTTAGAAGGTTGTCAAATCTGACTGTCCTTTTCTGTGTCGCAGGAGCAAGTGTTTTATATTGACTCAAGAATGGAATCAGGAAAAGGGAGGTGCTCCTTCAATCCTGAAGTAAACACGGTCTCCGTCATGATCAGTAGGTGCCTTCAGCTCTCTCTGCAGTTTTTCTATACTCTTATTCTTTCTTGCAGATATCAGTTTTGCCTCCAGGCAGTTACAGTAACAGGCTTGGATGGATGTTGTCAGGAATTTGCTTGTGCTGCTCTTAGACCAGATGGGATAGATAGCAGAAATGCTGAGATGTCTGAGTTCAGACATCAAAGGGAATTTCAGACGTCGCTTCATAGAAGATTCCAGCTACTCAGAAATCTATCTTCATTTGTTTGAGATTTCTAAATAAGCAAAATGTTTGATCACTGAAACAAATCCAAACTGTATGAAAAATCCTGTTTATTCACCACTAAGCTATTAATGGGTTTAAATAAAGGCTGAAACAAGAAACTAAATGACATATTACACAGACACGAGGCTTGAATTAAAACAGAAATCATTTATATTTATATAAAATGCCAGAATAACAACTTTCAGATACTTTTAGAGAATATTTTTGTCCAGTTATGGAGGAAAAATTTATTTTTATTGCCCGTTTGATGTCTAAAAAAGCTGATCTAATAAATCTAATTGAAGTTTTTTTCTTTATGAAGCATAATACTCCCACAGCATCATGCTGCCACCTCTATGCTTCCCTTTAAAAGACTTTACATTCTCAGGCTTTCATGCGTATCTACTTTTTTCTTTTAAATATAACCATGGTCATTATGATACAAGATTTTAAATGCAGTGTCATCCTCAATGAGTCGCCTTTCAGGACATTTTGGTCCAGAACTTGTCTCACAGGCGTCGTTGTAAGGCCTATTGCTTTTCTTCTGCACGTTTTGCACATTTTGCAGAGAAAAGTTTTCATCTCCTTGACATTGAGCACATCTCTGTTCAGGACAGAGGACTGGATGGAAACTCCCTGGTCGTTCAAGCCTGTGTTGCATCTTAACAGATGCTCTATGCATTTTGAACATGGAAACTTTTTTTATCCGTCCAAAAACAGGAAAATAATGTTTAGCTTTTCCTTCTATAGACTGTATGTCAATATCTGGTTTCTCCTCATTAATTGTTCATTTATACATTTTCACATTCATGTTTAGATTAGATTAGATGAACTTTATTGATCTCACAGCGGAGAACTTCACTGGTCACATATTGGCATGAGTTAGTTAAAGGGATAGTTCGGTATTTTTGACATGAATCTGTATGGCATCCCCATCACCAGTGTCATGCAATCACACTGACTTACCCCTGGCAGCGTCCTGTGAGCAGAGTTCTCGTCCAGTTTTGGTCAAGCGAAAGTAGTCCGGCAGGTTTTGCTAGAGACAAGCGAGCTCAGCAACAGCCAGATGCATGTCTCCCCTCCGCCTAGCTCCTAGCTGGGCGGGAGGCTAACATATGTATCCAGAATCTGTAAAGCCCCTAGCTGTCTGAATGGCGCACTGATCTGAACAGATAGAAAATAGGACCAATTGATAACGACGTGTGACTTTTTCCACTACAATGTTTTTGGGATGCAAAAATATAAGCTCTTTTGAACACATAATGTTTTGGGAAGAGAAACGTTTTATTTAAAGCTGGCTCTAGCAAACCTGCGGACTACTTACGGCTTGACCAAAACTGGGCGAGAACTCTGCTCACCGCCAGGATGCTGCCAGGGGTAAGTCAGTGTGATTGCAGGACACTGGTGATGGGGATGCCATACAGATTCATGTCAAAAAATACCGAACTATCCCTTTAAGAAGGTGCAAACAAGGAGGAAAAGGTGCATTAGGAATAAAAATGTATGAAAATAAAATAAAATCAATAAAAAATAAGAATAAAATATAAGAAATATGCATTTTGAACCGTGGAAAACAGGAAAATAATGTTTAGCTTTTTCTTCTATAGACTGTATGTCAATATCTGGTTTCTCCTCATTAATTGTTCATTTATAAATTTTCACATTCATGTTTAGATTAGATTAGATTAGATTAGATTAGATTAGATTAGATGAACTTTATTGATCTCACAGCGGAGAACTTCACTGGTCACATATTGGCATAGTACTTAAGAAGGTGCAAACAAGGAGGAAAAGGTGCATTAGGAATAAAAATTAATAAAAATAAAATAAAAATCAATAAAAAAAAAGAATAAAAATAAGAAATATGCATTTTGAACATGGAAACTTTTTTTTATCCTTAATGTGCAAAAACAGGAAAATAATGTTTAGCTTTTCCTTCTATAGACTGTATGTCAATATATGGTTTCTTCTCATTAATTGTTCATTTATACATTTTCACATTCATGTTTAGATTAGATTAGATTAGATTAGATTAGAATAGATGAACTTTATCGATCTCACAGTGGAGAACTTCACTGGTCACGTATTGGCATAGTACTTAAGAAGGTGCAAACAAGGAGGAAAAGGTGCATTAGGAATAAACATTAATAAAAATAAATAAAAAAAATTATAAAAATAAGAAATAAAAAATACAAGGGAGTAACACAGAGATTTAACAATCATTAACTGATTTAACTGATTTGTTTGCAGGCATAGCAAACACTCAGATGGATGTTAATCTAGGATCTGAAAGCAGGCACAAAAAAATCAAGGTTTTAATTCTTAAAAAACATAAATGAAGGGATTAACCAAAAATCTAAACAATTAAATGTTGAGTATAGATCAGCTACTTAAGCTTATCTATATTGCACCAGTCACTGATTGAATTCTTGTTTAATCTACAGACACGTTAATTTAAAAAACAGCTTCTGACATTTAAGATAATGTTGTTCGTTTTCAGCCCTGTCATATATTATTAGTGCAGTACTGTAAACTTTTAGTGGTTTGCAGAGAAAATTTCAAGTTATTAAGGATTAAGTATTTAAGCTTGTAAATGCTATTCACTAAGGTGTTAGAGCTTTTGGACACAACCTTGTTTTGCAGAGCGACAAAACTGTTTTTTTACATTTCTCTTTAATAAGGCAATTCAATTTAACAGTTTACATCAATTAATTCATGTTTTCCTTCAAACTTTAAGCTGGACATTTAAAGATCTAAAATCTACAATTGATTCTGCTTTTACGTTCATATTGCATGTTTTTAGATCTGTTGTTAGTGAATTGTACTTCCTTAACCTGAAGTTCCACTTCCAAACAGTCCTTGCAGTGATATCTTCTTTAACATAAACTCAACCAGCCCTTTGATCTGATTGGTCCGGGGGTATTGAGTTGCTTTTTAGACGACACACTGCAACCTCAGCTCGGCTTTCAGACACCCGAGCATTGCCGTGCCAGCAGCTTTTGGGCCAGCTGAGCAGCCTTGCATGAGGTCTGTGTAGAAGAACCTGTAGGGGGTAGAAAGGAAGTCAGGCTGCAACATGTAGCTGAGCTCAAACTCGGAGCTATAATACAGATTTCACTGCCTCACAGGATGCAATCAAACCTCTGGGCTTAATTAAATCGCTTTTTAATCTGCTCATCAGCAGGATTTAGTCCCTCTGTCTCTGAGTGCTCTCAGCATATACGTTTAAAGTAAAGCTAGCTTATATTTGATGCTTATTCAGTTCTTTGCAAAAGTATAAACTAGTTTTTTTCACATTTTGTCACTTTATAACCAAAAAACCTCCTAGACTTTCACTTCTGTTAAGATCTGCTATATTAAACTTTATAAAACCAGCATTTTCTCTAAGGCTTTTCAGTGAGTGTTCCTACCAGCTGTGTAGTTCCAGAGATTGCTTTTCATTTGTAATTTGGATTAATATTTATTAACAGTTATTTTTAGGTCCTTCCCAAGATTCTATTCAATTCAGTTTATTTCTATAACACATGTCATCTCAAGGCACCTTACAGTTCACAAGATCATACAGTCAAATTGATTAAAAGTTTTCTATCTAATGAAAACCAGTTGATTGCATCGACTCGTTGACTCTTCAGCAATCCGTCACACTGCTTTCTCTGCTTTATTTATGTCTAATCTTGGACAGGACCATTCTTATAAGGAACTATATCTTAATTTTAATGTATTTCTTCTTCTATATTTACTCTATATTTGACTCTACTCATCTCTGCACTGCAAAAACGATCTGGAAATAAGTAAAAATGTCCTTTATTAAGTGTATTCACCCTTAATTTGAGTAGGTAAATGAGAAAGTTTGACAATTGAATGTGTAATTTTACTCTTAAAATAAGATAATTAGATAATATGCAATTGAAATAAGACAATGCAATAGTGTTTTCTTATTTTAAGTGTAAAAAGCGGTCTTAACTTCTATTGGCAGAATGTCTCTTTTACCTCCTTAATTCTAGAACAAATGCACTTATTTTTTAAGAAAAAAATGACTTATCTAGATTTAGATTTTTTTTTGCAGTGTGATGCCACACTGGAGTAAACACATCCCCGCAGCATGATGCTTCTACCACCATGTTACTGTGTTAAAGTGTTTGTTCAGAATGATGCTTTCTGTTGGTTTTCTTTTTGGCATGTTGGCCAAAAAGTCTCACCAGACCCGAAGACATTTCTCTCATGGCCTTTGTGTCTCTTACATCATAAGGTTTTAAGCTCTGTCCTCAGGATCGCTGTCCTCCATGTTTTAGATTTATTTTTGACCCAGAACACCTACATCAAATGATTGCATTTCCTCTTTAGCAGCCATGACGGGCTGCAGAGGCCTATTAATCAACAATTTACTTCAGTCACGTGTGTGGAGGTGAGGAAAACCTATACACGCAGGACAGTAGATACTGATCACTGAGTTTGCACTGGAAAAATGATCTAGAAATAAGTAAACGTTCTTAATTTAAGTGTATTTACCCTTATTTTGAGTGGGTAAAGGAGGTAGTTTGCCAATGGAAGTAGTATTTTTACTCTTAAAATAAAATATTTATATAAAATGCACTTGAAATAAGAAAATGCAAGTGTGTTTTCTTATTATAAATGTAAATTGTCTTGTTCTATTGGCGAAATGTCTCTTTTACCTCCTCAATCCAAGTTCAAATGCACTTATTTTAAGAAAAAATTACTTCTCTAGAGTTGAAATTTTTTCCAATGTGAAAACCACTGCCATACATCATTGGTGCCAAACTTCAGTCCTTATGGACTTTAAGGAGTTTCTCAGCTTTTGCATCCCTGGATCACATTATAAGGTCATTTATAGGACTCTAAAGAACAGGACGACATGACTAGGATGTAGTTTAGGCGTTTAATTCAGTTTTGTCGGACCAGAGAGACATCTGAAGTTGTATAACAGCAGCCCTTAAAGACTGGATTAGAACACCTTAGTTTGACGAATTCTAACAGATTTATTTCAACTATGACCTTCATTTCAACTGACTTATTGCAATAATGTGCAATTACTATTTGAAACCCTGTGCAATAACCTGTTTCTTTATATTTGATACTCAGCGCAATATCTCTATCCATTTATATATATATACAGATGTAAACACCCTGTGCAATAACCCTGTATAATAAACCTGCAAAAAAAAAGCTGTTTTATGTGGACACACTGTATATACACTGCAAAAAATTGAAATCTAAGTAAGTTTATTTTTCTTTAAAAAAGAGCATTTCTGTCTTGAATTAAGCAGTTAAGTGATATTACTTTGCCAATAGGAATAAGGCAATTTACTTCTAAAAATAAGAAAAAACAATTAGCGTTGTCTTATTCCAACTAAGTGGAATTATTATCTAATTATCTTATTTTTAAGAGTAAAAATACTCATTCCATTGGCAGAATCTTATTATTCCTACTTGCTTGAATTATGCTAAATACACTAATTTTAAGACATTTTTACTCGTTTCCAGATCGTTTTTGCAGTGTACTGTATAAATCCCATGCACCTTTTTTCCCTTTGGCACATTCTTCTTCACTTTTTGACTTCTTGAGTTGATGTAACAAGTAAATTTCTCCACTGTGAGATCAATAAAGTTATTAAAGTCAATCAATTAAACAATTAATCAATCTTATCACTTTCGTATTAAGACAAACAAATAATTTAACCCTTTAAAGCCTGATCCAATAATAAAACAAAACAGAAAATAACTTTTTTTTGGTTTGAAGTCCTTATTTACCCTTTTTTAACAAAATATGTAAAAAGAAAAAACAGAAATACATTTTTGATATTAATAATTTATTACTATGCTTATAAGTCAAGATTATTTTTTGTGTAGTCTTCTGCCCTCTGTTATCAGGTATATCTGATTGTGTACAATAGGATTTTGAGCAAAGTTTTTACCATTAAATTATGCAAAAGGTGTCAGACGAAAAACATTTCAGAAACCGTATGTGTCAAAATATGATACAATTGGCATTACAGGGTTAAAGCTTGGGATAATGTTTAATAAAATGCTCTTTGATCTGTTTGATATGTTTCTTTTTGTCCTGGATGCTTTTTCTTCACTCAAATCCTTTAGAAAATGTGAACGTTAGAATTTATTCTTTAAATTCAAACATTCATTAGTTGCACTTGATCTCATTCAGGTGTCTCATAGTGAAGAGAAAATAAATAGATAAATTCTCTGCACTCTTTGAAGCTTTTTATTTGTCTAAGATGCTAATTTTTTTTTTGCTGCATAAACTGCCTGTTAAATGTAAAATTTTTTATTTATAGACACTAATATTATACTGCAAAAAACGATCTAGAAATAAGTAAAAATGTCTTAAATTAAGTGTATTTACCCTTAATTTGAGTTAGGTAAATACAATTATGTGCCAATGAAATTAGTATCTTTACTCTTAAAATAAGATAATTAGATAATATGAACTTTAAATAAGACAATGCGATTGTTTTTTCTTATTTTAAATGAAGATTGTCTTGTTCCATTGGCAAAGTGTCTCACTTTCATCCTCAATTGGAGAAAAAATGCACTTACTTTATGAAAAAATGACTTCCATTTTTTGCAGTGTAGTATATTTCATTCTGAATATTCCTTTTTTCTTTGTATTCTACCTTTCAAAATGGGTCAGAATAACCTGGTGCCTGTGTGGATTTCTGCAGATCAGGAGCTGTTCTCAGGCATGTACATCGACTTTATGGGGACAGATGCTGCCATCTTCAGGAGCCTGACCAAGAGAAATGCAGTTCGAACAGATCAGCACAACTCCAAGTGGCTTAGTGGTGAGAACTGAAGTGTTTTTTTTTCCCTTTTAGTCGTGTAAAATGATCCAAATCTCTCTAATTCTTCTTCTTTTTTTTCTTTCAGAACCCATTTTCATTGATGCTCATCTTATCCCAGACGGAACTGACCCAAATGATGCCAAATTGTATTTTTTCTTCCGTGAGAGGTTGACAGATAATGATGGAAACACTAAAAACATCCAGCACTTATGGTTGCCCGAGTGTGTCCTGTAAGTGCCTTTGCATTCCTACCTGCATTCAATCGATGCTCTGATTTATGGCTCTGAGTTTTCAAATGTAGCTTTTGGTGTTCAGAACGACACCGGAGGGCAGCGCAGCCTCGTGAACAAGTGGACCACCTTCCTGAAAGCCAGAATGGTGTGTTCAGTCCTGGAGGAGGATGGCACGGAAACGCACTTTGATGAACTTGGTGGGTAAAAAGGACGCACTTCATGTTCTTCATTAACTCTCCCAGCTTCGTGTTTTCATACACAGGCTGCAGGAAAAGCTCAGATATCCTTCATAGTTTGGAAAGTTTTCCGCCAAGAACTGCTTTGAAAAGCTTGACTTGAATGTTTTAAGGTTTCCAAGAGATTTCTTTTTTCCATAAACGCCCCACAGAATCTTCAGTATTTAATCTGGATTGTGGTTTAATACATTTAGATATTGGAAAAACATTTTTCTTTGCTGACCTTTTGCTTTTTTTATCTGAGCATATTGGCTGTTCACTGCATGTCAAATCATGAAAGCGTTCGCTGGCTGCATTCAGACCTGGTTGGTGACTTGAAGGGCGAGGAGGGAAACATGCTGCAGGAGTTGAATTTGGAAATGTGCATCTGTTTTCCCTTACAGAGAATGTGTTTTTGCTGGAAACGGATCAGCCCAAAGGCTTGCTGGTGTTTGGAGTCTTCACATCCACAAGGTGAGGCTGGCAAAGCCATGTGAGCATCACTGCAGGCCTCTGTGGTTCTGTTATTATGGAATGGATAACAAGATGAACGTTAGTTTTATTGAAAAACATGACATTTCATCGCCCTGTTTTACCTTTTAGCAGAATGTGGCAGAAAATATGTCATTTACAATCCTCTATGATTCTTCATGGAGAAAAAATTTGTTTTATTTAAAATTAGAACAAGACTAACATTTGACCATGACTTTTACAGTTTAGGAACAAAAAGATATGGTAGAATGTTCTTTTTTTTTAACCTACCTTTATTTTACACTAAACATTTTGTAAACCTTTAATTAATTTTGAAAAGAGGGAGAAAAGTCAAAATTATTTGACATTTGAATTGAGAAAGCTTCCTGGAGAGGTGGCGAAACGTCTTCAAATCTAGGAAACCAAGTCCAGGGTTTATTTTTGAATTTTTCACGGAATTTCGATAATGACCTGGATGACTGAGAATCTTAATCAAGCTCATAGTCAGAAATTAATTTAATTTTTTTTACTTTGCAAGTCTAATAACCATGGTGTCTCCTATACTGAAAGATTAGCTTTGCTGGCTCAGAATAAAAGGGTTTTCTCATGCAGAAACAGACAAGTTAAAGACAAAATGTTGCATTTTTTCCTTCACTTTTAACCAAACTCCATCACCTAAAGAAAGGCACAAAATACACATATTTTGCCTCAAAATTCAGTCGATCTACTTGTCCAGATCCATATTTCTCATTGTCGTCTTAGCTCTGTGTTACACCGCCTCGTTTTCATTTGTTACTTCAGGATCATTGAAAGTTTAAAGTAGTGAAAAAAACCTAACTGTGTTCCATTAGTCTGTCTGAACCCAGTAGCTTCTAGTGCTTCTCCCTCCGTCTCTGCTTTGCACAGTGAGATTTCGTTTCTCTGCCCAACAAAAACATCTTTTATGTTTTATTCTGTGCTTTTTTTAAATGCCTGAGCCAAACCACATCATGCATTTAAGGGGAACTAGATGACCTGCCTCAATGGCGTTTGACAACTCTTCCTTTCAGATGTTTTTTTAGCTCACGCATCCTCAGAGACGGTGTTCTTAAATGAAGAACAGCGGGAGATTTCTTTACCAACAGGGTCCCCGAGACATCAGTCGAAGTTCCTGCTGTGGAGTTTTAATTTCATACGTGCATTTTACTCCCCCCAGCTCCGTTTTCAGAGGGTCGGCTGTGTGCGTATACAGCATGGCGGACATCCTCACTGTGTTCAACGGGCCCTTCGCTCACAGAGAGGGGCCCAACTACCAGTGGGTGGCCTTCCAGGGGCGCATTCCCTACCCGAGACCAGGAACAGTAAGTTAGTCTTCATCTCTTTTTCTTTGCTCTAAAACATATTTTTGGTGCAATTAAGAAAAAAGTTTAATTACTTGATAATTTAAAGCTTTACACTGGAAAAATCAAAATCTAGATAAATCCTTTTTTCTTAAAATAAGTGTATTTGTTCTTGGACTGAGAAGCTAAAATCGACATTTTGCCAATGGAACAAGATAATTTACATTTAAAATAAGAAAACATAATTGAATTGTCTTATTTCAAGTGCATATTATCTAATTATCTTATTTTAGGAGTAAAAATACTCATTCCGTTGGCAAACTATCTCATTGACCTACTACTCAAATTATGGGTAAATACACTTAATCAAACGCATTTTTACTTATTTCTAGATCGTTTTTCCAGCGTAGGAGTAAAGGAGGACTTTGTAATGTAAAATAAAACACAAATGTATACAGTATACACTGCTTAAATGGTCTAGAAATAAGTAAAAATGTCTTAATTCAAGGGTATTTACCCTTTCATTTTAGTAGGTTAATAAGATGATTTACCAATGGAATGAGTATTTTTTACTCTTAAAATAAGATTATCAGATAATATTCACTTGAAATATAAGACAATGCAATTACTTTTTCTTATTTTTAAATGTAAATTGTCTTGTTCAAGCAAAAGTATCTCACTTACACTCCTCAATTCAAGAACAAATGCACTTAGTTTAAGAAAAAATGACTGATTTAGATTTCCATTTTTTGCAGTGTAGACATGATCAAATAACTCAATTACACCTATGATTTCAACATATTACTTTCGCAGATTTTTAATAGTTTTCTTATGAACAATTATTAAAAACACAGTCAGTTGGGGGGGAACGTTGCTAATTAGATCCACTTTATGGAATTGATGTGTCTAGTTTTATAAAAGGAGTTTTTGTCGTTAAAACAAAGTTTATCATAATCATATTGTGAGGAAAAATTGTACATAATTAAAATAATAAAGCCAGTCAGATGTCAAATCAACTAAGGATAACTTTTTCTAAAAACCCATATAAGACTTTAAAGGTGGGGTTCTGTTAGCTTTTAAAAAATTCAAAATGAGGAAGTTATGTAAGGATTTAACTTTTATGCCTTTTTCAGAGGGTTTCCCTCTCCTCGTATAAGAAATCAAATCAATCTTGCAGCATTACAGTAAAAGAGATTATAGAAAGGTGGTTCATTGAAGCTGTCAATTAACCAAACTGAAATAATATCCTAATAGAGTGGAGCAAATTATGATGTGCATATTAGAGGGAAACTAAACCATATATTGGAAGATTTGCTTTCTAACCATCAGTTATGATGGTGACAGAGTTTTATCTTTAAGAGCTTTGAACCTGAGCAGGATGTTATCTCTGCCTCTCTAGTGTCCCGGAGGAGCCTTTACACCTGACATACACACAACAAAGGAATTCCCAGATGATGTGGTGAACTTTGTACGAAATCATCCTGTCATGTTTAACGCCATCTACCCGGTGGGAAGGAGACCCCTGGTGGTTCGTACCGGAGCTGCCTACAGATACACCTCTGTGGCCGTGGACCAGGTGATGGCTGCAGACGGCAACTACCAGGTGCTGTTCCTGGGCACAGGTACGGGTGACCCGCAGGTGGAACAGACCATCTTTTGATTAAACCAAGATTACATTCCTGTGAATATTTCTCTAAAATCCAGATTAAATTAAAAAAATATCCAGCTTGGATACTTATATAAAACTCAGTTCATTAAAAATCATCTAGTTTACGGCAAACCTGAAAGAAAATATATTGTTTTCAAATTTAAAAACACTAAGTTGTCTTTCTTCTGCCAATAAATCTACTGAACTCCCTCTAGCATAAAAAAATGAATTGCATGGCCATTAAAAATTTGTATAATCTATATAATCTGTGCATGTAGCTCCCATATTCATATTTATACTTAGAAAATAACTTTTTACAGTTTAACTATTACTTCTTGTACATACACCTGTAATAATATGTATATCCTGTATAGCACTTCTGGATAGATGCAAACCACATTTTGTTGCTTTGTACTCGTAACAGTGCAGTGAAAATAAAGTTGAATTCTATTCTATTCTAAAAACACTTTATTTTAACATACGGTTTATTCAAAGGTTGTTATAAATAATGAATAAATCTTAAATTTGGACTCTTATGCATGTAAAAAAAAGCATGTGCTCTGAATCCCACTGATTAAAGCTTTAAAAAAATCCAACCTGCAAATAATTTATAAGTGGAATCATTAATAAGTAAAGCTTTTTTTCCTTTCTTTTATTCCTAAATCTGTAACTAAAGCATTTTCCTTCAACTTTATACCCATATAACTGGGCAACTAAGAGTGATGCAGCAGCTTTTATTCTCCTATCTCTAAGATGTTTTATGGTTTCTAAGTAGAGTCCTGTTGCAACAGACGGTTATCAGATAAACGGATATCACAGATTATTGCATGCAGAGGGTGTTGCAGCGAAACTGATAACACAAGGACAAAAGCTCAAATCACTGCATCCATTTAAGGAATATGTGATGTAAACTGATTACCTGTACCTGTTCTTAATTTTGCTCAAAGTGCACATTGCATGACCTCATAAATAGACATAAAACAGCCCAGAGCAGAAAGGTACAAATTGGTTAGATTAAAAGTGAATAAAACTTGTGCAAATAAACCTTTTATTAATGTAGCTATAGGATGAACCCCTTCCATCTTCCTTCACAACCCTTCTGGTTTAAGATTATATTAGCAGCAGAATCTCAGATTTTACTGAACATGGGGGAAAAAAACGATTTCTAGGAATTATTCATCATAAGTGTGTGATTTCTTGTTTCCCAAGGGGATGAATACGCCTCAGTGGAGATGAATTTCTCACTCTCATATCTAAGGAAAGGAAGAACAAGAGAACATGTGACTATCAGCGTCAATGATGTAGATTTTCTTCAAATATGAAACGGCTGCAGCGAAGTAAATGTTCACACACTGCAAAAAACGATCTGGAAACGAGTAAAAATGTCTTAAAATTAGTGTATTTATCATAATTCAAGCAAATAAATAATATTTGCCCATTTAATTAGTATTTTTTTAATATTTATTAAAGTAAACATTTTAGAAACACAAAGATATCTGAAGAGGGATTCTATATCTAAATAGTAAAATGTTCATTTTTTTTTTACCTAACTTTACTTTACATTAAACATGTTGATTTATTTTGAAAAGAGTGAGAAAAGTCTAAATTAAGATTTTTTTTTTTTTTTTTTTTGCAAGGATTCTAATGATGCTCTCTCTACACTGAAAGATTAGCTTTGCTGGCTCAGAATAAAAGGGTTTTCTCATGCAGAAACAGACAAATTAAAAGAAAAGAAATTGCTTTTATTTTCAACTTTTAACCAAACTCCATCACCTAAAGAAAGGCACAAAATACACATATTAAGCCACTTTGATTGGCTGCAGCGAAGTAAATGTTCACACACTGCAAAAAAGCGATCTGGAAGCGAGTAAAAATGTCTTAAAAATTAGTGTATTTAGCATAATTCAAGCAAGTAAATAATAAGATTTGCCAATGGAATGAGTATTTTTACTCTTAAAATAAGATAATTAGATAATATCCACTTTATTTTAGATGTAAATTGCCTTATTCCATTGGCAAAGTGTATCACTTAACTGCTTAATTCAAGAAAGAAATGCTCTTTTTTTAAAGAAAAATGAACTTACTTAGATTTCAATTTTTTGCAGTGCATAAAGATCCTTCACTCTACAGTCGATGCAAACATGAAAAGAATTTGGTGAATGACCTCCAGTTCATCTGGACACATGGTTCTGTGTGGTTTCACAAAAAGATAAAGATGTACTAAACTTTATAGACTTCAGTAAGGTTTTTAGCATGCACATATTTACAAACTTAACTTAATCATTTAAAGACAAATTCATAACAGTTTCAATAGATCATACACTGCAAAAACGATCTGGAAACCAGTAAAAATGTCTTAAAATTAGTGTATTTAGCATAATTCAAGCAAGTAAATAATAAGGTTTGCCAATGGAATGAGAATTTTTACTCTTAAAATAAGATAACTAGATAATATCCACTTGGATTAAGACGACGCAATTGTTTTTTCTTATTTTAGATGTAAATTCCCTTATTCCATTGGCAAAGTGTATCACTTAACTGCTTAATTCAAGAAAGAAATTCTCTTTTTTTTAAAGAAAAATAAACTTACTTAGATTTCAATTTTTTGCAGTGCATAAAGATCCTTCTCAATCTACAGCTTCCATGCAAAACATGAAAAGAATTTGGTGAATGTTTATCTTCAGTAAGAAGTAAGTACTGTCTTTAAATTCAAGTGTATTTCCCTTAATTTGAAAGGAGGTAGGTAAATGAGAGATAGTTTGTCAATGAAGGTAATGAGTATTTTTCACTCTTGATAAATAAGATAATTAGATTAAATGCACTTGAAATTAAAACAATACTATTCTGTTTTCTTATTCTAAGTGTAAATTGCCCTTGCTCCATTGGCAAGATGTCTCTTTTTCCCCCCTTTAATCCAAGAGCAAATGTACCTCTATTTTGCTAGAAGAAATGTGACTCGCTCTAGGATTTTGAATAAGTAAAGTGGTTTTGAAAAGCGGTTTCACAAAAAAAAAAAAAAAAAAAAAAAAAGATAAAGGTGTACTTAAAACTTTTTTATAGACTTCAGTAAGGTTTTACCCCTGTGTACATATTTTCTATTAAAGGGTAAACTTAATCATTTCATAACAGTTTCAATAGATCATATAAGTATTTTGCAAAAGCAAATGAATAAAAGCTTCAGATTTACATATTACTTACATGGCAGATGAGTAGAAAAAGTGTAGATGGCTCAGAAACCTTCCAGATTGTGAAGATCACTATTGGTGAACACATCAATATTCAAAATGACTGACTCATAATGAGTCATTAGAGAGAGGGCTGAGATGACTCAAAAGGCTGCATAGAAAATGTAAAGTGACACAAGCTTAAGGGAAAAAAGATGAAATAAATGAAGCTCAGAATAAAAAAAGAAAACGAGACATGAAGAAAATGATACATATACACAATAGAGGGAGAATCATAGCAGTGCGCGGCCCAAAGGACTACAAGCACATGATTCGTGACACCGGTAAAACAATCTAGAAATCCGCATAAATTTCTTAAATTAAGTGTATTTGTGGGCCTTAATTTGGAGCAGGTAAAATAAAATTTACTGTGCCTCTGTGAAACCCTAAAAAAGAAACCAAAAATTTTATATTAAGTGTTTGCAATTCTTAATTCCCTGCAGGTAAACGCGAAAGTTTCCGCGGTTAAATGGAAATGAGTGTTTTTAGTCTTAAAATTAAGATAATTAGGGATGATATGCACCTTGAAATAAGACAATGCATAATTGTTTTTCTGCTTATTTTAAATGTAAAGTTGTCTTGTTCTATTGGCAAAAGGTCTTACCACTTATCTTCTCAATTCAAGGAAAAATTGCACTTATTTAAACAAAGTTACTTATTGAGATTACATTTTTGCAGTGGAGGTCTTTACTACACTGGAAAACAATCTAGAAATAAGTAAAAAAGTTCCTTAAATTAGGATGTGCATTTACCTTTAATTTAAGCAGGTAAATGAGATAGTTTTGCCAATGGAATGAGTTTTTTCACTCTAAAATAAGATACTAGATAATATGAACTTTTAAATAAGACAAATTGAATTGTGTTTCTTAATTTAAGTGATAAATTGTATTTGTTCCATAATGGCAAAATGTCACTTTTTACCTCCTCTATCAAGGGACAAATGTATTTTGATCAAGGGGAATGCTTTACATTCCCACCTTATTGTTGTTCACTTCAAATTTTTCTGACTCTAAACTTTTCCCACAGTTTTCAACTGATTTCAACAATTTTGGATCAAAACGCTTCAGCTTGTTCAGTCAGGAGAATTGTGCTATGTCTTTTGAGTAAGATTTATCAAACATACCTTTCACATACTCTGCTCTTTCCACCGTTTTTGTCCCATTGAAATGCATGTAGAATTCTTAGATTTCAGCAAAAATTCAGGTAAAATCCTTTATCATCTTCTGGAATCTTTAACTACTTCAGCATACTTTCAGCTGTGAAACACCATTATTCAACTTTTAAAATGGCTTAATAAAGCTTCCTCGCAGATCTTTCTGTTATTACTGCTTTTTTTTTTAACCTCAGCTTTTAGCTAACTTTTACATAGCTATTGGTCATATTCATGAAGCTTCAAAACTCTTTAAAAAGAAAATTTTAAGATTTTCAGATT
Organism: Cyprinodon brontotheroides; assembly: GCA_018398635.1. Taxonomy (NCBI): domain Eukaryota; kingdom Metazoa; phylum Chordata; class Actinopteri; order Cyprinodontiformes; family Cyprinodontidae; genus Cyprinodon; species Cyprinodon brontotheroides. The sequence goes on along the minus strand of JAGKQL010000003.1, from coordinate 3,161,448 downwards.
TAAATAATGGAAGTCTATGGATCGGAAGTTCATTCAACTGCTAGGAGTGTGTGCTCATAGCTTTTGAGCTGTTCTGGTTTTTCCAAACAAATTGTTCTCAGTCCCTCATTTTTAACTCAATTGAAATAAATTATACATCAAAACATAGGGATTTATTATCAGGATTCAGGAAATATAACCCTCATTTATGTAGCATTTATGGTTTTCCGACAGTTTGGCCCAGACCATGAAGAAGTCCACACTTCCCCAATAGAAATCCAATGAGAGATTTTTCCAAAAATCACAGAATTAAAAATCCAAAATCTTACCAGCCCATTTTCGTAGATCACTCCCATTTATTAACTATTTGATGTACTAACATGAAACTTGGTATACAACATCTTCAGAATCTTCTAGCACTCACATTGAAGGGAATTTCTTCTCAATATAATTTATGGTTTAGCTGTTTAGCTGACTTGTTCGGGCATAGGAAAACGCTGATTCTGAGAAAAATCCTCAAACTCAGAAAATGCAAATTTTTACATCGTCACCGCGGGGCCAGTTTTTAGTAGAAACATGAAAGTTTGCACAGTCGAAGCCGTAAGGATGGCTGACGCTAACGCGGTGAAAAGATTTTTGAATACTTTTTACGGTTTTGGCTCACCGCTTCGTTTGTTCGCAGGGGAAGGTGCTTTTTGCTTTTAGGAGTTCACCGTTCTACCATGGAACTCCATGTTATTTAATGAGACCAGCAGGATTTACAAAACCTTTATATTCTCCTTCCCATTAAGGGTTGTGAATGAGCTACAGACATGAACATTATCCCAATTGAGACAAAGGGATAGCGGTCGCCTTTAGACTGGTGTAACTTCTTAGATACCATTTTACGGTTTGTCTTCAGCACTCGCTTGTGTTCTGAGCTGATATTCCCATTCAAAAAGCCTGAGAGGAAAGGAGAGAAATTGAAGTGAAGCGCTTTTCTCTCTGCTGCTGACAGGAAAACCTGTTAAGTGTTGTCAAGGTAACCGAGCTTCAAAGGGATTTTACCTCTGCCAGCTTTAAACAGCACATTTTAATCTAATGGAGGGAGAGACAACACTGATTTAACATTTGGAAACGGATACAATATGACTACTGGCCATGACCCTTTCCCCTTTCACACGCAACCCTGATAGACTTTCAAAATAAGACTCCACGGGGACCCCTTCAAAATAAAAGCCCCTACATTAAACTCCATATTTTTTCCCTCAGCATATAAAAAACATTATGACCCAAACTCAACCACTTTTTTAAAAATGAGACTCTAGGGGTTTTTCAAAACACACCCCATGCACCTAAATTTCAAAAATAAAAAAAAGCCTCCCATTGCTACTTCTTACCTACTGCCCTAATAACAAGAGAAAAGAGTGATTTAACAATTTGAAAGTCATCACATATCACTGCTGTGTCTGGTCTGACCCCTTTTCTCAACACACAACCCTTTGCTAGATCCTCAAAAATAAGACCCCGCCAGTGACCCTACACACTGGCCAAAGCTCTTTATGCTATACCTATACTTGCGATATACTGATGCAAATGGCTCCTCAGCATTATGACCCTAAACCTCTACCAGTCATTAGTTTCCTTTATTAGACTCCCTAGGGACCTTTTTAAACAAAACATACCCCAGAGCAAATCTCATTGGCCAAAGTCTCTCCCATTTACGCTCTAATACCAGTATCTTATTCACCCAATAACATTGAAAAACCAGTGATTTCATATATTTAGGAATGGATTCCTATATCACTGCTTGGCATGACCCTTTCCCCTTTGACACACATCCATGATAGACTTCGAAATAAGACTAAAGCGCGGGACTCCTACAAAAATAAAAAGCCTCTTTCCCCTTACATACACTCATTCATTGTGCCATATGGCTCAGAAGCTAAGTGACTAAAACCTTGCACAACCAATTTCTTCAAATTACACTACCAAAGCCTGTTGACCACACACCTCAAGTGCATATTTCTGTAATCAGGTTCTGGCAGATGCCGCTAATTGTAATAATAAAGCATCAGCTGTGGCCCTCGTGCAACATGCAGCCTCTCGCCTTCCGCCAATGGTGCCGAAGCTCAACAACACAGCGCTTGGGAAAACAGGGCCAGCCAACCAGCCCCCAAGTGGTATTGGGGCCTCTTCATAAGCTTCTTCGTCCTTCCTCTGCTTCTCATGGTCAGTCTTGCAACCATAGGTTTGTATATTTTTATTCCTCTAAGGATGTCAGCTGTTTTCTTTATGCTGATCCAACCAACACATTTTAAATCATTTCAAATTGTTTTGCTAAGTCTTGACATTTTCCAATCCCTCAAAATTTTGATACTTATTCAATACCATCATCCTCAACATTTTATCACTCCCATTTTGAGCAATACTCATATTTTCTTCCAGCCAGATAAGATTCAATTTTTCTTTTTAATTTCCTATTTCTTCGATTTAGTTAATTTACTATTATTCAGCCTATGCTGAGAACTTCATTTCATTTTGCTCTTCTGGACAGGAATTGCTTTTTCTCTGCTTGCTGCCAATCTCATGTAACACATGCTCCGACATGTTTCTTAAGCAGTAGGTGGTTCCCCTTCAAAAATTCTCTTTTAGAAATTTCTAGAAATCCTGGGAGCATGCCATTATATTACATCCTTCTAGTGCACACGTGCTAAAAGACACATTTGCTATGTATAGTTCCTCGCTGTGCAGCTTTTAATATGAGTTTGTTTCGCCATTTTATTGCCAAAATGATTCCTACCCCTACAAAAATCTTCAGATGATTCAATTGTTTCTTGCAGTTTGAAGTTTTGATGACTTCTCATCACATTTTCATATGTTCTGCAGTTAATTTCAGCTTTTTTCATTCAGCAAAAAAAGCATTCCCACTTGCTGTTTCTCCGAAACAGCTTTTTCTAGTTTAAGAAATAATTACTCCTCTAGATTTTGATTTTTTTCCAGTGTAATGTAGAGACTATTATGATCCCTCAAGTACCTCACTTGTATTTACATGCGGTACATATGGTGGGTTTATTTCTAAGGGTTTCAGGGTGTGCAGGTTTGGATTAAACATGCAGCTGCTGGTGTTTATCCAGCGCCTCCTCCCTCCTGTTTGTTGCTCCTGCTTGGATTCCTGAGGAGAAGCCAGCATCATGTAACCTTATCTGCTCCCGGAGCGGCGCTCTGACTCGGGGATGTGGGAGATGTTCTTATCAGCTGTTAGCAAGAGCTGTTTCCTTTACTCCTCCTCGCCTTCCTGTTCCAGATCCTGACACCACAGGTGATTAGAAAGATGCCGGCAGTGCTGGGAGCATTGAGCAGAGGTGGAAAGAGTACTAAAAAATTGTAATTGAGTAAAAGTATCTTTACTTTGCCTAAATTCTACTCAGAGTAAAATTAAAATTACCCATCTCAAAATTTACTCAAGTAAAAGTACAAAATTACTTCATTTAAAATGTAATTTGAGTAAAAGTTACTTAGTTACTTTGAGTTATTTAATGCAAAAAACGATGAGTCATGAATGGAATTGAGCACAAGGTGTTTTAATCGATTTCAAGGCATATTTCAGTGGACATCTAGCCTCGTGAGACCATCATGATCTCGCGAGCTTTCAAGATTTCACTCACAGATCAGTCTGGAGACTCTCCGTTAAAGAAAATTTGGAGCCGTTGACCAAACGAACGTCCAATCAGCGTTGGCTTTGAGGCGGGTTGAGGTGTGACGCAACGAGAAGCGCGACAGTTCAGTCTAAAGAACATGGCGGCTTCAGCCGATGAAATTAGCGTTAGCGTGGCTATAGAGCAAGTTTTATCGGAATTACAGAGTATTTCTTGACTGAAAGAAGAGCAAAACACTGCTCTGGAGGCTTTTCTCAGAGGAAAAGATGTTTTTGCTCTTCTCCCGACTGGTTTCGGCAAGAGTAGCCTGACTTGTGGTTGTGTTTCACCATCAGTATTTTTTATTTTTTTTTTTTTTCATCAGTAACGTGAGGGGGTTTTAAAGTTTTAAAGTAACGTGAGTAAATGTAATTCGTTACTTTCCACCCCTGGTATTGGGCTGATGCATATATGTTGTCCTTTACCTCTGAAGCCAGATTATGAGATTTCTTTCTTATTTTCAGGGTTCCTACTTGGTAAAATCCTTAATTTACATTTCGATGCATCTAATTGCTTCTCTCTCCGCTGTCAGACAAAGGGACAATACAGAAGGTGATTGTGCTGCCAAGTAACCAATCGCTGCATGAAGATCTGATCCTGGAGGAGCTGGAAGTGTTTAAGGTCTGAATTCCTCCTTTTTTGTCTCTCTTGTGAAAATCTAAAAAAAAAATGTGCAGATACAGAAACAGTTTGACACTCAGGCTGATGCAGCACAGACCGGCAGATGTAGAAGTCTGGCCTTTTTTTTTTTTTTACATGTTTTATTGAAATCTCTTAAATTTCGATCGCCGTCTGATCTGATCACATCCAGGCGCTCCCAGCTCCTTTGATTCCCAAACAGCACCTGGACGCCAGCAGTCTATGGAATCCTCAATAATCAATATTTCTTTAAAAAGGCCTGAAGAAGTTTATTTTAGAGGAAGTTTCCACTTCTGTTGTTATACTAAAATGATCTTAGCAGTGGAAATGTATTTTTCCAAGGACTGCTAATAGTTTAAAGCAACACACTGCAAAAATAGAGGTGTCTAAAATAAAAAAGAAGTAAACTAAACAGCAATAAAAACTACTGAAACCAATTGAAATCATCTGTCCATGCAGCACAATCATTTTATTTGATTTAAAAGTTTTAAATCTTGAAATGAGCATGCTGAACTCTGAAGATTAGAAATAATGTCTTAAAACAGGATGCATTATTTAACATTTTTTAATATACACTGCAAAAATGATCTAGAAATAAGTGAAAATGTCTTAATTTAAGTGAATTTACTCTTAATTTAGCAGGAAATTAAGATCGTATGCCAATAAAATAAGTATTTTTACTCTTAGAATAAGTTAATTAGATAATATGCACTTGAAATAAGACATTGCGAGTTTTTTCTTATTTCAAGTGGAAATTATCTTGTTTCATTAGGCAAAATGTTTCCTCACTTACCCCCCTCAATTCAAGAAGAAAAATTTACTTTGACTTTTATTTTGATAACAGTACACACTGGAAAGGCGATCTAGAAATAAGTAAAAAAATGTCTTAAATATAAAGTGTATTTACCCTTAATTTGAGTAGGTAATTTAGATAGTTTTGCCAATGGAATGAGCATTTTTACTCTTAAAAATAAGATAATTGTGGATAATATAGCCTTTAAAATAGAAAAATGCTATTGTGTTTTCTTTTATTTTAAGTGTAAATTGTCTTTGTTCCATTGGCACAAAATGTTCTCTTTTATATTCCTCACATCCAGAAAAAATGCACTTATTTTTAAGAAAAAAAATGTATTATCTAGATGACTGTCAATTTTTTCCAGTGCAGCAGGTTTGTTAAAAGACATTAAGATTAATGTTTTCCAGCAAATTTCACTTCTCTGCTGTTTGTTCTTCTTCCAGAATCAAGCTCCTGTTACAAATTTGAGAATCTCTCCAAAAAAAGTAAGCATCCTGAACCCTTTCTCCTTTCATTACCGGACAAGTTACACTGGTTGAAACATTATTTGTTGTCTAAAGACATGTGCAATGAGGAAAATTTAAAGAAAATCTCCTGGGGAGATCCCAGAGGCAGAGGAAGTAACTGTTTGGGCACTACGCCTCATTTTTCCTGTCAGCCGGCCACTTATTAAGACAAACAAGGGACTGACATTTGAACTGTTTGCTTTTGCAGCAACAGCTGTACGTCAGCTCTGACTTCGGGGTCTCGCAGGTCTCCCTGCACCGTTGTGACGCCTACGGCTCGGCTTGCGCCGACTGCTGCCTCGCCAGAGACCCCTACTGCGCCTGGGATGGACTCAGTTGCTCTCGCTTCTATCCCACCGGGAAAAGGTAGACGGCTATTCAAGCTTTAGGGTCTGCAGGTTTATATGATCTACCCATGAAAGCCGCTTTTCTAACTCAGATAAAATGTAAAATATGTAAAAATAGACACTTTTCATATTTTCTGACTTGAGATGAGATGGAGATGCTCCTCCAGCCTTACCTGCTGCTGCTGCTGCTGTCAGGAAGCTGATGATTCAGAGGCAGATGGAGGCTGAACTTTAGCTGTGTGAGCGTCAAGTTGAAGATGGAGCATTTCTTCTGCACCGAGATTCGCTTTGGAACATTTAAAATTATCGCAATATTGTTGTCTCCATATTATTACACATATGTTTTTAATGTTTCTTTATTTGAAATTTCTGGCTCATAGCACCTACACTGCAAAAACAATCTGAAATTAAGTAAAAATTTCTTAAATCAAGTGTATTTACCCTTAATTTGAGCAGGTAAATAAGATAGTTTGCCAATGGGATGAGTATTTTTACATTTAAAATAAGTTAATAAGAAAAAAACCATTTGAAATAAGACAATGCAATTGATTTTTCTTATTATAAATGTAAACTGTCTTGTTACATTGGCAAAGTGTCTAATTTATCTCCTAAAATCAGGATAAAATGCACTTATTTAAAAAAAAAAAAAGACTTATTTAGATTTACATTTTTTGCAGTGTAGCATTAATGCAACACTGTGAAAAAAAATCTAAATCTAAATAAGTCATTTTTCTTAAAATAAGTGCATTTGTTCTTGAATTGAGGAGGGTATAACAGACATTTTACACAATTTACATTTAAAATAAGAAAAAACACATTGGTGTCTTATTCAAGTGCATTTTAATCTAAACATCTTATTTTAAGAGTAAAAATAATCATTCCATTGGCAAACTACCTCATTTACCTGCTGAAATTAAGGGTAAATACACTTAACTTAAGAAATTATCACACATTTCTAGATTGTTTTTCTAGTGAAGAAGATTCCTTCCAAATACATTCCTTCCTCTTTTCTATATTTTGTTTCCAGCTGGGTTAGAGTGATGCAATTTCCTGCAAAATTCTGAAGAAAGAAATTAGTAAATGCTTTTGATGTGGGTTTTTTTTCTAACTACACATGAATTTGTGACATAAATTCAGTCCATTTTCTGATCAAATCCAAAAAACGATCTAGAAATAAGTGCAAATTTCTTAAATTAAGTGTATTTACCCTTGATTTGAGTAGGTAAATGAGATAGTCTGCCAATGGAATCAGTATTTTTACACTTAAAATAAAGATAATTAGATCAAATGCACACTTGAACTAAGGCAATGCAATTGTGTTTTCACTATTTTACAAAGTGTAAATTGTCTTCATTCCATTGGCAAGAGATCTCTTTTACCTCCCCTCGAATTCAAGAAGCAAATATACTGTTATTTTAGAAAAAATGACTTATCAGATGTTCGGATTTTTTGCAGTGTAGAGACCACAGTTTTTCCCATCAACTCCTATTTTTACTGAGGGATGCGATATAATGCGGCCCCTATAGGATTTATCGAAGCCTTAAGAGCTTGAATATCCGGACATACGGCCACCCACCGATATTTAACCCGATATTTGATCAGCTTCTGAGTTTCTAAAAGTCTAAAAATAATAAATAAATACTACTTCTTCTTCTTCCTCCAAACTTCTTGTTACAGACTTAAAAGCTTCCTTCTAAAGGCGAGGGAAAAAATATTGATACATTAAAAAATATCCCAATATCTTCATATGCTGATATATTGCCATTTTAAAACACCATATCAATCTCTTTTTTACTAATGAAATATTGCTATATATGTCATCATTATGCTCACGAAATCCCGAAAATTCTACGGTACATTGCCATATTTTTATATGTTGATATATTATGTGAGATTGATCTATTTTACCAACAAAATCTCACAGAATTTTGCAAAAATATCACTACTTTGAGAGTTTGCCAACAGAAACGATGAAATTTCACCCAGATTTTGAAAGTAAAATAGATGCGATACAGCGTTTTTTAAAAATTAATTTGATATCAGCATATGAAAATATATTGAGCATTTTATTTTTCAAAGATGTCAGAAATGGATAACAAAACTGCTATTTTTCAATGACTACTTATTTTTGTCCAGCTTTAACGCCGGTATGGGGTATGGGTTATCGGCTACATAAGTTTTAAAAAAGCATATCGGCATATCGGATATCGGCCAAAATCCCAATGTCGTGCATCCCCAATTTTTACTACCCTTGCTGAAACCAAAATAAACCCCACAGAAAATACTGCTAAGCAACAATCAGGGTGTCTTTTTGATTAAGGTTTTAACTCATTTTAATAAAAGAAAAAGAAGAAGTCTGTGATTTTATCTATAGATTAAGAGGTGTGAGTCCTGCAAAGTGTTTTTTTTTTGTCTTTCTCCTATTTGAGTGTCGTAATTAATAAGTTACAACATTAATGAAATCAAGGAGCAGACCAGATTGGGTTCAGCATCTGATGCATGCTCCATTCAGCAGAGAATGGAACAAGCTGTCCACATGACTGGGATCCATTTGAGTGTGAGCCATGTCACAAATTCCACTTGTTTCCCCTCCTTTCCCATCAAAACAAAACTCAGACGAGCAGAAATGAGCGACACCTCTCCTTTAAACGGAAACGTCTGCGGTCTCTTTGAGCTCCGGCTGCTGGTCTCCAGATGATTGGGTCGGAGGCGGGTTAAGTTTAGTTTGGTCCCAGAACAAAAGGCAGAATTTCTGTTTTTCTACTCGAACTGCTCTGAAATGTGTCAGCTGTTTACATGCCCCTTCCTCCAAGCTGTTGCATATGAGTGCACACGGCTTTGGCACCAAAACCGTCTTAAACAGAACGGAAGGATTCTTATTACTGTGTATTTTGTCATGGATTTATGTGCTTTATTCTTATTGTGTTTTTTCTGTTTTCTTTTTTTTTTAAGGAGAAGCAGGAGGCAGGATATAATGCACGGAAATCCACTCACTCAATGCAGAGGTTTCAATTTAAAAGGTATTAAGTCGATCTAAAGTCACTTTAAAACATGCATTACATCTTAATTCTGTTGCTGCTAATTAAAAAGAACAAAATCAACTAATAAAAAGTCTTTGCTCATTTATAAATAATCATTGCATTATTATTGGTACCTCCAGTAAAAAAAAAAACTACTATTTATGTTGAAAATAATCTGTAATATTACATAAATATACATTTTTATTAGATTTAGTGTTTAATTATTGATTACAGAAGAAAAGTCTTGTGCCACACCTATTAGCTCCCAGCAGTTTATCTCAAATAAAAGTATTTATGCTAAAAATATTTAATCTATAAATTCATTACCTCTATTTTCTTAAGAATATGTTAGAGGCAGGATAATATAGATCTATTCTTCAAAGCTCCTGTTTAAAATTGGACAGACAAGTGATTATTTACTTCTAGATGACGAAGTTTAATCATCAATTTGTAAAGATAAACTTAATTTAATCTACAAAAAGGACAAAATAAAGTTTATAGTAACTAGATCTGTGAAAAACCTTCTGGGTTAAAGCCTACACTGGAAAAAAAATCAAAATCTAGATAAGTCATTTTTTCTTAAAATAAGTGCATTTGTACTTGGATTGAGGAGGTAAAAGAGACATTTTGCCAATAGAACAAAGGCAATTTACATTTATAATAAGAAAACGCAATTGCATTGTCTTATTTCAAGTGCATTTTATATAAATATTTTTATTTTAAGAGTAAAAATAGTAATTCCATTGGCAAACTACACTGCAAAAAATTGAAATCTAAGTAAGTTTTTTTTTCTTTAAAAAAGCGCATTTCTTTCTTGAATTAAGCAGTTAAGTGATACACTTTGCCAATGGAATAAGGCAATTTACTTCTAAAATAAGAAAAAACAATTGTGTTTTCTTATTCTTAGTGGATATTATCTAATTATCTTATTTTAAGGTAAAAATACTCATTCCATTGGAAAATCTTAATATTTACTTGCTTGATTATGCTAAATACACTAATTTTAAAGACATTTTTACTTATTTCTAGATCATTTTTCAAGTGTATTGCTTATCTTGGAAATCGAAAATTCACTTTGTGAAACTTTAAAACTTCATATGGAGGATTTGGTTCCATTATTATTACAAACATGTTTTGCAAAAGTAAATTTAGGAGAAAAAAAATGCAATCCATAAATTAATCTTTGAAGAAAAAACGGTTTTCAGAGTAACTCTGCTGTTTTCCCAAATAGTATTTTTTCAAATATTTATTTCAAAAATAATGGAGCAAATTTTGCTGCATTATTTTTGAAATAATAAAAAAGGTGAGCGATCCATCCGTGTCCAGGTTCAAACAAAAGATAAATGATTAAAAGCACGTCAGAACCTTTATGTAGGGTAGGGATCCATGATGCTGTGGGTCTGCTAATGTTCAAATGGATGTGGATGGTTTTCATTGCACCATGAACTCTCTAAACTATGATATTTAAATCCTAATCTGATTAACTGTGGCAGTCAAAGTTAAAAGTGCTTATGATCTCAGAGGGTATAAAATATTTAGTTTTGTTGGTTTTGATGTATGGAACAAATTAGATCAGGAGCTAAATGATTGTATAACATTAACAAGGTTTAAAAACATATTTAAAAAATGTAATAAAAAGATTATGAAACATGTGAAGTCAATTAAGATCAGTAAGACATTGGGTTGATTTTAAGAATTTATTTGCAAAATATGGTGGAAAATAAGTATTTGGTCAGCTAACAAAAGTTCATCTCAATACTTTATTATATTATATACCCTTTGTTGGCAATGACAGAGGAATCAAACGTTTTTCTGTAAAGTCTTCACAAGGTTTTTCACACACTGTTTGCTGGGTATTTTGGCCCATTCCTCCATGCAGATCTCACTCTAGAGCAGTGATGTTCTGGGGCTGTCGGCTGGGCAACACGGACTTTCAACTCCCTCCAAAGATTTTCTATAGGGGTTGAGATCTGGAGACTGGCTAGGCCACTTTCAAGGAACAGCCGATGCTTCTTACGAAGCCACTCGCTTGTTAACCGGAGCGGTGTGTTTGAGGATCATTGTCATGCTGAAAAACCCAGCCACGTTTCATCTTCTTGAAATGCCCTTGCTTGATGGAAGGAGGTTTTCACTCAAAATTTGGCGATACATGGCCCCATTCATTCTTTCCTTTACACGGATCAGTTCAGTCGTCCTGGTGCCTTAGCAGAAAAACAGCCCCAAGGCATGATGTTTCCACCCCATGCTTCACTGCTGCAGGTATGGTGTTCTTTTGGATGCAACTCAGCATTCTCTCTCCTCTGCAAACACGAGGACGAGTAGAGTTTTTACCAAAAAGTTCTATTTTGATTCCATCTGACCATATTATATTCTCCCAGTCATGCGTCTGGATCCTCAAAATGCTCTCTAGCAAACTTGGGACCGGACCTTGACATGTACTGGCTTACGGCAGAGGGACACGTCTGGCACTGCGGAGTTGTGAGTCCCGCAAGTGATAAAGCATTTTTGATGAGCTTTGCTTTGTTGCTTTGGTGCAGCTCTCCTGCAGGTCATTCACGCAGGTCCCCGTGTGTGGTTCTGGGATTTTTACTCACTTGCGTTCTTGTGGTATTTTGACCCCGCGCGGGGTGAGATCGCTAGCGTGGGGCCCATGCTCGAGGAAGCCTATCAGTGAAGGGTCTTGTATGTTTTTCCTTTTTCTAATAATTGATCCCACAGTTGATTTCTTCCTGCACCAAGCTGTTTACCTGGCTGCAGATTCAGCAGACTTCCCAGCCTGGTGCAGGTACTATAATTTTGTTTCATGTGTCCTTTGACAGCTCTCTAGTTTTGGCTTATGGTGGAGTTTAGAGGTGTGACTGTTTGAGGTTGTGGACAGGTGTCTTTTACACAGGTAACAAGGTTCAAACAGGTGCCATTAATGGAAGGTAGCGAGTGGAGGACGGAGGAGCCTCTTACAGAAGAAGTTACAGGTCTGTGGGCACCTGTTTGAACCCGTTTTCTGTAAACGACAAGCGCGGCATTTTCCTGCCATTTTGCAAATAAATTCTTTAAAAATCAGACAATGGAGATTTTCTTTCTCATTTGTCTCTCATAGTTGAGGGAAGCATATCTATGATGAAAATTACCGGCCTCTCTCATCTTTTGTGGTGCAAGGGCTTTTGCACCTATTGGTGGCTGACTAAATACTTTTTTGCCCCACTGTATGTCTGAAATCAACAAACTTGAAATTAGCTTTTCCACAGAAGATGACCCAAATTTAAACGATTAAAACGATTTAAACATTTTATATTTGGCCTAAATGGAAAAGGAAACGTATGGACTATAATATAGGAGAAAATTGCACATCTCAGAGATTTAATTTATAGATATCAGGACTCTACAGGATTTTAGGTGAGGATATACATTTTAAAATCGGTAATATTTTCCCACTGAATTATTGAACTATGATAAAAAAAAAATCTATTTACTAAAAGAAGATCTGGGAGATGAAGCTTAAATGTAAATTCAATCTGGAATCAGGTGAAGCTGAACCACCTGCAATATCCCTCGTTCAGCTCCAACCAATCAGCTCGGGGGTCATACAGTCTCCAAAGCCAATCATCTTACAATACCCCCTTCATTTAGCTTCTTTTCTAGCTTCTCTCTTTTGCACGCAAACAAACATTTACCCACCTCCACCCCCCCATCTCCCTCAGATTATTCTCAGTCCCACTCATCCTCTGGCTTTTTCCACCACAAATAACCATGTCCCGGGGAAGACTACTCTAATAATTTCCTAGGTTACTCATCCAAATGTGTGTTGATTCACAGCATCAAAATCTTCTGCCAGGGCCCGAGCGCCAAAGACATTATGTAATTCATGTCTTAATATGCCGCTATACTCCTTGAACCCCAGGCAGCCTCAGCGAATGGCCCGCTCACGCACTGAGCCTGGTTCTGCTGGAGGTTTCTTCTTTGTTAAAAGCAAGTTTTTCTCTCCACTGTCGCTGCAAGCATGCTCAGTGTGAGGGATTGCAGAAAGTCAATGAGTCGATACAGTCAGCTGGTTTTCCTTAGATAGAAACATTTTGAGTAATATGATTCTGTTACCTGTATGAATAAATTAAATATTTTCTAATTGCAACTTTTCTCGCTAATACACCCTTTTTCAGACTGTTTTAATAACAATAATGCTAATATGGTGCCATATTAGCATTGCCACCATTTAGTCCTTATCTCTTCATGCATCCAGCTGATTTACTGAGGAATTTCAACTCCAGCAGAACAACAGGATGGGAGGCAGAGTTGGTTTGAAGCGATTATTCTGCGTAAAACATGTTTGCTTTCGATGAGCCACTAAAGAGTGAAGCTAAGCTTCATGTCAACGTCTCACAGTCGCTCCTATAAGAGCCATTCTGTAGGCTCCCTGTCTGTCAGCTCAGTGACGTCTGATGTGCCTTTTCATATGACTGAGAATATGTCTGCTCATCAGCCTACAGGAACGCTGCGGAGATAACGCAGTACAGCGTGAAAAACAACACCACCTTCCTGGAGTGCGTTCCAAAGTCTCCTCAGGCGTCCATTCGCTGGCTCATTCAGAGAGAGAACGACAGGAGGAAAGAGGTCAGTCTGACATCAGAAGATGTCAGTGATTTATGATCAGCCTCAGGGCCCTAAAAGGCTGTTAACATGTAGCTGATTAATGCATAGATTATTTACATCATATAGCATTTTTATGGTGTTCAGAATAAAAAGCTCTGAGGATTCCTAGAATTGTGTTATAAAGGATTTATCAATTCAACAATAAAATCTGCATAATTGTGCAAGAGATGATGAAACGTTGGCGTCTAAACTGACTGATGGAGTGACATAAATCATCTAGTTTATCGGCGCTGTTCTCTGCTGCTCTTTAAAAATGTGGGATATAGTCCACCTGAGGTCCATTAGAGCTCTTTGGAAGTTAATATTCTTTTCTCTTTTTCTTCCTTATACTTATAACAGCACTTCAGCACTCAGCTTTATGAACAGAGGTTTGTTTTTGTGCTCAATTAGAGCTATAAAACAGATAACCTGCTGACCCTGCTGTGGACATTCAACCCCGTTCCCCCTTTGAATTTCCCTTTAACTAATGACATCTCCGGTTGGATGTTCCATTTGATTTTATACCTAAAAAAGGAAACTAACTAAATCTGAGTCCAAGCGTCTGCAGAACGAGTGAACTTTTCTTTCCAATGCAGAGATTGAATTATCAGTATCGCAAAATCTTTGAAAAAGACACATAGAATAAGACTTTTAGATTTAAAACAAGATATATCATCTAACGCTTTAATTTTAAGATCCTTATGAAGAAACCAATTAATTTTCAGTGTATAACTTATATAATTCATGTATTTGTAATCATGGTTAATTATTAGACTCATTATATCTTGCAAATTACTCTTATTCCTGTCTGAAAATGACAGTTAGTTGGTTTCAAAAAATTTAAACAAGTTTATTTTTAGGATATTTAGGAGAGTATAGACATACAAGACAGAGTTAGATAAAACATTGTTGGAACACTAATTTCCCTTTTTCACTCATTAGCTAAAGATTTATGTTTGTGGGGGTTTTTTTTGCTTTTTTTTTTTACATATTTACGAGACTTAAAGAGTTTTAAAGCATAATTATATCATAATTGCCTATTCGCCTGGATTTTATTATTGGTGCAATAATATGAAATGCTGGTGAAGGTTCTCAGTCATTCAGGTCATAGTTATTCTGAAAAAAAAGAAAATAAAAAACAATCCACTGGACTTTGTTTCCAAATTTGAAGACGTTTCGCGTCAGGGCATTATAGGCTAACAAAAGAAGCCAAAAAAACCCCATTCTTAAGGGGTGGACCCCTTCGTCTGTTCCAATTTGTATGTTTGCAAAACAAAAACAAGGCTTTGTTGGGCTACTGTTTAAAACCTCGAACTAGACGCTATTTCTGACATTTGGAATTGAAAAAGCTTCCTTGATGGGAAGCTAAACGTCTTCAAACTTGGAAACAAAGTCCAGTGGATTGTTTTTAAATTTCTTTTTTTGGAATAATATCAAATCTTTACTATTTTCTACATTAGTGTCCAGCTTTTTCCATATGAGTTTTTGATTTTTGTTAGATTTTTCACGGAGCCCCTAAAGGGACATGGAGGTAAAAAATAAACTTTTGCGAGACTCCCGCAAAAGTATTGCGGGATCTTGCAAAAGTTTATTTTATTGAGATCTCGCAATACTTTGAAAAGATCCTAGCCTAGTTTATGGAGATCCCGCAATACTTTGGTTCCTGACAATCTAACAAAACTATAGCGAGGATGTCTATAAAACCGTTTATTTTTTGCTGAGATCACCGCAATGCACTTACGCAGATCCTGCAATACTTTCGCGAAAGATCCGCAATACTTTTAGAAGATCTGGCAAAAGTATTGCGAGGATCATAGAACTTTATTTGTGAGATCTGCGCCAATACTTTTCTTGAAGTCCCGCCAATACTTTTGCGAGATTCTGCAATACTTTTTGCGAGATCTTGCAATACTTTTCGCGACACCTTCCAATACTGTTCTAATCTGTGGTATATGCCAATGAGCCCTAAAGGAAATGGAGGGGAAAAATAATTTTGGCGAGATCCTCAAGAATATTTTTGGCGATCTCAAAAGTATTGCGTTTTTAAGTAGATCCTGCAATACTAAAAACACCTTCCAATACTGGTTTCAATCTGTTGACTATGTACGTGAGCCCACTAAAGGGAAAGTCAGAGGGATCGCAGATTTACTTTATGGGATCCCCGCAATACTGGCGAGATCTCGCGAAAAGTTTATTCTTGCCGAGATCCTGCAATACTTTTGTAGGACCTCGCAATAAGGATCTAATCTGCAATACTTTTTTGAGCCCCTAAAGGGAAATTCTTGGGGAAAAAAAATAACTTTTTGACAGATCCTCATAATATACTGCTATGTAGATCCACTTATGCACGAGAGAGATCTTAAGTGCATCTCGCAGTTATTGGGATCTCAAGTGTTTATTTTTTGAGAGATTCATTACTTTTGCAGGATCTTGCAATACTTTTATGAGATCCCATTAAAATTTTTAATGCGTAGATCTCAAGAAAGTTTTTTTTTTGCTAGACCCCGAATAATACTTTTGCAGGATTTGTAATACTTTTATGAGATCCTCAAGAAAATTTTGGACGAGATCTCGCTAGTGACAGGGATCTCAGCCTTAGGTGCTTAAAGCTTTTGGCGAAGATCTCACACATTCCTATTTTTCCCTCCATGTTTTTCTTTTCAGGGGCCCCGTAGTTGCATGTACCTCCACTCTGATAGCTGAAAGCTCTTTCTCCTCATTGATTAATCCGACTTAATATGCTGATGAAGAAGCTTGACTTTATCTGATATCAGATTATCATTAATGGGTAAGAATTCCTGGTTTTAGGCTCAAGTGTCCATAAGAACGTTTATTTTAGTAACTGTGTTTGCGTAAATCTGAAAGTTAGACGTCCCTTAGCCTGTTTAGAGTGCATTTAATTTAATCCATCAGAACTTAAAATCACATAAATGCATTCTGCAAATGTATTAGATGCATTGCAGAAAAGTTTAGGACTGCTGCTATATAGACTGTTGAAGCAGAGTTTACAACAGGAGCCCTTTGGCAAAACATTTATAACTATAATACACTCAATTCTGCTCATGCTTATAAAATATGGCTCAGTTCCTTAGTGACATAAACCAGTTATAACAGTCACTGTTTTCCTAATTTCCTGGTCTTTTTTTTGGAAAGACTATTGACCTGGATGACAGAACCTTCACCAGCATTACTTGTTCTCCTCCTACTGAGCGACAGCAAGAGGCTGTTAAAACTCACAGGCTGAATGAAGCTGGAGTCATGAGGGACGGAAAAACCAGCATGGAGAGCTGAAAGGTCGAAGTGCCAGTTTTATTACGGCCGTCACCTTCCGGAACAGGCCTGACAACAAACAGTCAGCAGAAAACTGGGAAGAGTCAGCTGTTTAAGTGGGAAAAGGAGCAGCCGTTCCTCCCAGGATCCGCAGGCAGGAAGCTGCTGGACTCACCTGGATGATGTGCTGGCAAAGTCCCCCCCATCCACCAGCCGGATCTTACAGAACAGGACTCCATTGACAAAGGGCACTGCTGTCAGCTCCTCCAGAGTGAAATGCACCTGAAACTTGAACCTTTTCTTTTTGGTTAAAAAGGCCATGTTGCCCAGCTGCTGCTGCAGGGAGCTGATCCTGAGGAGGAGCAACAGGAGGTTGAATAAATAAAGAGGAGCAGTGGATCAGGTTCTAAAGAGGAGGCAGGATTTCCTTCTTCTCTTCCAGGTTAATCATTACTGAGGACCTGCAACCAGAGGGGAGGATGTCAGACAGACAGCAGGACAAACTGGCTTCATGCTTTCTGTTCACATGAAGTCAGATCCAAAACCAAACCTTCATCTAGCAGCGGCTTCAGAACCCACTCCACGCTGCCACGCAAACACCGCAGCCATAGAGGTCTCCCCCTCCCCGCACAGACTCACCGCACGTCCCGCCTGCAGTTCATCCTTCTGGGTCTGAAGCGGCTTAATTTCGGATCAGAACTTCCTGCTTAATCAATGACAATTCAGCAGCTCTTAGAGCGGGTTACATCCCCGCAGCCTGCATTCACACCCGCTGCGTGTCTCCGGCGGTGTTGAAGTGAAACACGCCATATGCGCCCCTTCACGGGAGCGCGCATTTTAAACCAGTTGCGATGCGCAATCAGAGAAAAAACAATTAAATGAATTTGATCACTTTATTTCAGACATTCTGCTCTTAAAGGTTTTCCTTTTATAGCACCATCTCTTCAATTCCTTATTACAGCTTAGTTTATTTATATAAACTGCGCTATAGAAATGTAAACTACGGAAGAGGATTAGGCTGCTATTGGAAAAAAAAAAAAAAAGTTAACTGATTTAAACTAATTTTATTTCAGTATAGTAAGGGTTTTTCTCAGAATTCTGACTGATTGGTTAAAGTTTAATGCTTCATGCAGAAAAGTCAGAATTCTAAGAGATGCATCTATTTAAGTTAATAGTTGGAGAAAAATAAGTCAGAATTTTCTGATTTGATTAAAGTCAGACATGCATGAGAAATCAGTCAGAATTTGGAGATTAAAGTCCTTATTTGAGAAAAGTCAGAATGTCTGAGATTAAAGTCAGAATTCTGAGAAAAGTCAGAATTTTGAGAAGCCGAAGCTTTGGTGATTAAAAGTCAGAATTTCAAGACTTTTTTATTGTCCCTCATTCAGTCAGAATTCTGATTTAATCTCAGAATTCTGACTTTTTCTCAGAATTCTGATTCTTAATCTCAGAATTTGACTTTAATCTCAGAATTGGATCTTTAATCTCAGAATTCCGTGACTTTTTCTACAGAATTCCGACTAAATGTCCTCAGCTGAATTTTTCTTCAGAATTCTGACTTTAATTTCAGAATTTGACTTTTTCTCAGAATTCTGATTTTAATTTCAGAATTCTGACTTTTTCAGAATTCTGACTTTTTTATTGTCAGAGTTCAGTCGAGAGATCCTCTGACTTTAAAATGGTCAGAATTCCTGATTTTTTCTCTGCAGAATTCTGACTTAATCTCAGAATTCTGATCTTTAATCTCAGAATTTGACTTTTAATCTCAGAATTTGATCTTTTTTTCTCAGAATTTGACTTTTTCTCATTAACTTCTGAACTCTTCCATTCTACAGAATTCTGACTTTAATTTCAGAATTCGGACTTTTCTCAGAATTTCTGACTGAATTCTGATAAAAAGTCAGAATTCTGGATTTTATCCTCATTTATTCTGATTTTAATTCCTCAGAATTTGGACTTTAATTTCAGAACTGATTCTTTTCTCAGAATTTGACTTTAATCTCTGTGAAGATTTTTCTATTTTTTCTCTGAATTTGACTTTTTATTGCCGACCAGTCAGAATTTGGGATTAAAGCTCGAATTGAGATTAAAGTCGAGAAAGTCAGAATTCTGACTTTTTCCCATGTTAAACTGAAATAAAATTTAAAAATCAGTTAACTTTTTTTTTCAGTGGCCCTTATCCTCTTCCGTAAGTATGTATTAAATAAACGTCAATTAGACTTTATTAGAAAAAGGTTAAAAACTGTAAAAATCATTCAATCTATTCGTTTGTGCAGGTTAAGCTGAACGATCGCATCCTCTCCACGGAGCTCGGCCTTCTGATCCGCTCCGTCCAGCAGTCCGACCAGGGTCTGTACTACTGCCTGACCACAGAAAATGGCTTCAAACGCACCGTCGCCAAAGTCCGTCTGAATGTGCTGAGTGAAGCCGTGGTGAAGGTTCTGACAGACAAGCAGCAGTCCCCCTGGGCATGGGCCAGCTCCCTAAACCCGAAGGCCCTGCTGGAAACCTTCAGCCCTGCAGAGAATCTGGCTGTACAGCAGTACTGTAAAGAGAGAAAAGACTTCAAGAAGCTTCAACAGAGGCAGCAGCAGCAGCCGCAGCCACCTGGACCCCTCAGGGGGGACTTGGCCAAACTAAAACCCCTACTGGACCGGAGGAAGAGCCGCAACAGACGCAATAACCTCCCTGATGTGTGATGCACGACGCAAGCAGCAGAAACTGACACGCACGGCGTCCTCTGGTCCTGTGCCCTTCAAAGCACTCACTGCTCCTCTCATCTCAACCACTGAGCTGCAGATGTACCTTAAAACCAGAAGGTTGGTGTGGGGAGATTTAATCCCACAAAATCTTGTTGTCTCACATGAAATAATGCGACCAGATGGCTGTAATTTTTCAACCACCAGTTTTTCCTTCGCTTTGATCGTCACAACACGATATGAGGCGGACATGTCCTGACTTCCTCTGACAAACTCTGCCCTCAGAGGATAACGCTTTGAATTTCAGCTATCGTGCCATGCTTTAATGTCTGAGGGAAACATTTAAACGTGTTTCTTCTAATGGATTTTTTATTCTTTCCATCACACACTTCTGATGGAAATGGGGACTGAAGAAACACGAAGGCCTTTATGAGATCAGACTTTCCTTTAATTTGAATCTCTACTCCTCTGCTGACATTTGTCTTTGTGCTACAGACCTGATAGTGGAACATAAATCTATATATTGTGACAAAAGCATCGTATTTATAACCCCTTCTTTGGTTAAGAATCATCTTTTATGCAGCAAAATACATGAAAAACTCTACATTTGTTAAGTAGTACAAATAATCCTACTTCAACAAACACCGGCTGAGTTGTTACGAGGTTTAATCCTGATTAGTTCTACTTCGGAGACGTGAAATTGTCCTCCTCTCTTAAAAAACAAAGCTTAAATAAAAAAAATCATGAGTTTTTGGGGAGAGAAACGAGCCCAGATCATTACAGATCCTCTACCGTACTTAACAGTATAAGGTGATTTTTTTTTTTTTTTGTTACTCTTGATCATAATTTGTTTTAAGTAAGAACCATCTTTAGTGTTTGCTCCCAAAAAAGGTTTATATTATTGTAATGAAAGCGATTTGGAAACTCCCAAAAGTTTACATTTATGATTGAAGGACAGAAAATAATTCTTCCACAAAAGCATGTGTATAGCCTCTAATGGTGGAGACTTTTTAACATCAAGTCTAATAAAGGGAGCTTATTAGATGTCTTTACATCCCTTATTCATCTTCTGTGCATGCCGTCAGTATAAACCTGCCAGCTAGTATCCAGTGCCTAAAGGAAACAGGCGTCTCACAGGATAACAACGACCCAGAAAGCCATTTTCACCTTCATGCTGACTGTCTTCATTTGGCCAGAGCTGCTAAACGCTCATGAATCTTTGGAGAAATTAAACACCTGCTGAATAATATAGTTTTATTTCATGGTTAGAAGCGCAAATTTTCACTATTTTTAGATTTTAAAATATAGCAAGAATGAATATGAAGTAAGGAGTCATTTTTATATGAAACCTCTAGGCAGGGGGGGATTTACCATTGGGAAACTAGGTAGTTGCTCTAGGGCCACAAGTTCCTGGGGGCCCTATAAAACTCCTTTTACATGTATTTCTGCAAATAATTGCTTTTTGATAAAAATCCTTTTGGCTAAATGCCATCAGAACGCTGATATATGAAGTTCGTCTCACCCCCCTTCCAGCATCTCCACCATATTGGATCAGTCCATTTGCTGCAATATGTTCAGAAAGGTCCAAAACGAACAGCAGCAAACCATTTGAAAAACAAACCATGCAAAGAAGCAGTGTTGCTTCAACTTAGCGCTTTTAGTCCTCTATATTTAGCCACTTTTCAGAACCCCTCTAGCAATTTGATTTCTAAAAAGCTCCTAGCGCAATATCTAGAGACTTTTTCTGCTACTGGAGACTTTTGAGACAACATCTAAAAGCAGCTTAACTCTGCTCTCCAGGCGAGTAGATTGGTAACACCCCTCTTGCCTCCTCTATCTTGTCTGCTGTCATGATTCATGCAGCTATTATTTCATCCAAAATGAAAAATGGAGAACAGAGAAGCAGATCATGGCTTGTCTACAGTGAAAAAGAAGCATCTCAAGGAATTTTACTTTGGCTTCGGAAAATGACAGAAGGAGCAATCAGCTAAGTGAGCTTAGTGCTTGAAAAAATCTTAATTTTTAGAGACAGCATGAAAAGTCAGCTGAGTACAAAACATAGAGAGGAAAACAAGGAAGAAAAAAGGGACAAGAAGAGAGGGACACAACCTAGAACAGATAATGGATGTTCATTCTACAATATTTCTCTATCTGTAGAATGGGGTTGTTTTATGAGTTGTCTTCTGACTCCAGAGGGCCCCTGCCTGTCTTTTTGCCTAGGGCCCCACATTTTCTAACTCTGCCTCTAGGCAGATATTACACTGAAATACTTCAAAACCTGAAAAATGTTTCTTTGTTGAGAATATTGCTCCACTGTAAATCAGTGGAGCAATACATAAACACTAAATTAAAAAGTTAAAATAAACCTTCAGTTAAACTTATTTCATAGGAATGGTTAGATATTATAAACCTTAACTTTGTTCTCAACAATTAAATTATATTTTTTAATTATGGTTGTGCAATAAAATATGCTTTTAATTCCAGCTCCTTATTTAACTTTAACAGCTGTGCCATTAATGTGCTGCAGAAGTGAGATGTTAAGAATATGAAGCTCTAAATCTAAATAGATGCAGATGTTACACCCGTTGCTACTTTTTCTGCTCTGTTTTTTTTCTCTAAAGATATATTTGTATTTTGCAGCTCATGGTTGCTTAGAATCTGTAAAAGAAGGTCCATCGCCGTCATCAAGCTGCACTTTGCTTCATTTCTTTTCCTGCATTTGTCAGAGAAATGTTCCAGCTATAATCCAGTCGTCTCTGGATCCATGCATGGATTTGACTCGAGCAACTAAACTCAGACATTTCATGTTCAACTCAGTGTCATCGCATTTTCCAAAGCCTTCAGTAACACTTTGTCAGACTTAGTGAGGTAGTCAGAGTATAACCAGCCCTTTAGACCTTTTGCATATGTGAAAAGTCATTTTTTGCAACCCATAGGTGATGTAGATAGGAATTGTTTATGTACAAACTGTTTTAAATGTCTTTTAGTTAAGTTAATATTCTTCAAATTTGGTGACAATTGTTACTTTTTGTACATAACTTGAATGTTATCTACCAGCAAGGACTGCATCTGCAATTTGAAGACATATTGGTTAATATTTTTGATTTTAAGCATGCATTTTCCCTCATACAGATCTCTGCTGCACATGTAACTAAAGTCGAGTTACGTGTCGATGTTTTATTTCAATTCTGAATAATTTTATTGTCACTGAGTCTTTGTATTTGTATTTATTAATGTCTTAGCCTGAATAAATATGTTCAAGTGAGGCTGTTTTTTTTAAATCAAAAAGATTATCATCAGTTTCCATTTTAATTGTTACATCTACTGTCGGATTTGAGGCGGTGTTGTTAATCCGATAATTAACACCTCTTTAAAATCTGCACACAAAATATAACATTGGTGTCAGATATTAAATAAAACTGAGATCAGTTGAGCTAACTTGTCAAAAAGGGAACAAAGCTCATCTTATTGATTGTCACTAGGTTACCATTTGTAAACGTTTTGCTCTAACTGACCAATCAGAGAACAGAAAATGCTGATGTATGGGTGACCCCACTAAGTGGCAAAGTGGGGCAAATCTGAAATCTGATTGGTTGAAGAAAATATTCTTCATTAATACTGTTAAATTCAGCCAATATTGCTGATTCTGAAGGCCCTGGGGAGATTTGATTGACGTAACGCACAAACGCTCGAAATCTGATTGGCCAAAAAATATATAGACAACATAAATGTAATAGAAGCAGCTCAGCCAAGAGAACTGCTATAAAAATTGCTGAAAAAGTGCAGGGATGATCTTACCCATGGAAATAATTTTTATGGGAGGACAGGGGAACTTTTTTCAGTCCAAAAACGATATTACGCTGCAGTACACAGACATTCATTGCACTAGGACCAAGGGGAAAACCGCAGGTCAAGCTGAAGCCAGCTTCCCTGACTAGACCGCCCTTAGCTCCTGATTGGATCTCTGTCTTCTCTTGTGTGATTGGCTGTCACGGCTGTCACTCCTGAGAAGCTCCCTTTATAAACATCTGATGCGCCACTGAATCAGGTCTGTGATTGAATCGTCAAACATCCTGAAGTTACCGGTAGTTATATTCAAAAGTACTTGCGCCCCCCCTACTTGAAATCAAAACTTCATCTATGATTTTACCAGAGATGGCAAAAGTACTTACTTCTTTCCTCCGGACTTGAGTAAAAAGTACAGATACTTGTGTTTAAAAAATACTTCTGGTAAAAGTGGAAGTACTGATTAAACTTTTACTCAAGTAAAAGTAACAAAGTACAGGCTTGTAAATCTACTTAAAGTATAAAAGTAAAGGTAGAAACCACTTTTTTCATGCCATGTCTACATTTAAAATGGATGTCTGCCAATAGGACAATAGATCTCCGCTGGGTTCATTTTCAATCATCTCGCCGTCCATGCTGATACCGCGCTAACGCCACCGCCACCAAGCTGCAAATGATTTCGGGCTAATGAATAATACCGAATCTGTCGATTCATCTTGTAGTGTTGCATCAAATGCAACGTAGATTCCAATCCAATTAGACTGAATTTGGTATTGATGACGCGAAAAATAATAACGGTAACCCATTGAAATGTGATTCAAAACTAAAGTAACGAGCCAATTTTTAAAAATGTAAGGAGTAGAAATTACAGATATTTGTGTAAAATGTAAGGAGTAGAAGTAAAAGTTCGCCATAAAATAAGTAGTAAAGTAAAGTATTAAAAATATCAGAAAAATCTACTTGAGTACAGTACTTGAAGTAACTGTACTCAACATTTATTCTTAGATAAAACAAAAACATGTACTCAAGAGAAAAAAATAAAGAAATAATCCCTTCCTCATTTAGACATTAATTTTAAAAATGGTTGTGCTTTTAGACTTCCAAACCTAGTGCTGTGAACTAGCAGTTTTTTGGCGATACCATACAATCACAACACTGCTATACGATTTATCCCGATATATCATGATACAGTAATAAAAAGGACATATTTTTATAAAAATATAGCTCTTTAAAACTTGTTGGTCAGCTGCAGGTGGTTCAGAACAGCTAAAAAATAGGCGCTTGAGTGATGCACCACCATCTAGCTGCTAGGCTTTTAAGTATTTATATAAAATTAATTAAATGAAACAGATGTTTGTTTATAAAAATGTAGATTTCCAATTTATTCCATATTTTGAATCAATATCAGCTGATGCCGTTTCAAGATATTGGTATTTTTAATAGATACGCATCTCCTCTAAAGAAAAATATTGCAATATTTTACAAATAGTTTCTTTTTTACCTCTCTATGCAAATCAGTAAATGTTTAGTGGAACTATTACAGAAAATAAACTTTTACTAGTGTATCATATGAGGAAAAATCATAATATGCTGTTTTCTGTGGTGAACTATCCCCTTAAAAGCAGGAAAAGCGGCTCCACTGGCCAAAGATTTGGCTTGTTTCCCTCTTATCATACTCATCACCTTGTTAAATGAACCACAAAGTGATTAAAACTTTTTTGTAGCTTTTATTCATTTTCATCACACTAGTTTAGCAAAGTTTATGAACATTTGCGCTTCTACATTCCTTTCATAGGGTGTCAAATAAACCCCCTTCTCTCCTTTGAGGCAAAGTTCAGATGAGTTTATATTCGCTGTCCCTCAAGAAATCCCTGATTGAGTTCATGTTACAGTGTTTAAAATCAAAACAATGACTGGCAAAGAAAATCAGCTCTACTGAGCGGTTAAAAAAAATCACAGTATTCCTCTCTTTTGGAATAAAAGGAGATCTGATAAATAAGACGTGTTGCAAATATTTGCAAGTCTATATCAAAAAACTGATGATGTTGCCCGGAATGTGCTCTGACCCACGACAAACAGCTGAGTCAGCTGCTCACTATGCAACCTTGCTTTGGTTATGGCTCCTCCGCACTATCAGGTAAGCAATAATACACATGAGAAAGATTGCAGCCCCAACACCTATGAGCGAATACTGTACTTTCTCCAACATCTGGATACGAGATAGGAGCTCTTTCTTAAACATGTCTGCTGTTTCATCATCCAACGTCGCCGTCTGTTAAAAAAAGGGGAGAAAAAATAAGACAGATGGACATTACTAATTTACGCCTTCAAATTTTACAGACAGTTTGAAGTATGTTGGGGAATTTAGCAGGTTTTCAATGTGGATGTCTTGAGACTGCGGTGCATAAGCCAAATTTTTTTATCTAGTTTTCAAAAACTATGTGATTTTCCTTCTACCTTATTTATACACAACTAATGGTCTACCATATACACTACCATTCAAAAGTTTGGGGTCACCAAAACAATTTTGTTTTTTCCTGAAAAGTCACACTTATTCACCCTAGCCTCGTGGAGACCATATCCTGATCTACATGAGCTTTCAAGGTTTCACTTGCAAATCAGTCTGGAGACTCTCCGTCAAAAGTAAATTTGGAGCGGTTCACCAAAGCGAGCGCCCAATCAGCGTTGGCTTTGAGGCGGGTTGAGATGTGACGCAATAGCGAAGCCAGCGACAGTTCAGTCTAAAGAACATGGCGGCTTCAGCCGATGAAACTAGCGTTAGCGTTGGCTATCGAGCAAGTTTTATCGGAATTACAGAGTATTTCTTCACTGAAAGAAGAAAAGCAAAACACTGCTCTGGAGGCTTTTTCTCCAGTGTCCACTGGGTATGGCATGAAGCGTTGCAGAATGGAATGATAGCCTTCCTTATTCGTAGAAATCCCTTTTACCCTGTAGAAATCTCCCACCTTACCCGTACCAAAGCAAACTCCCAGACCACCACATTACCTCCACCGTGCTTAACAGATGGCGTCAGGCATTCTTTCCAGCATCTTTTTCATTTGTTCTGCATCTCACAAAGCGTTCTTCTTTGTGATCCAAAACACCTCAAACTTGGATTCATCCATCCACAAACTTCCTCTGTCCAATGTCTGTGTTCTTTTGCCCATCTTAATCTTTTTCTTTTATTGGCCCAGTCTCAGATATGGCTTTTTCTTTGCCACTCTGCCCTGAAGCCCAGAATCCCGCAGCAGCCTCTTCACTGTAGATGTTGACACTGGTGTTTTTCGTGGGTACTATTTAATGAAGATACTCAGTTGGGGACCTGTGAGGCATCTGTTTCTCAAACTAGACTCGAATGTACTTATCTTCTTGCTCAGTTGTGCAACACGGCCTCCCACTTCTTTTCTACTCTGGTTAAAGCCTGTTTGTGCTGTCCTCTGATTTTATTTTGTAGAGTCCCTTTAGTCTTATTTTGAAAGTCTATCATGGATGTGTGTCAAGGGAAGGGTCATGCCCAGCAGTGATATAGAATCCATTTCTAAATATGAAATCACTTGTTTTCCATGTTATTGGGTGAATAGATGCTCTGTTAGAGCGTAAATGGGAGACTTTTATTGTGAAATTCACTCCAGGGTATGTTTTGAAAAGGTCCCTAGAGTCTAATAGAAACAAGCTGGTAGAGTTTGGGTCATAATGCTGAGCCATTTGCATCAATTAATACGCGAGTATAATATAGAGGCTTTTATTTTGTAGGGTCACTGGAGTCTTATTTTGAAAGTCTATCATGGATGTGTGTCAAGGGAAGGGTCATGCCCAGCAGTGATATAGAATCCATTTCTAAATATGAAATCACTTGTTTTCCATGTTATTGGGTGAATAGATGCTCTGTTAGAGCGTAAATGGGAGACTTTTATTGTGAAATTCACTCCAGGGTATGTTTTGAAAAGGTCCCTAGAGTCTAATAGAAACAAGCTGGTAGAGTTTGGGTCATAATGCTGGGCCATTTGCATCAATTAAT